>JASJOG010000003.1:6547500-6902500 GCA_030142905.1 Heliopora coerulea | reverse complement strand
CTTATGACGGAGATCGAAGCCGTAGCCTTCTGATGACCGGTGAAACGCTCTAACCATTGAGGTAACCAGACTCAGATGGCAAACGCACGTGCAAGTTCGACATATGTAGTGCCGTTCGATCCTCGTCTTGGTCTCAGAAATTGTTTTTCTGAGGTTAGGGCTTGAAGAACATTCATCGATCATTGATGATATCCCGAAGCTTTCGCATCTACAACTTATACCCACTTAAATATTGGTTAATTTAACAATTCTTTCAACGGAGATTGATGTTCTGGCGATCACTGAACGTGTATGAAATTTTTACTGTATTTTCTGTAGCCAAAGCAAGGAGGGTTAGAAATCGATCTAAATTGAGGCTATAGATACTGCACTGTCATATTAATATACTATATTATGATCTGGCTGCCTATGCCATCAGTCCATTGCATTCTTTTGCAGAGTTTGTACTTTTTTGATGTAAATTGAAATTGTCCACTTACTCTTCGCCGGTTGTGAGAATTGTAGTCGGTATAGCGCGATTAGTTCTCCTGTACGACGTTTATGCTAGATTTAATATCTTATAAAAATTAAATAGATTATATTTTAGAATCAATTCACTACACTGCTTTTATCAGAATTGAATCATTGGTCCGTCGATCGTTTCCGGTATAACATATCGATAATCTCAATTTACGCTTATGGTTTTCGCGATCGCTTTGGGTTTCCATTCACAAACAAAGCATATTCAAAACACTTACTATAGAATAAATATATTATAATGTTGTGATGTCCATCAAAGGGGCCTGGCAACACTAAGAGTGCCCCCGGGCCCTTCACAAGGTTAGTCCGGCACTGCTATCCATATTCATCCATTCATATCCATATTCATATCCAAATCCGTATCCATATTCATATCCATCTATATCAATATCTATATCTATATCTATATCTATATTTATATCTGTGTCTATATATATGTCAATATTTATATCTATGTCAATATCTATATCTACGTTTATATCTGTATATATATATATAGGTATATATATATATATATATATATATATACCTATATCTGTATCTGTATCTACATCTACATCTACATCTACATCTACATCTATTTCTACATCTATATCTATATCTATATCTATATCTATATTTATCTATGTTGTGGAGCAAACTTAGGCGGTGGTTCAATTTTTTTTTTGAACTAGTTCAAAAAATTTTAAACTAGTTTAATTTTTCTCGAACCAGTACAATTTTTTTTGAACTGGTTCAATTTTTTTTGAACCCGTTCCAAATGTCAAGATTCTAAAAAGGGATTTTAATTTTTGGGGAGTCATAAAAAAAGGGGTTTAGTATTTTTTTGGGGGGAGGCGAAATAACAAAAACAAAAAAAAAATTCCACACACCCCACCAAAATATCTTTAATATGTCACTCTCCTTTGTTCACTTTCTGAATTTCTCCATTTCTCCCCTTCATTCTTTTCTCTCCTGAACGTTGTCCCCACTTATATCATACTAGACTTACCTGAGATAGTGATAACCATCCACTTGGTAGGCATGACCGATTGGGCTTAACATTACATAATACTTCCTAGTGACAATCGCACTACGCTACAAGGACTTTCGATACCGTAAGGTCTTTTTTGTTAAATAATTAACTTTGCTCTTACCCACTTTCTTGCTCTCAGCAAATTTATTCGCACTTTAGCATTATGATAATCAAATATTGTTTCTCGTCCACATTGCCCTTTGGTACGAATACAATGTAAAGCGATTGCAAATATTACAATTAATGAACCTTTTATTTATTATGTAATAATTGTGACTTAAAATATAAATGACTGCAACTTTATTAACAACCTATATGTCTATTAGATATTAATGTAATGACGGGCATTTGTTCCCTAAATGGTCATATCAGACGTTAAAGGGGTACCGTGTCACTTTTCAAATACTCTTTCCTCTGTCACCATTCATTCCAAAGAAAAACAAATACATTTTTGTTACCGTTAATACGAAAACCTCGTATTTTTGACTGTAACTCTGACCCTAACATTAATCCTAACACAAACTCTAAACCTAACTCTAATCCTGACACTAACCTTAACCTTAACCCCAACCTTAACTCCAACCTTAGTCCTAACCTTAGTCCTAACCTTAGTCCTAACCTTAGTCCTAACCTTAGTCCTAACCTTAGTCCCAACCTTAGTCCTAACCTTAACCCTAACCTCAACCCTAACCCTAACCCTAAACCTAACCCTAACCCTAACCAACCCTAACCCTAACCCTAACCCTAACCCTAACCCTAACCCTAATCCCAACCATGCCTGTACATACAGTGTTTTAACTGAAACGTAACTTTAAAGTCCAACTCTAAGAACCCAGCTGGTGTAAACAGTGACCGAGTGACGAAATTTCAAAGAATTTCTGAAAAAATTTGATAATAATAGTAATCACATGTTTAGAAGATATCACATGAGAGAGTAAAGATGCCAGTTCCTACTTCTAAAAAAATATAATTAATTTTAATCCTTTGTCTACCAAAGGTTATCCATTGACACGTTAAATTGTCTCGAGTTAGACAGAGTAAAATAACAAGGAAGCCGGATTCACCGGTCTACGAGAGAAAGGGTTAAAGACAACAGTTCATAACTTGTACCAACAACAAGTTCAAATAAAATTTGAACCTGTTCAAAAAAAATTGTACTGGTTCGAGAAAAATTAAACTAGTTTAAAATTTTTTGAACCAGTTCAAAAAAGAAATTTAACCATGGTTAAATTGCCCCACAACATCTACATCTATATTTACATCTATATCTATCTACATCTATATCTATATCTATCTACATCTATATCTATCTACATCTATATCTATCTACATCTATATCTATCTACATCTATATCTATCTACATCTATATCTATCTACATCTATATCTATCTACATCTATATCTATCTACATCTATATCTATCTACATCTATATCTATATCTATCTACATCTATATCTATCTACATCTATATCTATCTACATCTATATCTATCTACATCTATATCTATCTACATCTATATCTATCTACATCTATATCTATCTACATCTATATCTATCTACGCGGCCAATTTAACCATGTAGTAGTCATCCTACCCATCAATTTTGTGTTCTGCTATGACTTCAAAGCGGTCATGTTTGGAGGACAACTTCAAAGTTCCCGACGTTCAACAGTGCCGATAATCAATGCAAATATTTTCGTTAATAACCATTTTTTCAACAAGCGGGGAATAATCGGGACCATTTGAGTTTTTCACATTATGTGTTTTTTAAATAATGTAACGTTGGCGTGAGACAATATATATTAGCAATTGAATAGCATGCGACAGACTAGTTTTACAGGTTTTTTTAGTTTATAATTTAATGCAGGAATATCTAATTTTCAGCTCTCTTGTAATCAGCTAACGTTTTGTTATACAGCCACTGCTCTAAACAATCCAAGGCTAGATATTGATATTCCAAGTGAAATTTGTTGACGAAAAGTTCTGACCTCGTTGTTATAAGACGGAGATCACCCAAGCCATTGATACAAATTCTCCGAACCACTTTTCCATGGCATGGAAATTTGCCCCAGTTCTTATAACGAGTATCCCACCGCCAATGAATTCCTTTACCGCGATCTAAAAGACGAAACTGGTGAGGGTTTACCGCTCCAACATTTGTTAATGAAAGTATAGCAAGATGTTCATCAAACACTTCTACCCAAAATATTACTATATCTAATGAAATATATCATAAAAATCTAAAGTATTGATCGGAAGACAAATGACTAAATATATTTCAGAAACTCAAAGAATTCCAAATTCATTTGTTTGTTTTTTAGATTGTTTACAACTATTGAATAATTCGACCTCATGAACATAATGCCTGTAATACGCTGTAACCATTATGTATTAAACTACAAAGACACGAATGGAGAGCAAAGGTTGCAAATGTCGTGATTCGATTGGATGACATGTGCAGCATATGTGGGAATCTCACTATGAAAATAATTCTGTATCAACCGAATGAATGTTTGGCATTGTAATGCATGTTCATGCTTCTAGTAAGATAGACGAGATTTTGTTTGGAATCCCCTGATGAAATCCCCTGACGAGAGTTTGAACTAACTGGAACGTGCTAACTTTGCCGCAGCCCAAAACTCACTCTATGAAAAGCTATATTAATTACCCTACTGCTTGAATCTGAAACGCCCCCCCCCCCCCCAAACACTGCGAGAAACGGCGTACTAAATTATCTTTGACCAAAATATTGCTAGACTGGCAATTTTTAATCTGACTTTTTAATTTTTTTTTAATTATTTCTTAACTGTTTATAAACTTAATAGTTTATTAAGCTGATAGTATGTTTTTATTGTCCCTATTGCTGCTTTATACACTCTTCTTGTTGTTTACATCTTAGGGGGGAAAATGCCCCCCAGTGATCGGACTTGTCTCCCCCCAATCACCATACCTCTGCTCCCTAAAAATTTTACCGTTTCCTTTAAAAGGTAGGGGGGAAAGGTGAACATGCATCAAATATAATAAGAGATCGCTTGATCATAGCTTGAAATGGTGTACCAACTGCTTCATAGGACCCATGGCCAGGCATTGTATAATAGTTTTTGAAAAGAAAGAGATGACTATCAAGGTCATGTGTCAATGCTTACAAACAAAGAGATTTTGTCTCAATTTTTCTGTTTATAATTTATCAGAGCGGCACGTTTTGGCGGGGAAATTTCCAAGCTGATTTGAAGGCAAACAAACCAGAATCAGGTACGTCTTACCAAAGATTAAGAGTAGTCATATCTTCTCAACAATAATCTTAATTGCAAAACTAAGTGAATCGATACAAGAAACACGATATTATAGATAAAAAACAAGCAAAAAGACCTAAATCGCTAACTCACAAATAAAAACTGCTTTCGTTAAAAGTGATGAAGGAAGGAACAAAAGCCATACTAGAAATACGTGTAGGCAACAAACCCTCGCCCACCCTTCCAATATATCTCTCGAGAATCCAAGTAACATTGATAATTTTTCAAAATTGTCAAAAAGACAAATCGTCCTTACTATAACTAGAAGAGGGAATGCAATATAAGAAAAACACTACATTTCACCACGAATATTAAGAACCCAAACTTGAAATTATTTTATATTTAAACTGCTCGTAGTCATATTTGTAATATCTCACACTCACGGATTTGACCAAACACAAACACAAGCATGTTTATTCAATATGGTGGACGATAAAAAAAAGCGTCCTAAGTAACAATACCTCAAATAATCGTAACTTTACGTACTTCCGGTATTTTACATCTCTTCCTTTATTCACACAAAACTATAACAGTGTTTTTTCAACAATAATAGTTGAATGTTCATAATTAGTATAAATGTAGAAACTATATCTTATATTTTTAATATCAAAGTTTTCCAATGTTCATGGCATGTTTCAACGTTTCGAATGTTCATCGCATAACATACACCTTTTGCTGTCCATTACCAGAAAATATACTGTCATTAACACCGATTTCAAACTCATTAACGCAAAACTACATTCATTTTATTCAATGGACATTCATTAGCATAAATACGCAACTATTTGTATCGAAGGGCATTTCATAGCGCTAACAGACGACCATTAAAACCATTCTACTATACATTAGGGAATAATGAAATTTCAATTACGCAAGAGAAATATCTTGCTTAATTGAAGTTTTATTATCCCTTATGTATAGAAAAATGGTGTTAATGGTCCTCTGTTTGCACTTTTGAATACCTTTTGATACAAACGGTTTGTTATCTTCACTAATCAATGTCGATTGAAAAAAAATGAATGTATTTTTGTGTTAATGAGTTTGAGGCTGATAATGAACAGCAAAAGGTGTAGTCATCAAATCTTCTAGGTGTACGTCTAGCACACACTGGCCTTTGCAATTTCTCAGGCAAACGTTTAGCAGGTTTCTTGCCACTTTCATTACCTTGCATTCCCTTCAGATCATCACTGCTGTTAGCCTCTTCCGAAGACGTCTCTTCTGCTGTTGGTAGTTCCACGGCTTCATGTTCATCAGTTTCTCTTTCTTGATATTGTTTTACATGAGATGTGTTTCTCTTGTAACGAACACCTTCAGGTGATTCAATCAGGACACTACTACCATGTTTGTTAATGACCTCATATGGTTGAGTTTCAAAAGACGCAGTCCACTTATTTGCACGCTGTTGTCTTAAAAAAACTTTGTCTCCTTTAGTCAGATTGCTTTCCGTTGCACTCCTCTTTCTGCCTGCGTATTCTTTCATCTTGATCTTATTCTCTTTGTCTTGGTCTTGTATCTCTTCATCTAATTTGGCAAATTCTCTCAACTCTGGAGGTTTCGTTCTGAGTTTCCTCCCAAACATCAGTTCTGCGGGGCACATGCCTGTAGTTGGATGAGGTGTTTTCCAATAGGCAATCAGATAAGTTTGTACGGCTTTCTTCCAGTCTTGTCCTTCTACTTGTGCTATCTACATTCTCTGAAAAACCACGACCAGCCAACAACTTAAAAAAGTATAAAGTAAAGCATATTCCAAAACATAGAGACATCTTGGAAAACTCAAGATATGAGTGAAAACAAGACGAGTATATGAGACTGTAATATTTTTGTAATAAAGTCGAAATACTACAGTCTCATATCTTGAGTTTTCCAAGATGTCTCTTTTTCGAATATGAATCTTCTTAAGTAAAGATCTGTTCTGGCGCTCAATCACACAATTAACTTGGGACCACAACGGCGTTACCTTTCGGTGCTCAATTCCATTTTCTTGTAAAAATGTTTCAAAGGTCTCGGCGATGGAATCAGGCTCATTGTCACTTGTCACCGTCCAGGGTAACCCATGAGTTGCAAACATCTTCTCCAAGCTGCTGATTGCGACATCTGCTGTGTTTCTTATCGAAAGGTTGACTTTCACATGTCTACTGTAATAGTCTGTCGCTGGCAAGACGTAATTTCTCGATGATAATGGACTCATAAAGTCAATAGCAATGTTTTGCCACTGTCCTTGTAGCAATTTGGTCATATGCAATGGTTCAGGATCAGCTGCTTGACTGACAACGTGACATCCGTGGCATGATTTGCAGAACCTCTCCGTCTCTCTATCAATCCCAGGCCACCAGACTTTTGTCCGTAATAGTTGTTTCATCTTATAAATTCCCTGGTGACCTTCATGGCCCAATTCGATCACCTTGGCTTGAAGCTTCTCCGGTAGAACAATTCTTGCACCCCCTCAAGACCAACTTTCCCAACACGCAAAGTTCACTGCGAACTAGTTTGTAACTGGCACATTCCGCACCGGCCCAATTTCCTGTTTTGATACATTGACGTACGTTCACCAACTCCTCATCATTAGCAGATGCTTCCTTGATTTCCTTTGCAGTCATGGCTTTAGATACTCCTGTTCTGGCTACAAAGTTGACATAATCTTCATTCACATTTCTTGTTTTGGTTTCTGTAATCTTTGTGAGACGCGATAACTAATCTGCAACATTCAAATGCCCAGGCAGGTACTTTACGTAAAACGAATGGGGTTGCAGTCCCAGGACCCATCTTTCAATTCTGGCTGCCAGTTTGAAACGAGTAGATTAAATAAACTCAAGAGGTTTGTGGCCAGTCCACAATTCAAAATGTCTTTCATACAGGTAGACGTGAAATCTCTCGCACGCCCATACGACTCCCAACGCTTCCTTGTCAGTTTGTAAGTAGCGCCGCTCTACGTCAGTAAGAACTCTGCTGGCATAACAATTTGCCGGTCCTCCCCTTAATGCTCCTGTAACAAAATTACTCCTAACCCCACAGGGCTAGCATCACAGATGATCTTGGCCTTGGTGTTTCAATCAAAATACCTCAAGGTTTCTGCTTGAGAAAGTCTACGTGTCAGTTCAGTTGTGTTGTTCACGACCAAAATTGAATGGAACTTCGTTAATCTCCCCAAAGGTTCCGCGACAGTTACAAGATCTGGAATAAATCTTGCGTTGAAATTCACTAAGCCAAGAAAACTTTTCACCTCTGACACCTTCTGGGGTTCACCAGCTTCTGCGACTGCTCTGACCTTTCCTTCTGCTAGACCCATCCCTCTGCGAGACAGAACCAAACCCATAAATGTAAGCTTGGACATGTGAAACACACACTTGTCTTTGTTGAGGGCTAGACCTCTTCCTGAAGGCTTGGTTATCACTTTCCCCAATCGCTTGTCATGTTCACCTTGGTTGGGCCCATTAACAATGATGTCGTCTGAGATTTTGGCTGCCTCATGGCAGACTTGCAGCACTTGCTGAATCACTTGCTGGTACTTCTCTGGCGCTGAACTTATGCCGAACATCAACCCCTTATGTCTCAACAGGCCTTTGTGCTTTACACCTACTTTATTGTCGCATTATAATAAGCACTACGTTCCTCAAGGGGAAGATAGGGTCTTAGTTTATTCAGAAGACCAATAAGTTTAGCTAGTTTGGAGCTGAGCTTGTATATGTGGTTCGAGAATGACATTTCATTGTCAATGGTAACCCCTAAGAGTTTTTGATGAGAGACTTGGTCTATTTGCTTGCCATCAATAAATACCTTAATAGTTTTGTCTATATCACTTAATTTTTTTCCGCCTTTTTCCCAGTAATAAGCATAGTTTTTGTCTTAGTAGAACTAAGGATCATCAGGTCCTTATTTGACCAGGAGTTTAAGCTGGTGGCAGGCCCGCAGAGAGGAAGGGCAAGAGGGCAGATTGCCCCAGGGCCTCGTACTCTGAGGGGCGTCAGATTGTAAAGGCCTTATTCTTAAGAATTACTCCAAACGCCTTACAGGCTTTAATCCCGAATGAAACTCTTTTTAGCGCATAGGCCATAATCTGAAGGGGGGGCTCTGGATGACCACTATGCCCCAGGCCTCCTGTTGCCTCTCTGCGGGCCTGGTTGGTGGCATCATCCTGCAAACATGTGTTGGAGGGATGTTATTTCTGAGTAATGACTTAATTAACGTTGTACCGTCCGCGAAAATATCAGTTGATAAATTGATAATTTATCCAGGTAAATCATTAATAAATAAAATAAGCTAAAGTCCTAAGCATCACTGTAGACTCTCGCCTAACGTATGACGCTTATATCAGTAAACTCACTGCTGCTTCGTGTAAGGCCAAACTATTTTTGAACAAAGAAACATTGGTTCTTATTATTTCGGCCTTAGTCATCAGTAAACTTATATGTACTGTTCTATGGTATTGTCGAATACGTCAGCAATTAATTTAAAGAAAGTTCTAGCGGTTCAAAATTTTACGTGCAAAATGATAACTTACTAATACGAGAAAGCACGATAATATCTCTCTAGCCTTGCGGCTACTCAAGTGGCTACCTATGGATGATCAATTAAGTTATAGGGACACCATAATGACATTCATGTGCATAAATGGCCTTGCACCAAGTTATCTGCGCAACATGTTTATTAAGCGGCAAAACATTCATGACCGTTGTACTCAAAAGCAAAATCAGCTCAATATTGCTAACGCAGTCACGTTATGGAACGACATACATCCGGACCTAAAGGAAATTACCTCGTCCACCACCTTTAAACGAAGTTTGAAAACATGCATGATAAACAAATTTCTTGCAGCTTAGATCGCAGCACAGAGTATGCTCCGCTTTCGCCACATATATTACAGTATATAAATTTTTATTGTAGTTTGTTCATTTTTTGACGTTATCGTAATTATTTAAAAACCTTTTTAGGAACAACCAAATGAAGTATGTATGTATGTATGCAAAGACTTCAAAAAAGTTTAGAATAAAATTTCATGGGAAGTACATAATACTACCACACACAAACGTGAAATAACATGGGGAAAAAACCCTTGAAATTAACCCTGAATAAAATTGTCTGAAGTTGCACAGCATCAGTCCAAATCATAACTCTGCCAATAATTGACGAGACTGGGGAAAAATAAGGGGACTGAGGCCTATGAAATCTCATACAAAGCCTTGGAAGAATCAATTTCAAAATGGCAGAACATCTTGGGCTGCTCGTCAAAGGAATGAAAAGTAAAATGGAATTTCAAAAATACAGCGGGTCTACGGAGCGAAACTCTTCAGAATTTTGTTCAGCGTATTCGAAAGTGGTAAGTTAAGTGAAAACATTTCGATTCTAAGACATGCTTAATGAAAGTAAAAAATATCGTGCCACGGCAAATGGCCCATACATTATCTCAAAGTTAATAACAAATTTCTAATAGAAGTGCTATGATGAAGATTTATGCTAAGTATTCATCCGTAGATAAAAGACTTTGGTGGCGAAGATGAAACGAATTACCAAACCGACGAAATCAACAAAGAAAACATGAAAGAGTTCTGCATTTTTATTGCTGACCCAAAATCGGAAAGTACAAAACATACAACAAAATACGACAAGCAATGTCTAAAGAAGAACGAGTGGAGGGAAGTAAAAGACGCACTTTTTTCCACTGTAAAACTTTCGTAAAACAGAAAAATGGTGAAGCGTACAAACCTTCAACTCTTATGTACTTTTAACGAAGCGTTCAGCGGCACCTCATCACAAAGGGTTCACCGGTGAATTTACAGAAAGAACAGGACTTTAAAATTTTAAAATTTCTTGCGAGGTGTTAAAATCCTGATGAAAGCATTACTGGACGAACATGGTGCAGGTAATCATCCACAAGCCACCCAAGAAGTGAGAAAGACTGAAGCGGACAACAGTTTCCCCGAAGGATAGTCCGATCTCCAAAGATAAGTAGCTTTTCAGGGTGTTTCCTGGTGGCTGTTTGCCTTGCATTCTTGTTTACAAGCCAGAAATAAATCCCGATGTCTTCAGTGGGGCGACATTTCATAGAGAAAACGATCCTGAAAAAGGTAATGAAATCCTTGTGCGGAAAGTGGAGGAAGGATCCGAAGACTGTCAGCCCACGACAAGTCTTTGGCACACTGAGTGTTTTATCCCACTTCTCGAACAATTGACCATGAACGCAATCCGGATAAATACTACTGAATATTCAAAAGCCATTGCCCAAAAGAGATGAATGAACCAGAATCTGCATTGTACTTTGCCATTAAACACCAGCAAAATCCAGGCGATAATAATTGAACCAAGAAGTCTCCCTTAAGGAAGAATGAAGTCGGGAAGCCATTACTGAAAGCTCCTCAAAACTCTTCCGTTCGCAAAACTTGCATTTCAAAGCTACTCGATTCAGACGTACCTGTGATTGTGTAGCTCAGCTAAGTGATTACCAGAACGTGAAAAGACTCGATTCATTCAAATCAGCATTGATTCAGCCTCAGCGAAGAATGTCATTCACATAATCATCAGAAAGAACCAAGTCAAAGCGTTGCTACAGAATGTGATCAGTTGGCCAAAGCAAATTCCAACGGGCTGAGTTTTACAACTGTTCTTTTAAGTCATAAATTGTCCAGTAACTAAAATGTCCTGCAAAAGTGAAACCAGCCGCAACCACCAAGAAAGTCATTTTGTTTGCCGGTCTTAAATCATTTACTGGCTTCAGTGTTCAAACGATGTAAACAACTTGCGAGAGATCCATACAAGGGAAAAAAGAACGAGACAAATCGATGTGCTTCAATACGGATCTAAGAAACCTAAGTAAAGTTTGGTCAACAACATACCAGTCCCCGAGCTTGCACATGGCATTCGTGAGTGACCGAAACCCACGGATAGATACCTATATACCTACAAACATAGACAGTGCGAAAATTTTCCGCCCTAGTCACCACGCTTGTAAAAGAAAACCACGCACGTCGAGATTAGTACCCTCGGCCATTCGGGCCGCGCAGTGGGCAAGGGGATAATAGATTCCTTATTAACCTCATTTGTTCAGTTTGTACGGGAAAGTATACTTTTGGGTACAGGTCTCACACTCGGTTAATAATTAATCTCTAAATCTTTCCCCGCGGGAGCTCGCCCTAATAAATAAAACTGTCTGGCGTTAGTCAGACTAAAATAATGGAAGTCTTATTCCGCTGAAATGTTTTTTTTATGACTTTAATTATAATTAGAGTATCAATTTCAAATTATCTGATAATTATTCTACAAATTTGAAAATTAATGTATAATGTATTGATTTTTGAGATTATATCTAATAAATTTACGGTTTGTCATTGCACTGTGTTTCATGCTTAGCGCAATCTTCAGATGACTAACAGATTTCAAAACTATATAAATAACTATATAACTCAAACTATAACTATATAACTATATAACTCACATATATAATCGTTGCGATGGAAGAACCAGCCAGGGATCTTAGACGGAAAGAAATAATAAAGCCCAGCAAAAAACAAGCCAAATAGGCATATTAAAGGTTTATAATGTAATTCTAACGTTTCGTTGCTGCACGCAACATCCTCAGAGAATGAATAACTTATATTACAAGGTGATGATATATAATGGTGTGTTACATGATATGTAAACGAGATATTGGCGTAAGAACGGAAGTGGGAAGGACACAAGGAAACAGCAGACTGAGATGTAGTCTCATGAAGGAAGCATGGGGGGTCGGAGGGCTGGTGCCCCCCTTTCCTTAAGGATAAGTGGACTGAGCCTCCCTAAAAATTCGCTATCAAAGCACTCGAGTTATTGAGTGGTTTGTAGCTTACTAGTAAGCATTGATTCTTAATTCTTGTGAAAATTGTGATAAACGTTAGTTATACGTCAAACGTTAGTTAAAGTGATTACGAAGAGTTGTTGTACTAACGTATTTCGAGATGTACAATTCTTGGGGTTCTTTAATCTTTAGTGATTCTTACCGTCCAAATTAAAATCCCGGCAACATTTTCCAAAGCAAAAGACAAAAGTAAACGCCTCCCGTCAAGCAGTTTCTTTGGAATAATACTAACTAAAAGATGAAAGAACTAGAAAATGAAGATAGCCTAAATTTTAACCAGAATTACCCTAAGATAAGTTCAGTGCATGTAGATTTAAAGTACGTTGAGGAGACTTGCTGTGACTCGTTCATTAGCTTTGTAGATAAACCAGTGCAAGTACAGCAGCTTTAGGAAATTGGTCAGATATTGTCGAAAAAAGTTGAAGATTGACTAAAATTATGTTGCTTTTGATCGTAGTATTTTGTGGTAAAACCGCCCTAAAAATGCAGGAAATCGCTTTTAAAAGCATATGAAAATCCAAAATTTCCCGGGGGAGCATGTCCAAGGACCCCCCTAGAAGGTTCTAGCGCCTTCGCCGCTCGGCCAGCTCCCCTTACTTTGGACATGTTCTTACGGCAATATCATCTTCATATAAAAATGGGTCACACTCCGTGAAGCTGTGAACAATCGTGTTATGCACCTTTTGTTGTTCATTACCAGAAAATGTACTATCATTAATGCCAACCGCAAACTCATAAACGTGAAAATGCATTTATTTCAATGAATCAACATTCATCAATGCTTTTGTCACGTTCAATTAAAATTTTTACATAGAAAGTGACATTAATTAGCGCTGATGCGCAACCATGTGCATCAAAGCGAAATCTATAGCGCAAAAAAACGACCATTAACACCATTCTACTATACATTAGGGAGAATAAAATTTCAATTACGCAAGATATTTCTCCGGTTTGTTGGAGGGTCGAGTTAAGGTTTTACCGAATTCGGACATGTATAAGAGATAAGGGAATAAAACTGTCATAATTGGTGCATAAACTAATTTCGGTTACACCGTTCGAACCTCTTTTATTTCGCCAATATGTCCATGACTGTTTTGCCATTTTTTGCCCAGCCGACTACGTTCTATGTGTTTCGCTGAGCCTTTTCAAAAGTATCTTATCTCACAACATTGAAATATATTTTGTAGTGGGATGGAGAATAGTTCTGTTCTATCTTTCTTGAAAGTCTTAATTGATCGCACACACGGCTTTCAACCTCTGTTTATCGGCAGCCCACGTCCACCGGTTTGTATATAAATTTTGATATTTTTATTGTCTTATCTTTTAAACTTGGTTTCGTCTGCACCTTCACTTAACTGATATTATAAAGTTTTCTCATCATACTACATTTTTCCTGACACGTCTGATTTCAAGCAATAAACCAACTTTAGTTCACAACACTTTGCTAACACTCATCAACTTTTTCATCTCAGACAAAACATATTTAGCAATCAACGATTAGAGTACAAAGCAATACTGGACTGCATTATGATAGTTTTATTCCATTATCTTTTATACAGTTCGGGATTCCATATAACCTAAAATCGACCCTGCAACAGACCTGAGAAATATCCTGAGTAAATGAAATTTTGTTCTCCCTAATGTACAGTAGAATGGTGTTAATGGTCGTCTGTTGGCACTATAGAGGGCCCTTAGATGCAAGTGGTTGCGTATCTACGCTAATGAACGTCACTCTCTATGCAAAAATGTTAATTGAAAGTGACAGAAGTGTTACTAAATGTCGATTGAATAAATGAATGTATTTTTGCGTCAACAAGTTTGAGATTGTCGTTAATGATAGCATATTTTCTGGTAATGAACAACAAAAGGTGTAATGTAGGCAGAATAGCGTCGGACCGAATACCGATCCTTGAGGTATGGCTTTGAGAATTTTGTCAAGAAACAAACGGACACAATGGTCGTATAGCTGGGTAGGGTAACCCTTGAGGTTGAAGAAAATTCTGAATTTTTCAATTTCCGGATGAAAGTTTTCATAAGTTGAACAGATTTTAAATAACGGGAGAGAAGCGTATGAATTAAGTCTTTTTTGTAAGATAGAGGAATGAAGCTAGGAAAATTGGCAAATAGTCATGTGAAAGTCGGTTTGCAGTAAACAGAGGTGGTGAAGGAGCCATTGGAGTGTATCTAGACACTAAAATAATACCAAGCTATGGCTCCTTCACCACCTCTGACTACCACAAACTGACTTTCACATGATTATTTACCAATTTCCTAGCTTCACTCCTCTATCTTACAAAAAAAGACTTCATTCTTACGCCTATCTCCCGTTATTTAAAATCTGTTCAACTTATGAAAACTTTCATCTGGAAATTGAAAAATACAGAAGTTTCTTCAACCTCAATGGCTTCCCTACCCAGGTTTATGACCATTGTGTCCGTTTGTTTCTTGACAAAATTCTCAAACCCATCCCTAAATCTATTAACGTTCCCAAGAAAGTTATTTACTTGTGTCTGCCTTTCGCTGGTCTGCACAGTCTTCAAGTTCGCACACAGATTCATGAACTTCGTTCTTCCGCCTTCCATCACATTGATTCCCGTTGCGTCTTCCGTCCCACGAAGCGTCTCTCACATCTCTTTCCCTCTAAAGACAGACTTCCCAAGGGTTTGAGATCTCGTGTAGTATGCTCATTCACGTGTCGATGCTGTAGCGTATCGTATGTGGGCCAAACAGCACGCCATTTACATACATGGGTCTCAGATCACTTGGGGGTGTCTGCGTTGACAGGGAAAACACACGTTAATCCTTCTTCATCCAGCATCCTTGCTCATATTTCAGAAACTGGCCACTCCGCTTCCATAAATGATTTCCCCATATTATCTTCTAGCAATTCCAGCTCTGGATTGCTGATAAGAGAAAGTCTGCTTATCCGCAAACTTAAACTGATCTTAAACTATATCTGCTTATATATAATATAATATATATATATATATATATATATATATATATATATATGTGTGTGTGTGTGTGTGTGTGTGTGTTTAACTCAGTGAACACGTTGAAATCTGTTGGTCATCTGAAGATCGCGCTTAGCATGAACAGCAGTTTAAGGACAAACCGTAAATTTATTAGATAATCTCAAAACTCAATACATTATATTAAGCTCTACAACCTCGCATTGAGCACTCTACTTAGGGGAATAATACCCATGCTTTGGTCTATTTATTTATACAGTAAACTCCTTCTAAGACGGACACCTTCGGCACCGCTTTTACTGTCCGTCTTACAGAGGTGTCCGTCTTAGAGAGTGATGAAGCAATCTGACTCCGCCCTTCAGGGTTAAAACGATTAATCCTCGGTCATTCAGCGTCAGTCTTTCTGCCGCGAGAGAACGATCCTGAAATTTCGAGTGAAAGCCCTTCATTGTAAGTCAGGTAGTTAACCACTCGATTTAGAATTTGTTAATTTTTGGAACAGAAGTCATCTTCGTTATTGCGACATATTAGAATTTCGTTAGCCGAATCTATTGATCGGGCCGTTCTCTGTCCGCTCTGAGAGGTATTTTGAACGTTTTCCAACTTGACTAGTGTCCGTTGTCCGTTTTATGGAGGTGTCCGTCATAGAGAGAGTTTGATTATGGCAAAATAACGTATAAACGGCCGGGATCAAACGTGGTGTCCGTCTTAGGGAGGTATTCGTCTTAGAGAGTGTGACATAAAGCTTACTATCCTGTCCCTAGTGATTACTGTATTGTACGTCACGTGACTAAACACATGGAATAAACTCACACTCGTAGTTGTCAACCATCTTGAATGTGCCTGATGTTATATGGTGTCAGGAAGAGGAGCTTTTACCCTCGTTAGAAAAGCTATCAAGCTAAACGTTGAATTGAAATAAAAAGCACAACTCTCGGAGACCGAAATCCTATAGCAATGGCGAAATACAAGTCCCCGGAGATATCGTGAACTGCACAAGATTTGCATCAAGAATGGCGCCGTTTTAAACGACAAGCACAATGCATTCTTGACGGTCCACTGCACCATAAAGAAGATAGCGTAAAAGTCAGCTACTTGAAACTCTGGGTAGGCGATAAAGGATTGGATGTGTTTGAGGGATTTAGTTTTACACAACCTGAAGATGCGGCAAAATTGGCTGTTGTGTTAAAGAAATTTGAAGATTACTGCACGCCACGAAAAAACCACATTATGGCTGCTTTGAAATTTAACGAAAGACGCCAGGGAGACAACGAGACTTTCGAATCGTTTGTCACTGATCTGAAGATCTTAGTTAAAGATTGTGGCTATCAAGAAGAGGAACGCATGGTTAGAGACGCTATTGTTTTTCGTTGTGAACACCCGAAAGTGCGCGAGAAATGCTTGGACGAAGCCAACGCGTTAACATGCGAAAAGGCCATCGAAATCGGTCGAAACCACGAAACAAATCTTAACAGTCTAAAAAAGCTAGCTAGTGAAGAAGATCCAACCGTAAATGCACTGAATCGAGAAAGTTTTCCAACATCGAATGGTAGACAGCGTTCAAATAAGGGCAAAACGAAACCACCTATCGAGAAGACGAAGGATTCGCAATCGAATCACGAGAAACCCACAAGCAAGTGCGGCCGGTGCGGCCATGACAAAACACACAAGAAATGTCCAGCAATGGGGCAACAGTGTGGATACTGCGGAAAGATGAATCATTTTTCAAAATTCTGCTTTGCAAATAAGGAAGTCCATCAATTACAAGAAGCAAGCGACTCAGACCAGAGCTCGGATCAAGAAGAAGACAACTCTCTGTTTGTTTACTCATTAGGTTCAAGCTGTGTTGAAGCAGACGAGCAATTTTACCAATTTGTTGAAGTAGAAGATACTGAAGTTTGCTTCCAGCTAGATAGTGGTGCGAAAGCTAATGTTATGTCAATGAGCACTTACAAAAACCTGAAGCGGAGACCTCTGAAACCACTGAAAACCACGAACACTGTGTTGATCTCTTTTTCTAAACACAAACTGAAACCTTGTGGAGAAGTAATGTTGCAGGCGCGATACAAAGAAACGGTCGCAGATGTTAAGTTCTTTGTTGTGGAACCGGACGTGGAGTCAGTGCTTAGTGGAAACATCTGTGTCAAACTTGGCCTACTGAAGAGAATTCACCAGCTAACCAGCAACGAATCACCGGTAAGAAGAGTGGAGTTGGATGACTACCCTGAGTTGTTCAACGGGCTTGGATGCTTGCCTGGCACTTATCACATTGAGATTTCCGATGATGCAATTCCTGTGGTACATTCGCCAAGGAAGATACCAGTCCCACAGAGAAAGAAAGTTATTGAAGAACTTAAAAGGATGGAAAAGACTGGAGTTATCGTGCGGCAAGAAGAGCCAACTGAATGGGTCAACTCCCTAGCAGTAGTTCAGAAGCCCAATGGTTCAGTTAGATTGTGTATTGATCCCAGAGATCTCAATTCTGCCATGAAGAGGTCACATTACCCCATGAAAACAGTTGATGAAGTCGCTAGCCATCTTCAAGGTGTCAATACCTTCAGCATTCTTGATGCCAAGAGTGGGTTTTGGCAATTGAGGTTAGATGAAGAGTCTTCACGTTTGTGTACCTTTAACACTCCAATTGGACGTTACAGGTTTACAAGGCTACCCTTCGGTGTGAAATGCGCTCCAGAAATCTTCCAGCGAACCATGGATCAGATGGTTGAAGACCTGGATGGTGTTGAGGTCATCATGGATGATGTAATCGTTGCAACAGATGAAGCAACACAAGACACACGATTACAGAAATTTCTGGAAAAAGCATTAAAACGGGGTCTGAATTTAAACAAAGAGAAATGTAAAATTCGTCAGAGAGAAGTGCCTTACGTTGGACACCTGCTTACTGCAACGGGCTTGAAGATTGATCCCCAGAAAGTCAGAGCAATGCATGAGATGCCAGAACCGAAGACAAAAGATGATGTCAAACAATTTCTTGGCTTTGTACAATTTCTCAGCCGATATCTGCCAGTGCTTTCCACCATCGATGCCCCCTTAAGAGAGCTAGAAAAATCAGATGTCTTGTTCCACTGGGACAATCCACAGATAGAGAGCTTTAAGAAGATCAAACAACTTGTGTCACAAGCACCCGTATTGCAATACTATGATGTCAACAAGCCAGTTACCATCCAGTGTGATACGAGTGGGAAGAGGCTTAGGACAGTGTTGTTGCAAGACAACAAACCTGTTTGTTATGCCTCCCGAGCATTCACTGACATTGAAACAAGGTATGCTCCCATTGAAACCGAAATGTTGGCAGTCGTTTTTGCTTGTCGCAAGTTCCACCAGTACATCTACGGCAGAAGTGTTGTGGTCGAGACAGATTATAAGCCTCTCCAAGCCATCAGTACCAAATTCTTGTCTCAAGTACCACTGAGACTTCAGAAAATGATCCTCACTCTCCGTGGGTATGATGTGGAGGTATGCTACATCCCAGGTTGTGAGCAAGTCCTCGCTGACACTTTGAGCCGAGCGGCAGTGCAGAGTGATGACAGTGGAACTTGTGAAGAATTCCAAGAAATTAATATTGTCCTGTCAGTCTCAGACGAGCGATATGAAGAGTTCCAGAAGGAGACCAAGAGAGACCCAGAACTACAAGCACTTCTCTCCATGGTGAAAAATGGATGGCCAGACTCAAGACTGCAAGTTCCTGTGGAGGCAAGACCCTACTGGACATACAGAGATGAAGTTGCCACAGCAGATGGTCTCCTTTTCAAAGGAACACGTTTAATTGTCCCAAAGCTTCTAAGGCCTGAAATGCTACGTCAGATCCACAAGAGCCACTTAGGCATAGTCAAATGCAGACAAAGAGCCAGAGAAGTACTATTTTGGCCTGGAATGTCGGTGGAAATTGAGGAAATGGTCACCAATTGCAGCGTTTGTGCCAACTACGCCAATAAACGGCCCTCAGAGCCAATGAGGCCCTCCGTACCACCATCATTCCCTTGGAAAAGGATAGCAACAGACTTATTTGAGTTTCATGGAAAGCATTATTTACTCTCTGTATGCTACCGTAGCAAATTTATCGAAGTTACACCCATGGAACCTGTAAGAACCGGAGCTGTAGTGGAGGAGTTGAAAAGGCAGTTTGGTTTGCATGGGATCCCAGCAGAACTGGTATCGGATAACGGCCCTCAGTTCAGCAGTGGCGAGTTCCAGGAATTTGCTAAAGATTACAGCTTTAAACACACCACCACTTCACCACACTACCCACAAGCCAACGGAGAAGCGGAAAGAGCAGTGCAGACTGTGAAGAAGTTGTGGCGCAAAAATGATGACAAGTACCTAGCCTTGTTGGACTATCGAACAATACCACTCCCAGACATTGATCTGTCCCCAGCACAGTTACTGATGGGTCGTCGACTGAGAAATAAATCGCCTATGACTGAAAGCCTGTTTCAACCAGCAGCCAACAACCAGCAACATATTACCAAGTTCCTGGAAAAGGCTAAAGAAGATCAGAAAAAATATTATGATCGTCATGCCAGCAAGGATATGAAAGAGCTTCAGCCTGATACCAAAGTTCGTGTGCAGCCTTGGAAAGACCCCAAGGTATGGAAACCAGCCACTGTAGTTAAGCATCACCACACACCGAGATCATATGTGGTTCAAGCTGAAGATGGTTCCAAGTATCGCCGCAACAGGCAACATCTACGAGTCTGCCCTGCACTTGGGCATGGTAGGCTGAACACAGAAATATCTTCCAGGACAGCCCAAACTGCATTCCAGGACAAGGACACATGTGCCTTACAGAGCAGACCAAACTGAAGTTCAGAGCAAGGAGCCCCCTATGGATGCTGAATCGAACCAACCTACAATCCCCTTTACGTTGCCAAATATCCCAGCACAGGAGCAACATGTGCAGCTAGAAACAGCAAAGGAGAACATTAGGGATACATATGTCACCCGAAGTGAGCAAAAAGTAGTAGCTCCAAAGCGGTTTGATCGGTAGAACTTCAGCCTGGTCGAGATTGCTGATTTGTCTTCAAGCAAGGGACTATGACATTTTATTTCATTTGTTTTCTTTAAGCCAGGGACTGCACATGACATTTATTTTGTTTCAAAATGTTATTCGTTTCAAAGTGTTGTTTCTTTCCAGGAAGGGTAGGATGTGACATAAAGCTTACTATCCTGTCCCTGGTGATTATTGTATTGTACGTCACGTGACTAAACACATAGAATGAAGACACTCGTAGTTGTCAACCATCTTGAATGTGCCTGATGTTATAAAGAGGTGTCCGGTAAGAGAGAGTTTACTGTATAAAAGGCCAGAACCAAACGTGGTGTCCCTCTTAGGGAGGTGTCCCTCTTAGGGAGGTGTCCGTCTTAGAGAGGTGTCCGTTAAGAGCGAGTTCACTGTATATATGTATTATATATCTAAATAAATAGGCCTACATATGCTATCATCAGTTTCATATTATAGAATTCATAATGAACAAAATGATGACAATCGGTATCAGGCTGTGAGCCTTCCGGCCATGTGGAACAGTCATATTATTTTGAGCTCTGTGCTTATTCCGTATTTATACCTTTGTTTTCTTATCTGTGGGTACTCAAACTGCATCAACTGTATCAATAAACCTGGGGTCAATCCTGCTGACCCCGAGGAAGCCCTTAACCTGACAAACATCGTCTCAAGCAATGAAATTTTGGATAATGGAGTTTCAACCTCATTTGCATCGGGAACCAAGTCTGCCACGAACAGGATTAAGAGAAAGTTTCTTCAACGAAGACTACTCTACTTTCCTAATGGGACTGAAAGTTTTAACCAGGTGATGATACAGATCATCCTTAGTGGCGATGTTCACCCTCAACCGGGCCCAAATTCAAAGCAAAAGCAAACTTCTCGGCCTGGGCATGATCCCGAGGAAAATCATTCAACTACATCAGTGGTCGGCCAGCATGCAAATTAGTGCATCAAGATTGCTCATCTGAAAATTCGCTCGTTGAAGTCTCACAAACACCTTTTTCTTCTACAACATACCATAGAAGAACATGACTTTGATATATTTACTATATCAGAGACTTGACTCGACGGTTGATAATCAAGTCGTGCAGATTTCTGGATTTGTATTCTTCCGCCAAGATCGGGGAGAACATAAATCTGGTGGCGGTCTTGCCGTATACATCAGAGACACATTCAAAGCGACACTCTTAGAAGATGCCTCGGGAATCAGCGACGAAAATTTCCAACAACTCTGAATAAAAGTCCAAGTTCGACACTGCAAATCAATTTTTATTTGTACTGTTTATAGACCACCTGGCACCACATTAGCTTTCAGCGATAGTTTGTCCAGAAGTCTTCTGGATATGTTACTGCATGGCAATAATATTATCACTCTGGGTGACCTAAATTGTAACATTCCTGATGATACAGTGGATAGTCGAACTTTGAAAGAACTTTGTACTAGCTTCAACTTGACACAACTGGTGAAGGAACCGACCAGAATTACAGAAACAAAGCGGTCGTTAATTTATGTCATTATGACCACCGATCCTACCCTAGCGGAGTCTTGCTCAGTCATTACGTCCTCAATAAGTGATCACAACTTAGTTGAGGTTACCTTGAAGATAAGTTACCCTAAAGTCAAAGCCAAATATGTCACTACAAGAAGCTATTCTGGGTATGCACCCGACAGCTTTTGCGAAGATGTTTCTCTTGTTCAGTGGCGCATGGTATACTTCTTTGATGACATTGATTCCCAAGTGGAAACATTCTATTCTCTCTTCTTGGACGTACTAGATCAGCACGCGCCCATCAAACGTATAAAGATCAAGTCCCGCTCTAATCCGTTCGTAACACCAGAAACAAAGCAGCTCATGAAGACCAGGGATCGTTGGCATAGGAAAGCCATCTAGACTAATGACAAGCTATGCTGGAACGGATATAGCTTCTTCCGACAAGAAGTGAAACGAGAACTGTGGCTTGCTGAAAAAATCCATGTAAGAAATGAAATAGCTAACAGCAGAGGAAATACAAACGCCACTTGGAAGATCTTAAATCAATGTATGTCTCGCGGTACTGCTAAACGTCCAAGTACTTTGGAGGACCATGAGACTTTGGCAAATAAATTCAATAAGTACTTCACGTCAGTGGGAGAACTTACTGCCTATAAAGCGAACCTGATAACAAGGGAATATGTTTGGATTAAGAATGTGGTTCTAGGGAGGAAAGCATTGATACTGGCATACACACTGAAACAGAAGGATTTGAGTTCCAAGATGTAAAAGAAACTGACGTCAAGTCTGTCATTAAGAGTTTAGCTGCCAACAAAGCACCAGGATATGATAAAATCTCTGCACGAGTCCTGAAAGACAGTTGTGAGAGCATCACACCTGTGATTTCCAGACTGGTGAATAATGCATTTAAGATGGCTGCTTTCCCTAAAGCATGGAAAATTGCTGAGGTGATACCTGTACCTAAAAAAGGAAACTCAGAAGAACCAGCCAACAACAGGCCGATTTCATTGTTACCCATCCTATCAAAAGTAAATGAGAGACTGGCACATAAGCAGTTTGTGGAATTTTTGACAACGCATGACAAACTGTCGACTCATCAAAGTGGCAACAGGAAAATGCATTCGACAGAAACTGCCCTCATAAATGTTACAGACAACATCTTGAAAGCAATCGATGGAAAATCTGCCTCGTTACTAGTACTGCTTGATATGTCAAAAGCTTTTGACAGCCTTAATCAGAATCTATTGTTAGAAAAATTACAAAAACTGGGCCTCAAAGCTTCTGTAATTTCCTGGTTTAGTACCTACCTATCAAGTAGATATCAAAGAGTACGATACGAAGTTCAGTCTCAGAATTGTTACCCTTAACAAATGGAGTACCTCAGGGTCGATCTTGGGTCCTTTGCTTTTCACTATTTATATTAATGATTTAATCAGTGTTATTACCCATAGCCAACCCGCTGTATATGTTGATGATAATCAATTGCACTTTAAATTTTCTGTATCAGACTCATTAAGTGCTATGGCAGCCGTAAACTAAGATCTTAGGGACATTAGTAAATGGTGTGCAAAGAATTCTCTACTTATAAACCCCGAAAAAACAAAATTAGTTGTTGTTGGCTCATCACAACTTATTAAGAGGCTACCTCATATCTCCTTATCCCTACTGGGCAAAACTATTTCACCAGTTTCAGTGGCTAAGGATCTTGGGGTATACATTGATCAATATCTTACCTATGATGTACATGTTACTAAAACAGTCTTTAGTTGCATGAACCAGTTGGTGCAGATAGGTAGAATTAAACATCTTTTGGATAAGAAAATTCTTTTATTACTTATAAATAGCTTTGTTTTCAGTAAACATTTTTATTGCTCCTCAGTATGGGCAAACACATCTAAAAGTAACCTACGCAAACTGTAGTTGGTACAAAATTTTGCTGCCAGAGTTGTATTAGGTTTAAAGAAGTTTGACCACATCTCCCAGGGACGGAGATCTCTTAAATGGTTAGATGTTACGGAGAAGGTTTTATTTAATGACTTAGTTTTAGTATTCAAATGTGTTAATGGCTTAGCTCCAAATTATTTAGGTAAATATTTTATTAAACGTTCAGCAGTTCACAACAAGAACACAAGAGGATGTAACAATTTTGTGGTCCCCTGATGTAGACTGTCAATGGGACAACAGGCATTTTATTTTCGGGGTCCAAGGGAATGGAATGGGCTAGCTGATAATATTAAGAACATTAAAGATATTGATCATTTTAAGCGGACACTTTTTAATAATATGTTTCATATGAAATAATTTTGAATATATTTTGAATAATTTTGAATGTATTTTGAATTAAATTAAACTAACTGTAAATAAATTTTTGTTTTTTTTTCTTAATTATCTGTATTATGTAATAGTTAATATTGTGACTGAAAAGCCCTGTTGAAGGGAGTCTCAATAAAGTATGTATGTATGTATGTATGTATGTATGTATGTATGTAGGCTATAGCTTCATAAAAGAGATCGGTCAACAAGCTATTGTCCTCAATTTAACTACCACTTCCAAGAAGTGAAAACTTTCTTGAAAGTATTCATTGGTAAATTTATGATTGAAATGAAATAAGTTCAATCTTTGTAAAAACCCTTCAAGTTTATCTTCCAACTTAAGCCAGATAAAGTAGATATTATCAATATACCTAAGCCATAACAATGGTTTATCAGTTTTTTTATCACAAAATTCGTTCACAATCTTGTTCATGAAAATACATGCGTACGAGAGAGCAAATTTAGTCCCTATGGCTGTACCAGAAACTTAATGTTTTACCTCAGAATCAGATTTAAACTCAAAAATAATTATTTTTGTGGACAAAATCCGCCATTTTAACTAAATCTCGTGAAGGTACACTTTTTTACCTGATTGATTAGCTGAAAAACAAATATGTAGATAAATGACTTAACAATAAACAAATTGTTGTTCTGCAGGAAACGGAATAAAATCAACAAATATTCAATCCAACTGCACAAGTTTGAGCTGTTGGCAATAAGAGCTGCTTTTGATACTTACAATCTAATGACCGGGAGCTTAGAAAATTGACGTTGGCGAACAGCGAAGGCAAGAAAGTTTCGTCAGGAACTCCAGTATCTTTGACCCAGTCCAAGAACTCATTTGCCATGTGGCTGTGTAATGTGAAGTTTACAAACGAGCGGGACACGGCAACGTGCGTGGATCCTTTAAATAGCGTGAAGTTGTACCCAAACGGTATTTTGGTTATATTCGTTGGCTTCGTTCCACGATGAACATAGTGAAAACGATTTAGGATGCTTCTATTCCAAATGAAAATAAAATTATTTGGCTAATACTTCTCGTTATAGTCTATAAATGGGATAATCATTCATTGGTCCTCAAGAGAAAACAAATTTGTCCCTTAGTTCCAACTAGGGTAGGATCATCCCATACTCCTCCTACGCAAGGAAGGGATCTTATGACTTTGCTTCAACAAAAGTATTTACTGTAGGCAGGGTACCCCCTTCTCTGTTCTCCTGTAGCACCAGTTGAACGTCCGAAAAGGACTATCCCGTAATGAAACCCAAGGAAGAAAACTATATTGGAAGTTAACAATATTAAGTCATTAAAGAGATCCAGTTTCCTTTAAAAATTGACAGATGACCTGCAAGGGCATAGTTTTGACGATCCCCAAGAAAATATGATCCAATTGTCTTCAATAAGGTTACCGAAGTCCGTGATGATTACATGGCATAGATATGACGGATACATTTTGGAAAATTGTTTTATGTTTTACTTTTCCCTGTCTTTATTATGCAATGGAATTGAAAATGAGACAATCTGTTTTATTTCAAAATCATCTTTCAGGGTGTATTTTCAGTCCGGAAAAGATTTTTCAAATTTATTTATGCAGTTTATTGGGATATTTTCTGCTTCAGTGTTTGGTCAGGCAAAATGTTGCCTCATTCCTTGCCTGAAAATTTATGTTTGCAAAATCAACCAGGAGATTCTATAATCACAGGAAAAATTGTTCCATTTTGTAAAGAAAATCTCATATTCCAACAACGCTGCAGTTTATTCCACTTGGATGAAGTTTGAGCGTAAATAGTCTCCAAACTATAGGTCTTGTACTACATCAGTTGAAGGTTTAGATCAGCTTGAAGCTATGATAGAGTTGTTTGAGCCACTTGAAAATAGTCGTGTGCAGCGGCGAGGAAGGAGTTTTACTCAGGTAAGGTGGTGCAAGGGCCAACTGCGATGGCCGAAAGCCTTGTTAATCAAACGTTTTGTGATCTAAATTAGTTTTTGGCTCTTTTTAAGGGAGGAACCCCCTTCCAAAAAGTCGTAGCAATTGTATTTGTCTAACGCCGCAGATTGGATGAGGGCAACCATGATACCACGTACTTGCGAAACATACCTATGTCCCTTTGAAAGAACGATGACGATAGACGTGAATGATAACTCACGGACTGAAATACTGGTTTGTCATCAAGGAATTTACCTCCATAATCTTTGGAAGTGACTGTTATTGGGATTGCTTCCGTTTTGTTGGATTCTAACTAGTACATCAGTTTAATTGACTTTGGCGGGTATCTTATCTTTTCCCCACCTTTTAAATATGATAACTATATTTTAACTTCTATGGGTATGCCTATTTACCTTTTTGTTGGCTTGGAGCCTTTTATGATGCTCTTTCCGTTCAAACTTTTCAGTATTTCAACTAATTCATTGTTCGTTCTCAATGGAAACTCCTGCCCAGTGAGATTAATGAAATACTTCCAGTTTTTGTAACGTCTCCAAAGATCTCTCATGCAAATTAAATCTGCTTCTAGTACCGAAAACTCTCCCCACCTGACAGCTAAAAGTGTAGAGGCCAGGAAGACATTTGGAAAGCAAGCTGAGATTCTTTGAACAGCACGATGAAGGATGTCGGGTGATTTACGATCAACGTGGATGCAGTAGGAGTTTTGGGGTCGATAGATAGCTCGAAGAAGTCTCTCGAACTGCTCAATGTCTTTATAAATAATGACACTAAAAGCAATGGGAAAGTCCTCTTCATTTTTGTTCAAGGCTCTCAGAATATATCCCCTTCTCTTCTGAAAACTTTCGCAGTCCTTGGAGAAGTTGATGTAGTCTTCACACGTAATTGCCCGTTTTGGAACTTTCTTCATTTCTTGCTCCACTCGTGAGATCTCCTTACTATCTCCGTCTATAATACTTTTACAATCGGCTGTCAAATTATTCAGTTTAAACTCGTTTTTAGTGGCTTTCTTTGTTCCAGATACCCACGAAGCATTCAGAGGACGAACAACAAATAAACGTAGAACGCATATAAATGCCAGCAAAGTAAGCATCAACAGAAAACATTTCTTGAGAAGCTTTTTGGACTGGATCATCACCAGTGGCCTAGATTTTGAATGAGAAACACAATTTTGGTTTTATTAATGTTTGAATCGTGTTGATTTCTGTTAGAGTATCGAAAGTATTCAATTCCAAAAGCGGTACCTGTGGGAGAATATTAGAGGAAACAAGCCAGTTTACACACAAGGCCAACGATAACTAAGGATGAGGTGGAAATGTTTGAATTTATACACAATGCAAAAGGTCTTGTCTAAAACTACACACGAGTGAACACTTGTGAACACCAGCAAACACGAGTGAACATGAATAAACACGAGTGAACACGAGTGAAAACAAGTGGAACACGAATGAACACGAGTGAACACAAGTAGAAAACGGGCAAACACGGATGGAACAAGAGTAAAACTTTTGAAAACAGTAAATTTTAATTTTAATTAACTTCTCGGCCATGACTTTGCTTCAAATCATTGATCGAGCAAATGTATTGCGTTATGGGTCCTTTGCAGCTTGGCAATTAACACTTTGCATCACAATATGTGGTGAGCAAGAGAAAACTAGTCTATTGTCTTTTTCTTTGTATCACAATCTCACTGTTCACCATGCACTTTAGTTTTCATTAGTCTAATTTATGCAAAACATGCAAAGAGCATGTTCTAAGACTCTGCAATCTTTTCCGGAATTATCTTAAATTTTAACTAAACCAAGTTGCGTTATAATATATACCGCAAAATGACAAATGCAACAAAACTCTGTAAACCAATGTAAAACGAGATAAAACTTTGAGATAATGAGATAAAGCGCTAAGCGACGCATGCCGTTCAAATTTTCTTCAAATGAATTGCAATTTTGCTGGTATTAAATTGCGACGTGTTAGCTAAACATGACTATTTGCATCATCCTTCTGTATCCAAGCGGATAATTCGATGAAAATCCGAGTCCAATAATATTTTTATGATACGATAACGAGAAATTGAGACATGTTTTATCAGTAAATATTTCGAACAGCATCCAATGTACATCATCAGTCACCTTCTGATGATGAACAGTGCATGCTGTTCGAAATATTTACTAATGAAACATGTTTCAGTTCTCGTTATCTTATTTATTATAAAATTATATGCCAATTCCAAAATATTTCTAATAATATTTACTCCAATTAATATTTGCCCAAGTAAAATTAAAGGGAAAACTCTTCTAAGAAGTTATTTAACGTTAAGTTTAAGTTTTTTTGAGTATATGCTCATTCGTGTTCACTCGTGTTTACTTGTGTATAGTTTTAGACAAGACCCTATGCAAAGCCGGCTAAGAAGCGATCTTCACTACAAAACTTAATCCATTATAAGGATTAATCATCCTTACCATTTATTGTAACCCACTTTATCAATTTTACCAGTGGGAAAAACCAGAGAACTTGCGAAACAGAACTTCAAAATATTATGGTAGGTACAAAGTCGAGCAGGTGTCTTCATGCATCTTTCGATGAATGTTCCGGCAAAAAATCGCTTCAAGTTTTTGGACCTCAAGTCCAAAGAATGGTCACGGTTTATCTCGTCGTAAGACAGAAGATTGACAGCAACAAATTTAAAAATTTCCAAATAACCGAAGGTAGCACGTCCCCAGACGCCCAGTCTATCTTAATCTCGTAGTCATGAACACGACATCAAGTTCAACCTGGGATAGAGATTTCATAGTTACCCCGATCACCGCTGGAATCGCACGATACGTTTGTAGTGAATGAATATGCAAGAAGTACTGAAGAAGGTGTTCGGAAGTAAACTGCTTGAAAAAGCTGTTAAAGCATGGCAAGCAGCTAAAATTGTTTCAAATAATTGTTTTAAATATACAGCTGGCGGTCAAAAAGAATCGATCACACAGAAGCTAAAGATGGTGACGCCATAAACATTGTAACAAATTACACCGAAAACAAACAGAAAACAAATCTTAATATTTAGTGGCTCCTCCACGACCTTTGATCACTGCTTTACACCTTCGAGGCATGCTATTGATTAAAATAATTAGCTTATCTAATGGAAAGCCTTGCCATGCAGCTTTTACAGCACTCCAAAGTTCTGTGACATTGGTAGGGTTTTGCTCTTGAGCTCTTGGTCTTAAGTTTGCTTTTGGTCTTAAGTTGGTGCAATAGATTCTCAATAGGGTTGAGATCGGGTGACTGTGCTGGCCATTCCATAAAAGTTATGCCCTCTTCCTTAAGCCATCCTTTGACAAGGCGAGAGGTGTGACAAGTTGCATTGTCATGCTGGAATATCCAACCATCTGGTATGGTCAGCATGTGTGTGGTTGGAATAAGCAAATTTTCTAGGAGATCAATGTATCGTTCTCCATTGAGCTTTCCATCTATCGTAGAAAGACAGCCAACATCTCTTGCATTGATGCAGCCCCATACCATGATGCCACCACCTCCGTGCTTGACAGTTGTCTGAATGCAGCTTTCCTATAGTTCTTCGCCAGCCATTCTTCTGACATACACAGGCCCATCACTCCTATGAAGAAGAAACCTTGATTCATTGCTGAAGATAACTTGGGACCACTGTTCAGCCGTCAAATCTTTGTGTGCTTGTGCAAACTGTAATCGAGACTTATGGCAAGCAGTAAGCCTAGGCTTCTTTCTGGGCTTGCAGCCCTTTAGACCAGCCTCTTTAAGCCTTCTTTGGGTGATGGAAACCGAGATATTGACACCGTGTTCAATTAGCATCTCAGCTTTTATTTGCGGTGCAGTCTTGTAGCGATTTGACTTGCTTTTCCTTACCATGAGCCTGTCCTCCCTCTCAGATGTCTTTCGTTTCCGTCCAGGTATCTTGCCATCTTTCACACTACCAGTGAGTCTCTTCTTGAGGATATCACTGACACTGCTTTGAGTACAACTCACACGAGTAGCAATTTCACATTGTGTGTAGCCTTCTTCGGATAATGCCAACACTTTTTCTCAATCTTCCAAACTGACTCTTTTCTTTGGACCCATTATTCCTTGTCTTCTAATTTGCCAACAACCCTTTCTTGTAAGACTAGAAATTCATTTAGCGTATGCTATAAAAACAGAATATCTCTACAAATATTATGGGACACATCTCAATCTATCCAAAACATTCATTACTATAACCCTGAAGGCTGTTGGTGTATGGTGTGCTTCTTATCTGCCTATGTAAGCAGAGAGTAACATAAACCTTAACATGATCGATTCTTTTTGACCGCCAGCTGTATTTAGAAGCAAAGCTACATTATTGTTTCATTCACTTTTTTCTTCTGAATTAGTCCTGTTAATTTATTTGTAAATCGTATCACAATATTGATTAATTATTCAATAGGTAAAACAGGCATTGAATTTTTAATCAGTAGTTGTCGTTGTAATCGTCTTCATTTTGATGAACTTTTCCAATTTCATTTATTATCGATACACTGGAAAACGTCGGTGTCTACATCACTTATCGTCAAATTGGCAACCTTATGAAACATAAATTAAACTACTGAGATATTTAAATCCGACACAACAACGACTAATATTACTTGAGTAAAAGTAAATCTTATACCTGTTCATAGTTGGGATCGCAAACTTCAGGAGTTCCATAACGTGACAAATTACCGAAAGTAACTGATAATTTTCTGCTGGATAAACATGCATGCAAAAAAGGCGACCACCGGATCAGAATATTTTGTGATTGTGACTCAGCTACGATAGAGAACAAAGACTGAAGATTAAACCTTCTGTTTGTTTACAAAACTTATGCTTTAGTTAAATTGTCAAAATTGATGAAAAACATTCTTTCCGCCAAACGAATATTAAAAAGAATTTGATAGAATAGCTTTCGACCAGTAATACAATCGGATACGTAATACCATAACAAACAGCATTAATACCGGTTCTATAAAAGTATGCACTTTAGACTAGGGGGTTGACGTCTGCTAATAATTAAAAGTCGTGCTTTCTATTTGTATTTTCATGGGCAATTAAGGTGGGAGTCAACTTTGGAATTTTTTTCAAATATTGAACATTTTTCTTGAACTACTTAATGTATCAATACTAAGACTAAATTTGCCAAGTGTAATTTTCCCGAATTACAGCGAGATTCAACTGGTTCTTTCGTTTTTTGTGGAACGTCGATTGGCTTAATTGGTACTTTTAATGACTTAAACCAAAATTTGCATAGTTGTGTGTGTTGTTGGAGTCACGGATCGTTGTCTAGTAACGAACGATTAAAGTGACTTCTGCGATTTATTTTGTTACTTTGTCTTTTTTTAGAAGTTTTACGAAACGAGCATCTTGAACGACCAAGAAAAGACATCTGATAAATGCTTACTCTACTTTCCTTGTAAATTTGCAGTGACGCTTACACGAGAATAATAATAAAGTAGCGTTTCGTTGCTAAACACTGTCATCAGTTATTCCTGTCAGCTAGTTTAATGTTTGTAATTACACGATTTACCGTCTACCAGTTTGAGTGTCGCGTAGACGGACTATTCTTATATAATTGTAACATACTGTTTGAACTTAGCTTCATTATGTTATGAAAAACACATTTCATTATCTTTGGTGGTCTGCAATTTGTATTGTCATGAACTGAACTGGAATTTATCAAACGTCATCACAGGCATCATAATTCCTCCTCTTGAAAATGTCATAAACAATGTTACCGATGTAGCTCAAAAGGTTTTTGCTTACGTTATCGAACTTAAGGTCAAAGTACAAGTTAGTGTTGTTAAATCCTTGCTCTGGTTTATATTAGTCCAGCCTAAACTAATCCCCTCGCCCACCGCGCGAAGCTAGGTGCATGGGCCGAAGGCCCGAGCGGGTGAGGGTACTAATCTCGACGCGCGTGAAGTTCTGTTACAAGCGTGGTGATTAGGAAGAAAAATTTTCGCATTGTGTATCTATGTTTCTATATATATACAGGGGGTGGACAAAAAAAAAGTGGCCATCCTCAAAAATATAGTCGATTCAGTATAACTATTACTGGAAGAACAGAAATTAAGGAAAACCATATATTTTTAGAATGCTTTCTTCGAGATCTGTTCAAAATGCTTCTGAAGTACTAATTTTAAGCGCTGGCTTAGAACATATATCAATTTTTGATGCTTTTTATGATAACGTCTTATGCAAAACTTGCTCCATTTTCTCCTATTTCTTAGAAATTGAATGATATGAACTTGTCCAAAAAATCATCAAAATATCATGCATTCCACAACAATAAGTTTATAACTTAAGTACAAAGCATTATTAGCCTAGAAGGTAGTCTCACACGCAATTTACAACGTTTTTGTTGGGCTTTTTATGTGAAAGTTATATGGCTAGTAAGGCACTTAAAAAAATTCGGCACCTAGAGGGCTGAGACGAAAATTAGAAGGAATCATGAGATTCTTCGCTTCCTTAAAGCTGGAGTTGGCACACACACAATTTAGAAGAGTTTTATGCAGGAACAAAGCATAAAACAGCAGTAACTACAAAGATTGAAAGCATTTTTATTTTGATTTTTTGTGTTTCAAGCTGCAAGGGATGTGAATGCCAGTTACTTAAATGTATGATTATTAGTTTTGTGAAATCCGTCCCGCATTTTCTCTTGTCATTTCAAATAACCGGCAGCCTATGACGGGTAATATAGACCAGAAGTACTGGAATGTATACTAAGAAACGTTCTTGTAGTTTTAAAATGCTAAGTTTAATTATTAAAGCCTATTAAAGCAGAACGGGACTTACGAATCTCTGGAGCGTGTACGGGTAACAGCAGTCGACAGTGACACAATATTTAAGGAGTATTTTTCGTTGAACAAAAATAATGGTAATTTTGGTCACATTTTTTTCATAAAAATGTCGGTAATAATGGTAATTGAATTGTGAGTAATACAAAGCGTGTTCACTCAGTTCCCAGAGACTCGAAAAACCAAGGACATTGCGGCCATGTTAGAATACCTAACAAAAGAAGATCAAAATTCTTTTGTTAAGGAACTCCAGCATGGCATCAATGATGTCACGTGCGTACGCTTATTAGAACGAAAGATCATCAAGTTTTTGTATTGACTATACTCAATGACCTGCAAAGTGCACATTTTCTGACAATCGACATTCGTCATTGATTAACGTCCGTTCAGTAATTTGCCGACAATTGCCCAGACATTCACATCTTCACTTCAGCACTTCAGATAACACGTGTCTACAACTTATGCCGACCCCGAGAGCGGTTTCAAGCTCACAAATCAATGTTGGCCTGATTGAGAGATATCGTCCAATGACGGTTATGGACTCATTGTTGAATTGAAAATTCAAGTTCGTTGTAGTTATAGGGGTTGAACCCCCGTAGCCCCATGGTTACGCCACAGCATTTTAGCATTACTGAGCACTGGACAAGAGCTAAAACATTGGAATCCAGTGAAAAAGGACATTGGTTTTGAATCTAAAACACGGAGATAAATGACCTCCTTTCTATTAGACAATAGAGATAAAAAAGCGAAGTTCTGAAGAACTGTAGTTCTTAACACCAGTGAACAATTGGGCCATTGCTAGTTACCCAGTCGGTACTAGTTGTTCGGCAATGGCGACGCTTAATTCCAGACAAATATTTGGCACCAGTGGTCCAACCTCTAGTTGTAGTTATGAACATTATACATCTTCCCCCAGCTGGCATACTTTTCCTTGGTCAGGATATCCATTGTTGAGTAAAAGTTTTTTGAGATTAAGTAACTCGGAATCCTGACACTTTCCTTGACAGCTGCATTAGAGTCTTTCTCGATAAACTGTTCAGTCCGCCCACACGAAACTCAAACACACCTGACAAAACTGTTCTCAACTTTTCTCTCCCTTTCACAGGTTCACACTCTTTACAAATCCGAACTCAAATTGCTAAACTATGTTCCTCTGCTTTTCCACACGTTACCGTGCGTTTCATCTTCCAGTCAGGCAGACGACTGTCAGGTTTCTTTTCCTTCAAAGACCGAATTCCCAAGCTGATGAGGTCGCGTATTATTTATAAATACTCGTGTCAATGCTGCAGAGCGTTGTATTTCGGCCAAACGCGCCGGCATTTTCATACGCGAATCTCAGAGCATATGGGGGTTTCGCTTCTGACGGGAAGGAAACTTGCAACGAATTCCCTTTCAAGCGTTCTTGCCCATGCACATCAATCTCTTCACCACATCTCTCTTGATGATTTCACTATCATCTCTTCCTGTCGTTCGAACTCCAACTTTGAGCTCCTTCGAGAGAGAGTTTACTTATATCGAAATTTAGACCCTCTCTCAACGAAAACATCTCATCCATACCCCTTTCTTTATTTTAGTTCTACGCGGTCCTCTTTTCACTTCATTTCATTTCATCTCTATTTTCCTTTCACCCTACATCTTATCACCCTACATCTTGTCACTTTAATCCTATTGTTTAGCTCTCATGTAACTTATCATCACGTGTAAATAGATATATAAGTTTTAGTCACATTTGTAAATTAGTCACTCTGAAGATGTTGCACGTCTACAACGAAACATTAGTAAAGTTGTTTTAAATACTTTGTGTCCTATTTCTGTCATTATGCCTCTCCACATGAAAATCATGAGCTGGGCTCTCATTTTTATATAACGTATAAGTTGTACGTCCTTAAAGATAGCCAAGTGAAGCTGTGGTATCACTACAAACATCAAGTTACTGTAAGCAAAAAACAGTTTAAAAGATGTAACGACTAATTTTAGGCTGTCGAAAAAACACGCTAAGATTTTTTAAGAACGATTTGCGTGGCTGTTGTTGTTGTCAATTGTAATTACATCGATTTTGGAAGCTACTTCTACAAACATCATGAGATCAAAACACACAGTGATTAACAAAAAGATGATATAAAACCTCAAACCCACAACTGGGTACGTCAGAGAAATACAACAGAAATACAGACCAAAGAACTTTACTGATGATTCTCAGTTGATCATTTATCAATCCGGTATTATTGAAGAATCAACAAAAAAGTTTGTTGTATTCTACACTTTCCAATACGAACTTTATCGTAAAATTAAACTACGGTACCGTTGAGCCTTTCAATGGAGGAGCCTTTAACCACCGGTTAAGTGACTAGCTTTCAGCAAAACGGTATTAGTGTATAAAACGGCACAATTTTCGTCCCAAATATAATGTAAAGATAACCGAATTATCGTCTTAATCTATTAGTAGTTTTGAAGATCAGCGCAACATTACACTGCTGTAATGAATTGCAACCGATTCTAAGGACCACGTATTGCTTCAGATAGAAACAGAAGTATGTAGTAAAGTATTTGGTCGGCAGAATAAAGTGGCGTGAACTGGCTGGCGGAAAATAGTTATTATCAACCTACAAACGTCGTCACTTTGTCAAACCGACTATGTTCCAACAAATTTGTCACGATATTTTCGACTCAACCAGGGTGAAGAGTCTAACATTCAGAACTGGCTATCAAGAAATCTGATACCAACATATGAAACCAGAACGGCCCTCGAAATTGTATCGTCTGTAGGTTGTGATGTTATTAATATCTTTATTATGTGAATATATTTCACTGGACTCATTTCAATCTATTCACTTACTAACTTTGAGGACCCTATTTATTAACAATCTTAAGAGAGTAGTAAAAGAACTTACCTCGACTTTTCAACAGTCGATATCGAAAGAAATCGATATCGAAAGAAATAGATTAACAATCTGATATCAAACTGAGTGCATTGTATTTGTTTGACAGTGACATTTATTATAAGCACTGACTAGCAAATCACCCCGGAATTTCCAAGCAAACCAACCGTATCAACAATCCATTCATCCTCCACTCACTCATTGTTGGTACAGTTCCACGTCAAGTCTTTCCCGGCAGAATAGGTTTTCTGTTATTTTACTCTGGCTGATGCCAGACAGTTTTACTTATCAAAGTAGGATTTCGGCAATCGAGATACCAGGCGGAAATCGAAGTCTAGTAATAAAGATTATTGCCCAGCAAATAATTTTGAAGAAGCCAATATCTCAAACATATCAGGATACTTTGAAAGATACTTTAATGAGGAACTAACGTTTCGTCACTTTACAAGCAACATCATCAGAGTGTCTATTTACATGAAAATTTTCGGCTTAAATAACCTACACGATTACAAAAATAGAGGTGAGAAAAGGAGAGAATGATGAATGAGGTGTCATAACAGGGATTAAGGTGGAGGAGAAAAGAAAAGAAAAAACAATTAAAATAACATGAGAGGAAATGACCTTATATTTACGTTGAGAGAGGGATTTATTTTTGCGATTAACAAACTTTCGAATGAGAGTATCTAATTCTGAACGGCCACTAGCTAAAACTGAAAAATCATCGAAAGAAATCGGGTGTCCAGTTTCTCTTTTATGTGCTAAAATGCTAGACAAAGAAGAGGGGTGAGAGATCTCATTTCCTGTGTATGCCGAAATCCCCATGTGTTCACAGATCCTGGTGTGTAAGTTTCGGGTTGTTTCACCCAAATACAACGCGGAGCAGCGTTGGCACGTAAATTTATAAATGACATTGGATCTTAGGCGCATAGGAATTCGGTCTTTGAAACGGAAAAAGTGTGAAAAACGGCAAACTGGTCGAAATACTACATAGTGCAAGGCAATCACTTTCAAGGCAATCATCCTTAGCGAAGCTGACATCTCGGCCGAAGGTTCAATGATGGGGTTTATCAAAGGAAAGTTCTATAACAGATGGACACGAGTCCATGAACTACTGGCAAATGTCTTGGAACAAAAGATGTATGAACGCTTTCTCTTGGAAATACCTGAAGACCAAGATTTCTTCTAACAAGTGATGTCTACAGTACCTGTGGACCCCACACAAGCAAAAGAGCACCTAGCAAATCCAGTTGTGACCAATCAGCTGCAGAAATACGAGGACTACTTCCAGCTGGTCCTCGATGGAAATCTCTGGCCAACTGCTCAGTTTTGGGCCATTTACATCTTTCTTATCAATCGTCTCCACAGGGAGCTACAGAGGTGTGTTAAAACGAACGACGTTGGTGGCTACATTCATGTATTTCGAACACTGCTGGTGGTTTACTTCGCCCTGAACCGACCAAACTACGCGAGATGGGGCACACTTTTTCTGCATAAGTTGAAAAGTGCTGACCAGAATATGCGCGAAATACTGGAAAAGGGTGCGTTTTCCATAAGAAGCACAAAGAATAGCTACAGCAGATCGGCTGTCGATCTTTCCTTGGAGCAGACCGTGAATCGCGATTCTGCATCTAGAATGAAGGGAATTGTGTCTTTCCGAAATTCTGAAAACGCAATGCGACGTTGGTCATTGAGTATGACGCAGAGGGCTACAGCAGTTACTGAGCTGAGAACATTAGCGGGACTTGAACTGGAAGAAACTGCATCTACTCAATGCCGTCCTTCAAGAATTAAGAAGGAAAATAGTCAGATGACAGAATTGAGTGCAAAAAATGACGAATTTTGCAATCCATTCAGAGATGATGCTCCAGCATCCTTAGTGAATGTTGCAACCGGTAAAGCAGCATCAAAAGCTACCGAATCCTATCTGCTAAATTTGCTGAAAAGAGGTCAAGACGAACGAGATAAATTTCAAGATGAATGGAACACCAACAGCAGTCGATTTCTTGAACCTGTGAAATGCATGCGTGTACAGAACTTCGCAGCTGAAAATGTGAAGAAGAAGCTACCCGCACCACAGAAAACCAAGGCACAGAATAAAGAATTAACCAGAAGTCCCACTCAGTGTCGGTACCTTTGATGTACATGTCTTCGCGCATGTTGCCTCGCGCATGTTGCCTCGCGCACACAGGAAGTTGAACGGCCGCCATGTTCTTGGAGGGTATAACTGAGTCATTTTCAGAAGGAAACGATATGGAGTAGTTCAGTTTGAAGGGATCTGGCTACATTATGGACGTCGGATGGCGATTCTACCACCGAGGCTGGTTAAAGCAAAGGTAAACTGACTGTTTTTGTTAAAAATTCCGAATACTACGCTAAAACTGATCACAATTAGGCAGTTTAACAATCCTTGTCTCTCCGTGATTCGCCACATTAATAGTCCGTCCAGTAATCTGACATTTATTCAAATAATTTGAACTACATTTACACTACATTTTTACAGTCACACTAAAATTTCTATTGACCAGTACAGTTTTTAAAAGTTACCAAACAGCCGTTGTTATATGTGTTAAACGTTTGACTTGAAACGATTAAAACTCGCTGGATATGTGCATACACTGCATTATATTATTAAGAGGTAGGAAATATTTGAAGCTACAGTAAATCAATTAAACAACATCTATCTATAAAACTATGTATTCCTTTCGGGAAAGATTTAATCATCTTTTAATATCTTAAAAGAGTTTCGGGAGAAGTAGCCAACCTCACAATTAATAGTTACAGTGTATTTATGCCAGTGAAGTTTGATAATGTGCATACGGTACGTAGACTTTGACTTACATAGTTTCAACTCAGAATTTATGCATATGTATTTGTTTGTAATGCTTGGAAAGGCCGAAACTTTAATCGTCAACAGCATACAGTGCATAATTTAAGTCAAATAATTTGGTCAAATGAGGTGAAAGTCTACATGTATAGTATGTAAATAACAAACTATAATGGCAGTTGCAATTTGTGTATGGATAATTCCATGTAACTTACATTTTTATGGCAATGGAGATCTTACAATCCTTTGTTATTTTTAAGAAAATGTGAGTAAACTTTTAGCAACTGAAAAGCAACAATGTCACCGGATTTGTTTCTGTCCCCTCCAATGTAACATCAGCCATAAAATTACCCATATGTGACATGTTTTACATGTTATTATGTACAATACTATAAATCATAGTTATAAGCCTTTAGCTTATCTCAAGCTTCTTGGTCTAGTTTGGTATCTTATGCAGCCTTCTGTACTGTAGCCTATGCAAGCCACATGTGTTTTTACTTCAACCTATGCAAGCTGTGTGCCACCTGCCACCATACTAGGCTACTGCTTACTATATATATATATATATATATACACACATTTCCCCGATATCAAATTATGTACAGCATTACTTTTTAATTATCAAATTATATGTTTCTTTTTATTGTTATAGAATTACAAGTGTTTAACTTTAAAGTATTTCTTACTTTTTTTATTTGCAGATACTAGCTCTCGATTTCCAAACTTTAAGGCATAGTATAGCCTCATTCTAATGAAAAGCTTCAACAGAAATTCATCAGGAAATGCAGAGCATTCTGGAAGAGTGAACCTTGGGAGCTGCGAGAGTAAAAATTTACCAACTCCAACTTCATGAACAACAGAAGGAAACACTTCAACAAACATACTTTCAAGAGCAACAATATAGTTTGTGAAGCTGCTTATAGGAACCAAAAGTCCACCAAATGTTTCAGTTTGTGACTCATAAGCCTTAAAGTAACAAAATAATTTGCTACTATCATCAAGGTCTTGGCTGATAAGCTTGCCCTTACAAGTTTGGCAATCGTACTTTGAAAAGCATTTTTTCAAAAGATAGCCAGCTACATAAGCCACAGCATTCATTCCAAGCAAGTTATTTTGTAAGGAAGCTGACCTATAATCAGTGACATCAATCTCATTAGCTTCAGGCCTGGTTTGATCCTGCACAGAAAGATCATGCTGGAATGTTGTGCCTGCCAGAATTCTATCAAAGTCTGCAGTACAGTTACCCAATGATGAAACAAGAAAACTATCATAAAACAACTTCTTAAAAGCCCTATAAAACTGAAGAGGAGTTGGGTTGTCAGAATTTCCTCCTTGTTGTCTGACAGAACCAAAAAAGTTTTCCAAAGAGTCTTGGTTCAAGCGCCTGGTGAAAAGAAATTTCAATGAAAAATGATCCTTTAAATCAGTCCATAAAGTCAGAATACCTTGTAAGGTAATTTGAAAGCCTTTTAGACATCTAAGTTTGTTTGTGACATCAGTTCCATTTGCTAAGTTTATCACTTTAAGAGATTTTATGAAGGGAATGGCTTCAGTAGCAAGAAATTGTTGATGAGCAGAGTTTTCTGACAGTGCCTGTCTGTATAATTTAGGACACTTTAGAGATGAACTGTTTAGGCAGTCAAAGATCAGATCAAACTTTGAAATAAACTCAGCAGTTCCAGCAGCAGATGCAGGCATAGCACCCACACTAACATACATGGAAATAGCTGCAGCAACAGTATGACTTAATGTCTGTGTGGCATATTTCACTTTCATTTTGGTAAACCCATTAGGGTTGATATGCCTGTCGGTTAGCTTTGGGCAACAGCGAATTGACAAGGCAGAATCTCTGTTATACAAATCTTTAACATCTTTCCAACTGGCTACTTGACAACCAAAGTGAAAGTTGTAATTGATAAGGTTGTTTTGGACTGCCTTTATTAAATGTGGTGGATCATAGAGGAAGATGATCCTTTTCCCAGAGTTGGTAAAGAACCATGGCTGAGTTGGTGTGATTCCCAGCTCCCTTACTAGTTGTTGGAAATTTGAGCCCAGATCAGAAATCACACAGACAACTTTCAGACCAATTGAATCAACTTTATCGATGGCATAAAGCAAGATTTCCTTCATTTCACTGCTTTTGCATGACTCATGCACCAAAAAGTATCCCAGTGGCTGTTTCCAATTCTCAGCAATGCCATGGGCCATGACCACAAGAGCAGAAGTTGCTATCAGTTGACTTTTCTTGCCACAACCCAAATCTACAAACCCAATGACCTCATCTTTGGAAATATCATAAAGCATGTTCGTCTTTAAAGACATCTCATCCATACAAAGTGTGCATATCCTGCCAATGTCACTCATGACTTTCAACTTACTTTCAATCACATTCATTGCAGCTTCTGTAAGCCCTGGTGATGTAGGTAACACAGAAACCCACCTGAGAAGACTAGTCTTTGAAGGCAAATAGAATAACTTTGAGACCAACCTGTATACCTTTCCACTAATGTGATACAGTGACAGAGCAAAAGCTTTCATTTCTGGGCTGTATCTCTTCCCTCCACGTTTCTTGGCATGTAATTTTAATTGCATTTCTACAAAATTAACTATTCTGTCAGGTAATAGATTCCTTAAGGTAGAAATAGCACTTTCTTTACTTATTTTGTTGCATTTTTTCTTCTTTATGGCTTGTCGCAGTCATGACAACTGTCATTGCTGTCTTGCAATTAAAAGCTGCATCTTCTTCGTGGGAGATCCTTGAGATATCCTTGGACTGGTCTGGCATGATTTATTGTTTTGCCCTGTTGACTCAGAGTTACCTGACAGAAAATTAAGAATGTTTTTAATAACTGCTTCAAATCATTTACATATTTTCTCAGTAAGAATTTGACTAAATTGATTTAAATATGACAGTATATACCAGGTTGGTCATCATTTTGCTGGGCTGCATTTGCATCCATATCTTCATTGAATGAAGAGAGTGTAGCACAGTCTGTAGATGCAATGAAAACACAGGAAAATTACATATTTGTAGCATGTTTGCCATAACCAAATACAGATAAATGTAAATTATGTTACAACATATGTAACTGTGCATGTAATGCATGAAACTATATGTAACCCACCAGAAAGTTCTTCCATGACTTCGGGGCTTTTGGCAAGGGATTCACTGTCAGTCTTTCTTTTTTTACCTGAATGAAAACATTGTTTTATGGTGTATAAAACCTAAGTACTTAATGACAATAGTGCACAACAAAATGCCGTTTTTATGCATTGTTTTGTTTTTATTTACTTACCTTGACTTGGAGTCTGTTCCCGAACTAGAGGACGACGTTTTACTCTTAATGATTGGGGTGGGTTTGGCACAGAAAAAAGAGTTGGCACAGCATCTTCTTTCAAACGGTTTTTCAAACATCCACGAAACATGCACTCCTCAAAATGTTCAGAACAAATTCTGCAATTATTGTACAGATATTTTGCATCTTTCTTGTCCAAATCTTCCCTCCTGCAGTTTATTACCCATCTCCTTGATCTAAAGAAGTTAAAGGGAGGTGGACAGCTTTATGTAGAATGTCCTTTCCATTAATTCCTTTAGTACCCGTCACCTGTCTTGTAGCATTTTAGTCTGACCACCTCCAGTCAATTTGGGAAATTCTACTTGTCAGTTGGAAAACCTCTGGTACCCAAAGGGTTCACTCCACCCTCTGTATCAATAATTCTCAAAAAAGTGCGGCACATTTGAAAAAGGATAAGTAGGAAAAACCTTGTTGTGACATTCCCTTGCTGTAGCCAAGCTGCTGTAGCTCTGGGTCATAGCAATGAATAAAGTAAGCCAGAACAAAATGGGGTATCATTTTGACAAAAAGAGCCTCTCATGAATGATCCAAAAAGCTGAACCTAGCTCACCTGTCATCCAAAACAGCAGCTACAATTATGTATTATTTGTGTTTGATACAAATCTACATATTTATATAAAAAGTCAAATCTTACCTTACAGCATCTAAAGGGAAACGAAAAAAGCTCAGGGTTTTGTTTCGCAGTTTGTTATTGGAACAGTTCACTGCTGAACACCAATTAGTCCCTGACTTTTGCTTTTTACTGGTCTTCATCGTAATCACTTTTCCCTGCAAAATTGCAGGAGTACTCAGAAAACAGCTGTTTTTCCAGGAGTTTTCCAGGGCCCTGGAAAGAACCGTACCAAGGGCTGAGAGCGACTGAGATGGCGGTGAACACAAGCCAAATTTTACTCGAAAAAAATCGTTTATACATTACCAAACTAATAAAAAAGTAATCACTTACCTCCTTTTCAATAGATTCAGAAATGTAATGAAAATCATCGTCCTACTTTTCTAAATACAGCAGTTTTAGTGAGCCAACTTTGGTTTTCGCCATATTGTTTGTAGTTGAAATGCGCTGGGTATACCCTCCAAGAACATGGCGGATGCGGACATGCGCAGTTAAAAAAGTAGGACAGGTTTCCTCGTGAGTGGGACTTCTGGTTAATTCTTTATTCTGTGACCAAGGCAAAAGCTGAGAGCCTGAGGGACATGTTTGTGCGTATGCTAGTAGTCGTTTCAGAGAAGACACCATTTGACCTTCGGAAGATTATCTCCTATCCAATTACGATTTACCCTCTCGCACTTGCTCACTGTGACGGGACGCATATGAAAACCGAAAAATCAGCATTGCTTAAAAAGCTCGAGTCCTTTCAGACGAAGAAAATCATATAAGTCGATCTCCCCATGAGTTATGTACAGATCTATGATGGAGGACTTCTTGTACATTCCATTATCTCGCAAATAGCCACGGGAGCATCGTATGCTTCCATTGCTCGAACCATGCTGTCAGTTGTATGTTCAGGCAGAGCTCACGAAACACATGTTTGCTTTGATAAGTACGAACAAAACTCCATAAAGGATAGCGAGAGAAAGTTGCGGGGTGCAGTTGACTCAATAGTAATAGATACTGATTTAAAAATTATGCCTATGATTGGTAAAAGATGCTAGGTTGGTCTGTAAAAAAAAACAAAAGATGCTGCGATCCCTCCCCACTTAAAATAGCTACGGAACGCCAAGTTAATAAATGAAAAAATTGACCATCACGACAGAGCAGGCCTGTTGCCACTAGGTTGTGCGAAACCAAATGAATCTATCAATGGAATTAACTCAAAAAGTGAGTATATAAACGTCAAGAACTAACTCTTCAAATAGTCAATCTACATATAACATCAATTCTTCCAAAAATTTGACTTCAATGGTAAAATCTTAAAAAACATAATATTTCGGGGCGCAGCCCCTTCTTCTGATAAACCTACCAACAACGGAAGTTTTTACAAAACTTTACAGAAGTCATTTACATAAGTTACAAGTCTTTTACATTCAGTCCCAATGGAACAAAACTATTACTTTTTCCGCCCAAAAGCTTTCCCTTTTCGTAAAGTCTCTTGTCCGTAACATCTATTATTTGAATTTCCAAATCTTTTAATCCAAAATGTCCTTCTTCAAAAAAATGTGCATATAAATGTGCCTCACAAATACCCCTCTGTCCCTTACCATCTCTATTCATCGAACTCTTATGGCTATTAAATCTCTTTCTAAATTCTGTTATCGTACTTCCATCGTACTGTTTGGCACATCTCTTACATGTAATCAAATAAACCACCCCACTTGAATCACAATCAAAAGAATAGTTGATATGAAAAGATTTCTTTTCATCGGTACTATTAAAAATAGAACCCGTTTTAATAAACGGGAAAGCTTTTGAGCGGAAAAAATTAGTAGTTTTGTTCCATTGGGACTTAATGTAAAAGACTTGTAACTTATGCAAATGACTTCTGTAAAGCTATATAAAGACTCCCGTTGTTGCCGGTAGTAGATTTATTCGAAGAAGGGGCTGCGCCCCGAAATATGTTTTTTAAATATTATGTCAACATTTTTTTTAAGAATTAACGTTATATATATATACAGCAAATTGCATAAATTTTGGCAAACCTAAACATATCGTAAAAAAGCATTTATAGATACATCTGTAACTATGAATACTTTAATCAACATTACTACATTAGACTGGCCAACGAATGTACCAAAAAACGCATAACATACCTTCACTGACCGTCGAAGTGAGAATAAAATAAAGATACAATGGTCTTGATATGTTTATATGTTGATATGTTTTGTACCATATGTTGATACGTTTTGTGCAAATATATAGCAGATAATCAGCGTGAAACTTTAAGTAGCGACGTAAAGGACAGTTTTAGTTAACACTTGTATATATATATATATAAACATTATGGCATTTTCACTCGACTGCTTATCGTAAGTGAACAATTTTGATGAAGGAATATCTTTTTTCTGAATATACTCTTCACTCAATCGGCATTCCCATCTCATAAATACTGAACTTGTGGCCATGTTCTCGGCAACGGCCTTCGTAGCTCAGTTGGCGGAGCATCGCACTAGATTCGCGGGGACGCGGGTTCGATTCCCAGCCGGAAGGCCAAAAGTTTTATTTTCGCAGCAGGTCTCGGTTGGGTCTTAAAGGCGAGATTTTCGTGAAGAAAGTTTGGTAATTTATGTTTTCCAAACTGAGAAAATTAACTTCTTCTTTACATATAAATACATGTGTCTTTATCACATATAAAGAGACGACACGGTTATAATTTTCCTTTGTATTTTCTTCATGCATGAATTCTTCGTGCATTTGGTTAGGCCTTTATATGTAATAAAGACAGATGTGACTTTACATATGAAGAAGTTAATTTTGTTGCCTTAGAATACATAAACTTCCAAACTTTCTTCATGATCTAGCGTATCACAAGGTTGATTTTATTAGACATTTAAAATACTCGCAAATCGTGTTTTATCGGATCTAAAACATGAGGCTAAAATATATATGAATTAGGAGCTCACTATCCAAAATGTTTACAAAGAAAACTAATATCAAAGAAGCTTTTTTAATCGACCAAAACGTGAAACAAAATTGAGTTTGTGGGAGTTAGGCATTATTGACTGGTGTTACAGAAAATAAGTGGACGTTCATCACGCTCACGTACTAAGAAAAACGACGTATAAGGTACAGAGAGGATCGAACCCTTTACATTCATATAACCGGTGCGACCTTGCAACCACTGAGTTGCCGATATCTATAGGTCTGTCTGTCTTTCAGTCCATCTATCTATCTATACTTACAAATGTACGTACATGCATACATTCATTCGTATATATACATTCATAGTTATATCATTTATGCACACATGCATGCATATATATTTACGCGCAAACACACGCAAACACGTACAGGTATACATGATACAAAGAGGCCTAACTACCCATATAGCCATAAAGTAAACCGATTTATAGGCTTACAGGAGACTGTCATGTGCGCATTTTTGCGTAACGTGTAAAGTATTCACGATTTTACGAACATTTATGCGCGCAGTTTTTGTGGTTGAATGTCTCTGGATGGGCACCGTCCCAAAACACACATTAAGTTTCAAAAGTGTTACAATGTATGCTTTGATTGACATTGCTTGGGAACTTTGATGACATGTAACTCGTTGATTTTAGATTTTCCATAATGCGTAAATAGGCTTTCTTCTAATGTTGGTTAGGTTTAATTGTACTGAGCCTATATTAATATTATGTAATTTTGCCCTAAAACATTTTTTGTATTTTCTTTGCATAAAAATTGCAACTGAAATTCACAAGTGCATAAAACAAGTGATACTATATGCTAGCACTGGGTCATGGAAAGGCTGAATAATACTTGGGAACTGTGGAAAATAGTATAATTAAAGAACCTCGATGTTTTAATTTATGTTAGTCTGATCTTAGCTGGTCCTTCTGTTGGAGTTGCTCTTAGAAGCAATCCAGAATAAGGCCGTTTATATGAGAAAAATAAGATGGGCCTAACATAAGAGATTAAATGCTCGGCCTTTATGAATGGCCGTAATGCCTCCTAAACTGTATCAGTTGCATAGGCGTGGAGTATGGGGGAGGTGAGGGGCTTTAACCCCCTTAGAAATGGTTTGGGGGGGACTTAGCGCCCAAGAATTTTACAGCAATTGACAAGTGATTGATGAATGACAGTGTTACTGACATACTGGTCGGCGTTATATGATCGTAAAAGCCTCATCATTTTTTCTTCCAAAAAGCCGCTATAATGCCTCTGAGAAAATGGCCTAAATGCAGCATTCAAATTCGAGAACTTAGAGAGAAACCACGCCTGAACTTTGAATTCAGTTGCCACCATGAATGTGCACAAATCTACCTTGGTCTGTTTGTCAATAGATAACCTCGTTGACGATTTTATTTCAAAAACCAGCATGAGAAGGAACAAATTTCGGTCATCTAACTAGAACTCTGGTTTATATGATATTGGTCAATTTTAATATGTACCATTGACTTAGTTGTTTGTTTTAATTATTTATTCCTATCCAGTGTCAGTGTTGACTTAAAAATATATTAACGAAAGTATTAAAAATTTCAAACTTGTTTCTTAAACCGACTGATAGGTTAATAAGCCAGCTCCATAAAATTAAAAAATCACCTAATTTCCATAGAACGTCCACCAATCACAAATCCTGAGGTCAGGCACACGCACCTTCAGTTTCGGACTACCCTGGCAGTAACAAAACTCTACGTCTATGCACAGTAGTGCCATTCATTCCAGATGAATCAAACTTGATTTACGTAAGACGCTAAATATACTCGCATAAACAGTGCAAAAATAACATCAGTCCTAACGTAAACCACGTCTAACCCAAGATGAAGTTTTGTACTTGTGTAAATGGATCAGTTCTTGTGATGTGTATGGTATGTTTTATTTCTCTCGTGTAGATGGTCCAACTGTCTTACTCTCTGTCCTGTAGTGTGTAGCGTTACACTCCTTGTTTCGACGTGTAAATGTTTCACATGCTTTACAAATTCCTGGTGACGTCAATTCAACAGAATTTTTAAAATACTCGTCTGCATTGCTTAATTGACATTGCAGGAGGAGCAATGTCACCAATGTAAAAAAGAACACCATGTGAGACACTGATAATCTAAAAGCGTAAAACAAAAACATTGCGGTTGAAATTTACTTGCTCAATTAAAAACATTTTTAGAATTCGATCTCAGCCATGGATCTTCTCATCCCATCTTCAGGGTCGAAGATGAACTCCGCTGAGGCCGTCCAAACATCAGTCAGACGAACTACCTACAGTCAGACGAACTACCATCACCAGCATGTTAAGTCCATCATTAAGCAGTCCTTTTAACGAAGAACGACATCGAAAGGACCCACAACTTGAATATGAACTTTATTGATTGCTTACGACTCTACATCGTAAACCCCAATAATTAAACATCATAGAATGTTCAGGTGTTTGTCTCACCCTAGTCGCACCCTTACACTCACTTCACTAATTAACTTCTCCACAGTCCTCCTTTTATTATGGTTTATAAAAATAATTTGGGACTGTGTTCAGTGGATGGATTTTTGTATTTTTCTTCCCTCTCACCACATCCCGTGTGTTTAGATCGTAGTATCCATACAACTCAAAAAAAAAACTTTGTATTTAGTTAAATCAAGTGGAGATTGCAGTCGTGTTCCTGATTCTGGACGGAAACTATTGATCGAAGAGACCGTTTTATTACTAGAAGTTCTAGATCAGGCATCCCAACCAAACAACAGATAGCTGATAAATTTGAAGCTCAGACGGGGGACAAAGATTCCGCCAAAACCATTCAGCGCTGCTTAAAAGAGAGAGACATCAAATGTATGGAGAAAAAATTCCAAGAAACCATTTGTGAGTGAGAAGAATCGTTTGTCCTGATTATCATTTGCTCGTGAGCACATTAGTATGAGTATTGATGAATGGAAATGTATTGTCCTAAATCCCATTGAAAATTTATAGACTGAGTTGAACTGTTTAACAAAAGACCGAAAGTCAAAAAACGAAACGAACTTTTGAAATACTCAAAAATGGATTGCAAAAATGGATTGCAAAAATGCAGCGATCACCGAAGAATTCTTGCATCAGCTTACTGAAATCATGCCTCGTCAATGCAAAGCTGTGATCAAATCGCAAGGAGTGCCATCTAAGTATTGAATGGTAAATACTGTAGGTGTGTATCGAAATTACTGTTGTTGTTGTAATAGTTTGTGAATAAGCTTGATTGATGATTATTTAAACGAATTCACGAGAGTCAAAATGAAGAACATCAAAGACATACCAGAAATTTGCAAACTATTATTTATACAGGTATAACTGTTCAACGTTTGAGTATTTCAAAAAACAGTGATAAACATTAAGACTTGAGCGATTTGATATTATTTTGATACATAGATCCTAAAACAATCACTTCTTAACCTATTCTGTTCTTCCTGCGATGATTATGTTACGTTAACAATAATGTCCGAGATAAGGTATGTAAATGATAATCTAATGCCTATTTTATTATAATAGGCCAGCAGTATAGCTTTGTTATAGATTGTAGTCACAACAACAAAATTCCCCTGGATCATGAATTTACATATACTAAAACAAAACATTTGTTGAATAGTCTAGAAAGTCTATTAAATGTGGTAAAGTGACCATATAATTTGTACCATGTCTAGTGCTATTTATTCTGATGCAATAGTTTGGACTGCAACCTGTGAATATATAAATTGATCGAGTTTTCCAACCAGAGCCTTATACTTTGATTGAAAACCAACATGGAAGATCAAAAGAATACAGCCAACAAGTAAGAAAGAAAATTGTGAATTTCTACAAGTCTGGTTTATCATTAGGAGCCATCTCGAAGCAATTGCAAATACCACAATCCTCCGTGCAAACAATTATTCGCAAATATAACGTCTTTGGTACCACAGAGACATTACAATGTTCAGGCCGCAAACGTAAATTGACGACTGAAGATGAACAAATTTTGGTTCGAAAAGTTAAACTAAACCCCAAAACAACTAAAAAAGATATGATAAAGGAATTAGCAATGTCCGATATTAAAGTATAAACATCAACTATCAAGCGAGTGCTACACAAGAATGGCCTAAAAGGATACCACGCCAGGAAGAAGCCTTTGCTCCAAGACCGTCACAGAAAAGCAAGATTAAATTCGCAAGAGACCATCAAGACAAAGATCAAGTCTTTTGGAGGCACGTTCTCTGGTCTGATGAGACTAAAATTCAACTCTTTGGACACAACGATCAGCGTTATGTTTGGCGAAAGCAGGGTGAAGCTTTTCATCCCAAAAACACTGTACCAACAGTGAAGCATGGCAGTGGCAGCATCATGTTGTGGGGATGTTTTGCTGCATCTGGTACCGTAAACTTCAGAAAATAGATGGTATTATGCGAAAAGAGCATTATGTCGCAATATTGAAGCAAAACCTTAAGTTATCGGCTCGAACGTTAAAGCTTGGTCGCAACTGGACATTTCAACAAGACAATGATCTTAAGCATACTTCAAAGGTAGTCACAAGGTAATGGAATGGCCATCGCAAAGCCCTGACTTGAACCCCATTGAAAATTTGTGGACTAAATTAAAAAGGCGAGTCAGTGCAAGGCGACCAACAAACCTCAGTAACTTATATCAATATTGCCTAGAGGAGTGGGAAACGGTTCCAATAGATTGTTGTGAGAAGCTTATTAAAAATTATCCGAAGCGCTTGTTAGCTGTAAAACAAGCAAAAGGAAATACAATTAAATATTAACTTGTTGTATGTAAATTTATGATCCAGGGGAATTTTGTTTTTGTGACTACAATCTATAACAAAACTTTACTGCTGGCCTATTATGATAAAATGGGCATTAGTTTATCATTTACATACCTTATTTGACTTGCTATGTTAAAATTATGATGGGATAATAAAAGCGTTATTCAGAAAATTTGAGTCCAATTTTTCAATGTATGGGTATGTAAACTTTTGACCTCAACTGTATATATACAGGGGGTGGATATATATATATATATAACTAACTGAATATATATATGAATAAACTAACTGAAAATAACTAACTGAATATATATATATATATAGATAGATAGATAGATAGATAGATAGATAGATAGATAGATAGATAGATAGATAGATAGATAGATAGATAGATAGATAGATAGATAGATAGATAGATCTCTATCTTCCAGGATATTGAACACTTTTAGAATCGTTGATAAATCATTCGACTATATATATATACATATAGGTATCCATCAACGGATTCCGGTCACTCAAGAATGCCGTACGCAAGCTAGGGGACTGGTATATAGTTGACCAAACTTTACTTAAGTTACTTAGGTCCATGTTGAAGCAAATCGATTTGGTCTCGCTCTTTTTTCCCTTGTATGGATCTCTCGCAAGTTGTTTACATCGTTTGAACACTGAAGCCAGTTAATTATTTAAGACCGGCAAACGAAATGGCTTTGTTGGTGCTTGCGGCTGGTTTCACTTTTGGGAGCCATCTTAGTAACTGGGCAATTTAGGACTTAAAACAGCCGTTCTCAAAGTTAGCACCTTGGAATATGCATTGGCCAACAGTTCACTTTTTCCAGCAACGCTTTGTCTTGGTTCTTTCTGATTAATATGAACAAAAGACGTAAGAGAACTCGCTTGCTGTCAGGACATTTGCTAAGCGACCAAGTGTATTAAAACGACATTCTTCGCTGAAGTTGAATAGATGTCGATTAGTATAAATCTTGGGACTTTTCACGTTCTGGTAACCACTTACTTGAGCTGCACAATCACAGGTACGTCTGAATCGAGTAGCTTTGAAATACAAGTTCTGCGAACGGGATGGTTTTGAGCAGCTTTCACGACTGGCTTCCCGAATTCATTCTTCCCCAAGGAAGACTTCTTGTACTGAATATTATTGCCTGGATTTAACTGGTTTTTAACGGTAAAGTAGAATGAAGGTTTTGGTTCATTCAACTCTGCAGGATGATGGCTTTTGAACATTTTGTAGTATTTAACCGGACAGCGTTCATGGTCAATTGTTTGAGAAGTAGGATAAACCTCTCATCGCCCAAAAGACTTGTCCAGGCAGTGACAGTCTTTATATGCTGGCTCCGTTTTCCACACAAGGATTTCATTGCCTCATTCTGGATCGTTCTCCCTATGAAATGTCGCTTCACTAAAGACGTCGGGATGTATTTTTGGCTAGAAACAAAAATGGAAGGTAAACAACCACCAGATAACGCGCTGCAAAGCTGCTTGTTTTTGGTCACCAAACTATCCTTCGGCGAAAGAGCTGTCCACTTCCGGATTTCTCACTTCTCGGGTGGCTTGTGGATATGACCTTTACCATACTCGACTTGTAATGCTTTCATCAAGATTTTAAAACCTCTGAGGAAAGTTTAAAAGTTTACATCCGTCTTCTTTTTATAAATTCACCACTGAACCTTTTGTGTTGAAGTTCCACTGAACTCTTCGTTGAAAGTACGTAAGAGTTGCAGGTTTGTACGCTACGCCATTTTTCTTTTTTAGGAAGGTTTTACCGAGGAAAAAAGTTCGTCCTTTACTTCTCTACTCGTTCTCCTTTCAACAAAATTTGCACAAGGTTTGCTTGTCGTATTTTGTTGTATGTTATGTATTTTTCCGATTTTTGGTCAGCAATAAAAATTCAGAACTCGTTGACGTTTTCTTTGTTTATTTCGTCGGTTTCGTAATTCGTTTCATCTTCGTCACCAAGGTCTTGTACCTCCGGATGAATACTTAGCATAAATCTTCATCAAAGCACTTCTAATAGATATTTCCAACCAACTTTGAGATAGTGTAGAATTTACCAGTTTTCTGAGACAAAAAAATATAAAAAAAAAAAAAATTCACTTACGAGCTGTCCGTAATGCTGGTATCCGACCAGTAACCTTTGAGAATGCTCCGATTTTAAAACGGAAAGCCTGGCTATCTAATAAAAAAATCTTTCTTTGAAGCAAAATGAGTGAAAAGTTTGATTGAAAAACAACTCGAAATACCTGAAGATCGCAACTAATACAAGGTCTTGATACGAATATCCATTGTTTCGCAGTAGAATTTTAAGAATGGATCTCTTATCATTTATTAAACAGTTAAAGATTATTCTAACCAAACGTTTTGTCTTAATAAAGCAGAATCGAAATTTTAACGTAAATATGACGACAAGCAGTTTAAATATAAAATAATTTCCAGTTTGGGTTGTTAATACTTGTGGCCAAATGTTATGTTTCTTTATTGCATTCCCTCTTCCAGTTATAGTAAGGACGATTTGCCTCTTTGACAATTTTAAAAAATTATCAATCTTACTCGGATTCTCAAGAGATACATTGGAAGAAAGGGCGAGGGTTTGTTGCGTGCACGTATTTCTAGTTAGATACTTTACGGAATTCCAGGTATGATCTAATTACTATTCAGACTAGATTTGAGCTCGAAATACGATATGAAACTGTGAAATAACGTAACTCTGACAAAGACTGTTATATTCTGATCTTACTATCTCAATTTCCCAAATAACTACTGTATATTCATTTAGTATCGAAAAATTTTTTCAAACGTTCTTGCTAACTATGTCACATTGCAAACAGCGCCTTCACCTGGTAGAGCAAAGGACTTGGTCAGCATGCATCTGATTGGCTAACCTGTAATGTCAATCACTGTCAACTAAAATTGCCCAAAAAAGCGTAAAAAAAGACGCTTCTTTCCCAACAAGCAGAGCAGAGAGCAGAAAAGACAGCAGACAAACAGAGAACAGAGAAGACAAATTGAACCAACGAAGAGAAGAGAGCGGAGTCAAAAGAACTTCTCGCTACAGCTGAACACTGATTGAACGTTCGTAAATCTTAGTTATTGTATCTATTGTACATTGTTTGATGATTTCAATAAAGATCCCGCACTTCGCCTAAAGCATAACTCTACAGAGCTGAAAAACCCTCTAATTTAACAATTACATTAAGTAGCATCTGTGGGACAATATGAATACAAGAAGTAGTTCAGATCATTCATCGGAAGAAGACATGCATAGCAAGGTGGCAGCGATGTCTAAAACGGTGGTTACGCCGATCAATTTCCTGGTGATGAAGACTATCCAGACTGGCAGTTAACTCTTCAAGCTTAGGGCAAAAATAAACAAGTGGAACAATGCGGCGAAACTGTCATTTTTGACTGTAAGATTAAAAAAGTCAGCTCAACGGGCTTACATTAACCTCCCAGAGGAGTATAAAATCGATTTCGTCTGGCCAAAAAAAAGGAATTACGTCCCGTTTGACGGCAAAACAGAAGGAGCTTCACAAAGGTGAAAGGTTAAAGCATGAGAAACTTACCGATTTGGCAAACAACGTCCGTCGTTTGCTCTGGCCTGGAATACTCATCAATAGCAGAGGGACTACAGTCAACTATGTGATGAGCAGGTCCATGATCAATTCCTAGACGCCTCTTCACAGTTTGGAAATTCATCTGATAGTGCGGCCAATTTCACCCCAAAACATCGGAAGAAACCAATGAAATTGTTTGTGAAATTGAAGCGCTAGAAAAGTCGCCCGGGAGTTAAAGCCATTTGGGCCACTGACATTGCTGAGATGGGAGACTGAGGAGTATATTCAAGAGTTAACACGGCCGATGGCAAGAGATCACTCGTGTATACTCAGGTAAAACCTCGAAGTTATCCAGAAAAATACAACTGTCATGGAGTAGATGATGGTGGATATACTGTTACAGTAATCCACTGTAACGTGTGGATTACACCCGAATCGCGTCATGATTCGGGCCTCTCCAACCAGGACCAACAGTTGTCGCAGCTAATGGGAAGCCAATAAGAAAGATTGGGCAACAAGCGAATTTACTCAAAGTGGGAGGAATTGAAACGACACTCCCAATGCTAGTTGTGGAAGCCATATCACAAGACAGTCTCCTGGCCGTAGACTTCCTAGGCAAGCATAAATTTGTCATCACGCTCAGGGCAATCGAACAACATGTAAAAGGGACCGTCAAGAACCTACTCCAATGTTCACGTGACTGCCTCCGAGAGCTGCTTCTTGAGTGTCGCTGGATGAAACTGTTCTGGTCTCAGGTAGGCGTGAGATCGTTATCCCACTACCAAAAGTCAAGCACCCCAACGACAAGGAGTCGGTGGACTTTTCCGATGTCGTCAAGCCAGTAATGATGTTCAGAAAGCAGCTTAATATAGAATTTGCCCGAACAACTGTACAACCAAAAAGTAACAGAAGTGCAGTGAAAAGGGTAAATATATACCCAACACCGGTAACCATGTACACGAACTCTGAAGTAGGGATTATACAACCAGTGGGAAGATATTATCGACAGGTAGTAAAAGATTGGCAAGAAGAACTTGAGGTAGGGCTAGATCAATGTCTAAGCCAAGAAAGGCCACCCGCGCTTCAGCATCTGTGAAAGGTAAACAAGAGATCTACAGACTACGAATTTAAGTTCCGTGTAGACTGCAGACATAGACGATATGAAATTACGTGAGTAAGACGGTTGAGGTTTTCAGGTGAGTCGGAAAGCGTCAGCCTAGGACTACAATATCTTCGTAATCTTGGGCTTGAACTACGCTACAGTAATAATAGTCAGAAGTGGTGCTAAGGTGGGCATAGAAATTATTTGCCCTCCTCATTTTGCCTAATGCCCACCAAACTTTTAATAAAAGGGTTTTTTTTAATTATTATTATTAATGTTATTACGACTCGCACACACCCAACTAAAGACAGTGGATTATTATTATAATTATTGTTGTTGTTATTTTATCACATTTTACTACGTTAACCCTTAAGCACTTCTGAGTCGCTATTTTTCAAGGGGCCGTAATCTGTCTTAAACTAAGTAACGACAGATTATTCACAAGTGCTAAATAAATAGTTGTCCTAACTATTCTACAAATCCACCAAACAGAAAAACAATAACTTAATTATAACGAAAACTTGTATTGGTAAATATCCTAATTGTTTATAGAAAAAAAGAAGGAAGTGAAGTTAAAAGAAAAGAATTGGAATAAATGTATAAAATGAATCTAGCTAGTTTGTTTTCGTCCAAGCATAGATATGAATTTTTGCAGGGAAACAAGTTTAGTTTTTAATTTACTACTTATAATTCTGGTAGCCCTGTTTTTATTTTATTCAACTTTTCTAGCAAATAATTTTTACAATTTTCCAATACCAAACTACAATAATTAAAGTATGGGAGAATTAAAGATTTCTTTATTGTTATTACAGTTTTCTTCGGAACAGAATGGTTTAATCTCTTTAACATTCACAGCGCTTTTGAAGTTTTTGAGACTAAAATACATATCAATTTGTTCATTCCATGCTAACTTATCAACAACAACCCCTAACATTTTGCACCTGTTTGCTCTTTCGTTGTGGGGTGCTGGTGGCACAGTGGTAGTGCACGTGTCTCTCACCACTGTGACTAGGGTTCGATTCCGGCTGCGTGCAGTAATCACATTAAAGTTACCTTGGTCGTATGTGAGAAGAGTGTTGTCCAGTTTGACTCTACCAAGCATCGCAGGTTTTCTCCTGGTACTCCGGTTTCCTCCAGTCATAACACTGAACCCATGAGGGTAGGCCCTTACTGGACCTCTAGGGAGACCAGCTCAGATAGCTGATAGGGTTATCCAGTATAAATAAAGGCACTTTTTACTTTCTTTCTTTCTATTGCTTTGTTAATCAGAGAATCCTTGATTAGAGCCCCTACAATTTTTGCCCAGACCCAATAATCATATATATTCGGACTTATCTTTATTTGCCAAGTGTTGTTTAAAAAAACCTTGTCTAAATTGCTATTAAGTATAATTAAGTTTGGATATTTGACTTCTATTTTTGAGGTAAGACACAAACCAACTAAGTTCTGAGCCACCAATTGCCATATTTGGAAAGTTTTTGAATCAATATATCGTGATCAATACAGTCAAAGGCTTTCTTAAAATCCACGAAAATAACGCCGTTTAATAATTGTTTATCCATGTAAATATACCAATTATTTGTTGCTCCTAGAAGTTACGTTTGAGTGGAGTGTTCCTTAGAAAACCTGCTCGTCTGTTTTGAAAGTATATTATTGACTTCAACATAAGAAAACTCCATGGTTAATGATTTATTGAAAATGACTGTTAAATACTTGGTAACTACTACAGCTGCATCTTTGACAAATTTTGTTGAAATTCTGCCATGTCTAGCAGCTTTAAAAATTTTGATGCCTAATAATTCAGTAACTCTTTCCCAGAGGCGTAAGTCTTCTATTACACCTTTTGCTCTTCATTATCAGAAAATATATTATCATTAACGCCAGCCTCAAATTCATTAACGCAAAAATACATTCGTTTTATTCAATCGACATTCATTAGCGTGGATACGCAACCAGCGCCAACAAACAACCATTAACACCATTCTACTATACATTAGGGATAATAAAATTTCAATTATGCAAGAGAAATATCTTGCCTAATTGAAATTTTATTTCCCTAATGTATAGTAGAATGGTATCAATGGTCGTCTGTTGGTAATATGGAATACCCTTTGATGCAAATGGTTGCCTATCTACGCTAGTGAAAGTCGATTGAATAAAATGAATGTGTTTTTGCGTTAATGAGTTTGAGGTTGGCGTTAATGACAGTATATTTTCTGGTAATGAACAGCAAAAGGTGTACTTTGCTCTGGTTAACACCAGACGATTTTACTTGTCAAAGGGGCAGCTCCCGCCTCAATAGAGTTAAAACTTGTGCTTCTGTTTTTTGATTGAATTTGAATTCGAATTTTAATTATTTTATGTGTTCTTCCGGCCGAGAACTTCCTTTCGGAAGTTTATTCGCCATGCTGGGACCAACATAAAGTAACATAGTAAAGTACGGGGGTGTTTACATGAATCTGGACTGAGTTTCATTCCGGATTATGTGTGAATTAAAACCACGTTGGCATAGGAATTGTCCCATCATCGAACAGCGTGTCAAATCTAAAATTTGAAAATGGCAGTCCTCTAAGTCCCCTCATTCTGGAGTGAATGCTCTCGCCGTCTTTACATGAGACCGGAATGCAGCGGTGCAACCAGAAATTTCCAAGGGCAGCGGTCATTGGTAGGATCAGGATACCGTATGAGCGGTTTTGATCATTTCGAGAGAAGTAGATCTACATGGGTTTGGAAAATAAGGACAAAAATTTGTCACTAATAGGGGTCGCGACCCTCCCCTAAACTCCCCTCTAGTGCGTCTCCTGGGAATGAAGTTTCAAATTCGCATGAAATTTTATCCCGGAATATGAACCCGTATGAACTCAATCTGGAATGAGTCAAATCTCATTCAGCATTCATGTAAATAGCTAAAGGGATTTTAACCGAGCTGGTATAACCAGTATCCATGACTGAGTAGGTAACTGGGACTGGAACTGGAACTAGTTACAAAATTTGCGAAGAAGTAGCTGCAATTCGTTACACTACCCACTGGCTTGCCGTTACTTCTTGCGTTTTAAACTCACTCCCATTCGACACAGTAAATGATCAGTCAGAAGTCCAAATCCGCAATTCTTTGGTCAATGTTTTTTCGGCGGTCGCCATGTTCCAAGCAAGTGTCTTCGTTTGGTGAGTTTTTGTTAGGAGGGACTTGACAGCTCAAGAAACCGTTTGAATCAGTGTCCAAACTTCAAAGTTTTTAAAAGTGCTGTTATTTTTCCTAAAAAGACTACAGCATTTACACCACATCTTGGACATTCTTCGTTGACACTCACCAGAAAGGTCATGATGGCGGTGGCAGGAAATACGCCGACACAAACATCAGAGTTACCGACAACGTGTTGTTTCCCAGTGTACAGTTTATTGCTCATCCTTGGTCCGCATACTCAGTGCGAACTTGAAATAAACTGTATTAAACATGTACATCACTTCATAACTGTAATTTATTAATTTTTTCTGTGATACTGAAAATAAGAAAAAGGAACAGAGTCTGGGAAATGTAAAATACAAGTAACTGATGAATATCCAGAGCTTACTTCTTTCGACTTTAATAAAGTAATACCATGATGACCTCCGTTTCTATTGTTCTCAAGTGGAGATTTAATCCCTAAATTCACTCTGCATGTCTACTTTTACTAATTTTTCCTCATTAAAATCCATGACCGAACATCAAATGCTTTTAAATTTAAGCATTGAACAACTCATTTAATGCAAGTGCTGGTACCCACCATGAACAATACTAACATCCCAAAAAGAACTTCAAAGAATACCAAGTAAATTTCGTCGGTCATCATGGTATTAAAAGCTAATGCCATGACGTGTAGGGAAATGAGTGATTTCGTGGAATCTGTTACACGTAATCTCATATACCGCATTTTTAATGGAACAAAGACGGTCGTTGGAAATTATACGATGTCGCGTAGAGGAACTGTTACCCACACTTAAAATTTCCTTATAACATTAATACTTTTTTTCTTATAGCATATAGTTTAACTTACTATAATCATGTACTGTAAACTTGGAAATATAGAAATTAACGATAGACAAAGATTTATTAAATTTGTGCGCATTTTTATTAGGAATATTATTTTTTCGCACGTATCAAACACGGCCCTTTGAAAATCTAGTAATTGAAAGGCCAAGTCGTATAAAGAAGTTTAAGTAAAGTTAAGTAAATTAAAGGGTTCCTAGTAGCAAGACGTGATATGTTAAGGTGATGCACCAGACGGTTCGTCTAACTCACACAATCAGCAACTTCCGGGATTTTGAATCATATCACTTATCCTGTATGTCGGAACACAATCCATCAGAGCTTTTACCATTTCGGAATTGGGGAGTTCATGTGGTTCGACACTTTGCATCAAGTTATTAATTTTTAACCACGCCTATAGTAAGTAGATAACAAGTAAACATCAAATAGCTATGACAGTTTCTGGAATTTTGGGTTAATATTAAGAACGACAATCACCACACTTACACTTCTCAACTTTTGCATTACATGTTACCGTCTGAAAATCAATACCGACTGACAGTTTGAAAAAACAATACAAAACAAAACAACATCAGAAACAGCATCTTAAAAACCGGAGAATCGAATTAAATCAAGTCGGTAACGTGAATCAAACGATTGACTCACTCTACCGTCATGATTAAACTATCATCTACGGTTTTCAAGATGCTATTATTTGGATTGTGCTTCGTTTTATATGTTCCCGTCTTCTGACCTAATACTTTGATGGAACTACAGTCGAACCTCCATTAGGAGGCCACCCTCTATTAAACGGCCGCATATCATTCATCAGCGACCATTCATTCACTCATGGAGGGTGGACGTGTTCGATTGAGCTGCGACAGCCCAAGTCAAATACTTGCTAAATCTTTATCACCTTTTGTAAACGACCATTCTCAAAGCCGAAGTGTTTTAAATACCAGCAAGAGTCAATCCAATATCATTTCGGATGACTACGAACAATCTAACAATGACAAAAACAACTCTAATGGCGAGTATGTCGACCAAGGCAAAATATTCTACAACAATAGAGAATTTGATGAATACCTTAAAGTTAACGGCGAACGTTTGCAATGGAAAGGGAGTTTAAAAACTTTAAAAGAATTTATGCAGGAGTCGCTTCACGAACATGGGAAATGGACATCGCCGGGTGGAGAAGCGAAACGTTTCAAAAGTACAGATGGTAGATATGAGATGACGAGGTATGGCAAACAATCGACATTAACGTTTTCTGGTAAAGAAGGCAATTCAATGAAGGAAAAAATGATTGCTATGGTTAGAGAAAAGTCGTCCGACGAGACAAATTACGGGACGGATGAAATTACAGGACGGAAAGTTTTACACAAAGGCGTTGAAAATGAACCTTCGACAAGGAATACTAATGAGGGTGCTTGTCTGGGTTCATTGATTACTATTGTTGAAACTCTGAAAACAAAGTTTAAACATTTCGAGCTACAGTTCGAAAACAGAACGACCTAGAAGCTGATCGATTGCAGGAAGAAAATTGCGAACAAACTGTCATGCAAACCAGAACAGCGGGTTTAAAGAACGAAGAAGTACTTCAAAAGTTAAAAAAAGACTTGGAAGCAGAAAAACTACTATCGGAAAGACTTAAACTGAAGGTAGAATCATTGGAAGGACGACTCGAAAGGGCTGAGGAAGAAAGTGACTCCCTTCAACTCGTATTATCGATGGTGATGCAGGATAAATTACAGCAAAAAGAGATATACGATCACAAACCAAAGGAACAGAGCGAATGGAAAACAACAACCAAGAATCAGGGACGCAGAAGGCAAGATAAACGAGCGAAGCAAACTACCCGCAACGAAAACGACATGAGTTCAAACTTTAATCGCTTTAGAGCCCTACAGATAGGAGATGCAAGTGACGGAACTGACCAACTTAACGAAGAAGTAGTCTCCAATATCACAAAAGCAATGAACCAACGTGACAACGATCGGCCGAATAGACCACATTGTGATGTAGCCTTGGTGGGCGATTCTACGATAAAGTATGTTGATGCTCGTAAGCTACGGTATGGCACAAATAAATAGGTAACCATTCGAACTTTTTCAGGTTGTAGAACTGATGAAATGGCTCATTATATAAAGCCGACTCTCGCTTTGAAACCTGAGCATGTTACAATCAATGTTAGAACGAACGACCTTAAAACGAAATCGCCGCATGAAATAGTTCGTAGTCTTCAAAATCTCGGCAGATTGGTCAAACAAGAAAGCCCGTGCTCTTATGTCACTTTTTCACAGATAATAACCAGAAGTGACGATAAAAGATTACATGGTAAACTAACTGAAGTCAATAAATGCATGCAAGATCTTTGCAAGGAAGAAAATTGGGACATTATTGACAACAGTAATATTACAAACATGCATCTTAATTCTTATGGCTTACACTTAAACGTGGTACAGCTATATTAGCAAAAAACATTAAATTGTGTATAACTAGCAACATAGACAGTCATTGACTAGATCTAACCGATTGTGGCCCAGCTTTAACGAACAATGATTTACCGAAGCAAAATATCAATAGACACATATATCCAAAACTAAAAGGATTAAAGTTCGGCCATGTTAATATAACTAGTCTCTTAAAACATCTAGATGAACTGAAATTATTCCTTCTGCAAATACCATTTGAAATATTGAGTTTGAATGAAACAAGACTAGACGAAACAATTCAAAATAGTATGGTTGAAATTACAGGGTATGAGTTAGTCAGACGAGACAGAAATAGAAGAGGCGGCGGGGTCGCTATTTATGTCAAAAATACGTATCCATTTATTTTAAGAAACGATTTAATTCCTAACAATCTTGAAGCAATTTGTATTGAGTTAACACCTCAAAAGAGTCGACCACTCTTAATATTAACTTGGTACAGGCCTCCCGATTCTAATACAAAGGTTTTTGACTTGTTTGAAGAATTTCTGCAGAAAACTGATTCAGAAAACAAAGACTTGATCATCCTAGGTGATTTAAACTGCGATCTGTATGCAAATACAGCTGGACCAAACACTAAGAAACCAGTTTAACTGATGCATGTTTATCAGTTAAAACAACACATCAAAGAGCCTTCTCGTATAACAGCTAATATAAAAACGTTAATAGATGTTTTTATTACTCAGATGGGAAATAGCACTGCTACTGCTTCTGGAGTCATACATTTGGGGATTAGTGACCATAGCTTGGTATACATGTGCCGCAAAATTAGTGCACAAAGAGATAAACCAAAATTTATCGAAAAAAGGCAATTCAAAAGTTTCAGCAGGGAAGTGTTTGAAAATGATCTAAAACGAGCCTTTAATAACTGCAATCTTCGCCGATTTATTGACCCAAATGACGCTTGGAGTGCAGTGAAAGCTGTATTTCTTTCCCTGGCCGATAAGCATGCACCGTTAAGACAAAGGAAATTTAAAAGCGTTTATAATCCTTGGATAACAAGAGAAATTAAGAACCTTAGCCATCGCAGGGATTTTCTCAAAAAGAAAGCGGTCACAACTAACTCAACGTATTATTTTAATGCCTACAAACAGTGTAGGAACAAATTGAACAAAATAATTAAAGAAACAAAAACTAATTACTATAAAAACAAGCTGAATACATGTAAGGACCATAAAGAAAATTGGAAAGTGATAAATGAACTGTTGAACAAAACATCCACAACTACCATAATTAATGAATTGGTTGCTGATGCGGAAAAATTACAGGCAACGATAACATTGCAAACGAATTCAATCGTTTCTTCTCGTGTATAGGCCCAAAGTTGGCCGATGAAATCATACCAAATGGTGTTGATCCACTGGCGTTCGTGGCACCTATATTGGATAATTTTATCTTCCAAACGATTTCCCGAGATAAAGTCAGGAAAGAAATCAACCATATGAAAACCAGTAAATCATCGGGCTACGACAAAACTTCTGTAAAACTGCTGCATGCCGCAAGAGATGCGATTGTCGAACCATTGACACATATTTAATTTGTAAATTAAGATAGGTATATTTCCTGACGATTGGAAAACTGCCAAAGTAACTCCTATCTACAAGTCAGAACAAAGAAATTTGTGTGGTAATTATAGGCCTATTTCTGTTATTTCTGTAGTTGCTAAAATTTTTGAGAAGATAGTACACGAACACCTGAGACACCTGGAACAACATAAGATAATATTCAAATTTCAATCGGGTCTTCGCACTAATCATTCAACTGAAATAACACTACTCCATGCAACAAATAACTGGTTGACGAACATGGACGAGGGTTTGATTAATGAGGTGTTGTTCTTAGATCTTAAAGGCATTCGATACAGTTGACCATAAAATTCCGTTATCTAAATTAGAGTGCTATGGAGTTCGTGGGTCAGCACTATTATGGTTTCGATCATATCTTAGCAACAGGAAACAAGTGTGTAAAGCAAATAATTCTTTGTCAACTTTCCGCAATATTTCGTGTGGCATTCCGCAAGGATCAAATCTCGGACCACTTCTATTTACGATTTACATAAACGACCTGCCAAATGTCTTACAAATGACCGAACCCATTATGTTTGCAGATGACACAAGCCTAACTGCAACTGGACAGACTGTCTCTGAAATTGAATACAAGCTGGGGATAGACATTATTAATGTTAAAATATGGTTAGACGCCAACAAATTAACGTTGAATAAAGGAAAAACAGAGTACATGCTTATCGGCTCGAGAAAGCGTTTAGAACAGTTAGAAAGTGAACCTGTAATTAAAATTAGAGGCCATGCGATTAAAGGAGTCTACAAGAAAAAAGTGCTCGGGGTAATAATCGAAGATAAATTACAATGGGCGAAGCATGTAGATGAACAATGCAAAAAGATTTCTTGTTCTATAGCCGTACTTAGAAAAGTAAAACCCTATATCCCCCAAGCAACTTTAGTGACTATATACAAGACATTTGTACTTCCTTATTTTAACTACTGCTCTACTGTATGGCACGATGGTAATCAAGCGAACCTTACAAAAATGACTAAATTTCAAAAGCGTGCGGCCCGGGTCATAACTGGTTTAGGCTATGAAAAGAGATCTTCCAATATTTTTCAAATGCTTAATTGGACCCCTATCCAGTCATTAAAAAATAGAGAACTTATTATGATGTTAAATGTGCTTAAGGATATGGCTCCAGAATACTTAACACAGATGTTTAAGGTCTCTACCAACCACACGTATGACCAACGAAGTAATCATAAAAAGCTTTATTTGCAAAAGCCTAAAACAAATTTCCTAAAACGGAGCTTTGCTTACAGGGAAGCTGCTTTACGGAATGAAACCTTAGCAGGCAAGGCTCCAATGACAAATTTAAATGAAATCACTGTTAAAGCCTTTAAGTGAGTGATCAATGATGTATGCAATTAGCCGGGATAATAATATCACACAATAGTTTTCTGTAGAGTAATATTGTAAGTTTGTAAACTAGTATTGTATGTAGTTATTTAGTTTTTTTGTATAGTAATATTGTCAGTTTGCAATTTAGTATCGTATAGTTGTTCACAACTTAACACCGCCCTTTGAAAAACAGGAAACTGAAAGGCCACCGTGTGTAAATAAGTTTAAATTATTATTATTATAAAGTCCCAAAATATTTGTAATACAATTACTATAAAATATCCCTCTATTAAACGGCCACCTCCATTAAACGGCCGCGGCCACTTATGAGCAGTCCCAAATGATGTTTTATATAAATTATTACCTCTATTAAACGGCCAGCTTGCATGATTTACTTGGCGCAACTCTTTCAAGAGAACCGCACGAAAAGTTGAGCTGACAATGCTTAATAATTTGCTTTATTTACTTAATAACACTTAAAAATAATGTTCAACACATGTCATTTGACACCTCGCTCAACTTTAAAGGTCATTAAATTCAAAGCATTGTTAGCAACAAAAGTGCCAGTATTTGCGTTGCATAGAAACGCTCTATTACTTCGAGTCAAATCCCTCCTTTTTTAGCTTTGCCTTTAGCCAACTGACTGAAAAGGCATCTCCTGTGAAATGAAATTCACAGTGAGTTATGATTGAATAAATAGACATTAGACCACGCCCAAGGTCTACTCTTTGCGTACCTCTATTTAGCAGCCATCTCTATTAAGCGGCTACAAAGCCAATCCCCGAGGGTGGCCGCTTAATAGAGGTTCGACTGTAGTTAAAATATAGCAGTCTATAACAGCCTTGCCGAAAAGTAGGCAAGTAGTGATAACTGCATAGGAGATGCCGACTGTCCGAAGATTTGTACAATACAAGCTTCCCTCTTCAACCACATACTTGTCAACGAGGTATAGACTGTAATAAAGCAAATGGTTTGATTCCGGGACAATCAGTAAGTGTTGAAAGTAGATCCTCCACGTTAGCGTAGTGTTGAGAAAGGCTTTTAGTTATTGACGTTTTGACGGCTTCAGCGGCGGATGAGGAAACCGTTCCTTGTCAGTACGTCATGAAGACTCAACAAGGCAGGAAATGTGGACAGTCAAGGGATCCTGGAAAATTTTCCTGGGTAAAAATCAGGGCAAAAAAGGCATTAAATTTTTCTGTAGGAAAAATTACTTTTGATAATATTTCCCTTTCCACAGTCGAAAAAAAAAATCGAAACTTAACAAATTCACTTTTTTTTTGTTCTTAATGCAGAAATTTCCTGTACGGATAAGGATCTTTGAAAATAGTTGAGAATGAAGAGATTTCAACATACACCATTCACGATTTATTTAATAACGTAGTCCAAGTTACATATAGTTTGCTAATTAATATACTCTGTTTTATTATGTCACTAGAGCCACTTGAAAAGCCTGCACGTTCAGAATACTGTTGATTCCACTTACAACTGATCATTGATACCAGCCCCTAATTTACAACGAGGTGATGAATTCAAAAATTTTGATTTCAATGAAACTATGGGATCACAATCCGGCTAAAATTGCTTCGTTCGTATTAAAAAACTAAATATACCTCATTCGTAAGTACCTCTAAATTTTAACTCTGACAGAGCTTTACAAGCCTTCTTCAAGGCGTGAAAGGCTCATTAAGTAAATTGGCAGCTACTTATGAACAAGATCCATAAGCTGTAATTACTAGGAGTAAGCCTTCACTTCTCTAGTGAAGCTGATGTTTTCAATGTTCTTTCGCGTAATCTGCTCAATGTTTTCGTAAATGACAGAATTGAACGGCTTGGAAAACGTTAAGAAATGTCCCGAACTTGGTTCTGCATACTTACATCATCCGAGTGTCATTCCAATTCTCGGGTTTTACAGTCATACTAATCGTTGTAGTGTACGTTAGGTTGTACTAAGCTCACTTACTTAAACTATTACAAAATTATTTTAGTATGGCTAAAATTGGTTTATTTTTAAAGGAGAAAAATCTCCAGTGCCTAGATATGATAGACACTCGAGATTTTCCTTCTTCAAAACCTATCAATTTAACAATTAGCGGTAGAGTATAAATGTCATAATGTTCTAAAGTTAGCTTAGACGGAGTTCGACACCACTTTTTACACATTTTTTTATTCCCCTGGCTGTGCTAAAATTACTGTGTGCAAACGCTTCAGAGACTTGTTTCGCTAGAATACCTCACCGCAATTTTTAGCAATGTGATCATTACATGTCGCTAAAATAACTGCAGGTTGCATATATCAATGCTTTGCTGAATGCATATAATGTTCTTTGTCCATGACATATTTTACAACTAATTTTGAATTTGAATGGATACAAATTCAGTAGATAAGCACTAAGTGGTATATCAGGTGTCCAGTGTTATCTTCAGTAGAAATCTCGGTAAATTACAGGTAAGCAACGTATTCTTCAACAAAAACAATGGGCATTTAATCGAATCAAGGGGAACAGTTACCGTTTAACAAGCGACCTTTTTATTTTGAGATTGTCTTTTCTTAATTCTAAATCATACGTGTATATGTCAAGGTTCCTTTTCACTACATCGGTGTTTCCATACTATCGGCTCTAGGGGCTTCATCACCGGATACTCTGTCATTGGAACTAGATGCGCCACTTTCAGAAGGGAGCATAACCGTACGTACAGGAGCCAAGAGAGAATTAAACACAAACGGTGACGTCAAAGCGCGTTGACTACAGCCATCAACACTACTGCGGAATGCGTTAACAACGCGGATCTGGAAGGAAAGAAATAACATGTCAGCTAGAAAAACCCGCTAATTTCTCCATCAAAAACGACTAGCAAGTTCAAGATCCTGCAGTTCTCCATGGAGTCATACCGCGCACGTTGATATTTCTACGGAGGGATTGCCATCTTTCTGGTACAATGTTTTTTCAAAGAACTATAGGGTTGTGTTTTACCGCTTTAAAGCAATGTTTTCAGAGGTAACATGGGTTATCTTCAGGGGTAACCAGAGCCCAACAAAAACATTAGAAAGTAAGTTAACATAAAAATCATCAGTCAACTGTCCAGGGTCTGAAAACTCTTTAAATTTACTCGTTTAAACAGAATACTTAATGAATAGACCTACAATGCTAAAGTCAACTAGAGAAGTTGAGCGGAATTCCAGTTAGACCGGGATTCAAACCCGCATCCTCGAGTTACCGGAGCGCTGTTCTATCAATTCAGCTATTGAGTCAACTGGGAACAGTATGCTCTTTTTATCCAATTTAAGCCAATGAGAGATCCTTGCGACAACTTAACGTTCGTTATCCGAGAGAAGGTGCAATGTTACTCTGAGGATAAACGCGAAATTACTCGTTTAATTTTGGTAAGTAATGGGATTAGCAGTGCAATTATAAATGAACATTAGATGTAAGAGGGTTGAGTACCCTGTCGTCCAGTTGAAGGCGACTGTAAAAATTCTAAAACATATGTGAAATGAACTCTTATTTATTCCTGTCCACTGACGTCTAGTGATTGTAAAGTGCAGTGACAGGGCGACCTTACGGGAAGGGGGGTACGGGGAGTGGTGGAAACGATGAACGAAACGATTGAGGAACCGGTGGTAAACGGTAAGCCTGGGGTAAATTAATCTCTTGATACATCATTCCTTTTTGCAGTAACGATTATCGACAGCTTCGTTCGCAATGGATTTCCATCGTAAAAATGAAGGAGCTGCAAAACATATCGAACGTCTAAAAATATCAACACCCAATTATGACTTAATAACGTACTAACTATTCGTAGTGGAAACAAAACTGGGAGAACAAAGGTCGAGCTTTCTACTACTTTATATCGGCGCACGGCTTAGGCTGCCGTTCATTTTGAAACTTCAAAGGTTAGGTTATAGCAGAGATGTACGAAGCTATTCGTATCATTATTCGTTTCCAGACGTTAGCCAACAGATCGGTTTCATAATGGCTGCATCCATCCAAATTAGCTCTTTCTAGCCTCTGAAGAAGCGCACGTTCGCTCAAATTATACAAACAAACGAGACCGGAAGGCACAATTTGACGAATATAAAATGATTTTTTTAAACAAACTGCCTAGTGTACATGTTAACAATGAATTTTGAAATACTACCAATTTGTCCTTGCATCTTTTGTTTCCTAGGAGGACCAGCATAGCGGTGCCCCAGTAAGGGGCTGATTACATGAGACCGGCAAGAATTCAGACCGCTACCAAATTTAAAATTTTCAGAAGTGTTTACATGACACCAGAATGAAACTAAAGCCATGTTCTTGCAAACATTTCAGCCCAGATTCCGAGTTTTTGTTCCCAGCAACAATGCATTTCATATTCTTTCCCACGTCAATGGTTGATCTATAGAGATTTCGCGTTCTCGTGAAGAAAATTTCGTACCCGTCCGAGTTTGAACCGGTCTGAACTCATTCGGATCGGTCCAGCACCCGGAATCAGTGATACCGATCCGCGCTTCTTTTTCGAACCGGTCTCATGTAAACAAGAACAAGGATTCGTATGGAAAGCGATTTCAAGCGGTTCCGGTCTGACTTCGTCCTGGTCTCATGTAATTAGCCCCTAAATATGCCCCCCCAAATTTGTTCATCCCAGGTCATATTTCCTAGGAAATTTTTCCCCTCAGGGTGGTAGATTTCCTAAGAAGTACATCCTCCTGTTCGGAAATTTGACCCCCTTTCTACGTGTTCAGTACCGTTGAGACACCGGGAAGCTATTTCCGAAGCCAGGCTTTTGAAACTTGAATTGACGGTTTGGTTTATTTGTCTATTTTTTAAAGAAATACTGACGTTTCGACCAAAGGCCCTTTATCGAATTTATTGATCGCCTTTCAGTTACACAACTTTTTTCCATCTGAGAATATCACCAGGTTCTTGTATCACTTTATGTTTCACTTCGACGAAGAGTCTTTGGTAATCCATTTGGTAATTTGGCTTTTTACGTGTCGTTCAACACTGCCTACGCAATTTTCAACTTTTACACTAAAGGTAATAGATTATGTTTTTGAGTCTACTGCAGCAGAAACGAGGAAATCGACTGCTTAAGTCCGTAATGTCTGTAACAATAGAATCTTCCGATAGTATTTAAATTAAAAAGCTTCCAAACTGAGCTGGTTTTTCCCGACACTTCAATTAACTACGTCGTCGACCAGTAAGTGGGACCTGAGAAGCAACTTTCTGACAGTGATGGCCAGGGGACGTTTGACATGTGATGTAGCAATATTTAAATGATGCGCGACCAAAACAGATCTTAATTGCTGCTGCCGTTGCGGGTGGTTAGTCAGGTGATAAGTCATACGCAGTATGAGTTATTTTGGTAAAACCACCTGTCTTCGCAGAGGTCCACTCATGACTATTATTTATTGAGTATTGCAATTTGAAATGATTTGTAACACCTATGGACTGTCGCTTACTGTTTCTGTACAGGTTTAGTTTGAAAAACCGTATACCCAGCTATGTAAACGTCTAGGACATGAACATGAGTGCGTTCTGAAAAGGACAAATTTCCGAAGACTAGAGGGGGAATTTCCTAGGACATTTGTCCCGGGGGTCGTATCTTTTGGGGGAACATATTTCCTGTGATGCCAGTTTTCTGGATAAGGTTATCTCTTTCAAGCGCGGCTCGTTCAATTTCACTTATAACATCCGCGACTCAGTGGTATATTTGAATGTTTTAATGTGTTGGATGCCATGGCATGGCAACAGCATGCAGCTGAGGACCCAGTTACACTATCGGATAGGGGTTTGAGTTACACTATTCCGCAGTAATCCGGTACATAACGCTTTGCAAATGGGGAACAAAATCACTCCATTGTGAAATTTGATTTGCCATTTTAAAGAAATACAAGTATCCTCTAAGCTGCCAATGAGAAGTTGCGAAAAAGGCTTTAAAGCCCCAGAATATCACCCTGACGAATGTAATGTTATTCCCATTTAATTAACATACCATCGCCCTTTTTACGGCTCAATTCGAACGATTACCAGTGGGTGCATTATTTTGGGCCTAATCCAATTCCATAATACAACTGAATGATTGAGATATATTATAGTACAAAAGGAAAGATAATGAGATATTCCGAAACCGAAATAAGCTGGATGGCAGTGATCTAGGCCCTAATCTGGTGCGGGGTAACTCATTTCGACTTACTATTTAGTTTGTGGAATAAGTTGCTCGTGGCTTTAATAAACTCCACGACAACAACCCCGTCTCTCTGGACCTTTATATCTAACGTGTTTTTATCAGCAGGTCAACATGCTATATCGGCTATTTTGCTAACTTGAGCAGAATAGCCAAAATACTATTTTGTGCATTCCTAAACCGGAAAATGTCTAGCAACGCTAGAGCCGTACATTCAATGTATTCTTGTTCCGAAAGAGTCCAAAACCAATGCGCCCTATGGTTAACACACTGCAACTGCAATTTGGTGAGTCATACTTTTACCAACCTGATGCCGTAACCTCGTGACACTTCGTATCCATAGCAATCGAGCATGATTTGCTTGCCCACCGTTTGGTTCAGCGATTCTGTGAATAGGAATGCTTCCTCTTCCAAATCTGCACCAATTCTTCGAGAACACGCCTTTTGGTACTGTAGCTACAACCTGGCCAACGAGAAGCTCGGTGAAACCAAGGAATAAACACCACATCCACTGCTGAGCATTGAGGCTTTCACAACGAAACGCGTAGCCCGAAAACTCTACCAGTAACACCTACAATCAAACCAAATAATGAGAAAGGTATCTTAGACAAGTTTTTGATAAATACTGTAAATAATATTGGGTTAAAATAACTATTAATTATGTTTTAAACTTTGGGAGTAATTGGAATTCTATTCAAGTTCCCCTAAGATGAATGGTAAATACTGGTAATGGACATCAATACTCTCCAAAGGTTTACGAAAATTACTAATTATGAATGTGTTAAACCAATTTATGTTGGTGACAACCAAAACCTCTGTCAAAGATACACGCAATTTGCATACGCCTCGTGGACAGCTAAATGAGACACTAAGGGGCGATTTAGATGCAATTTCTAGGATATCCAAGATGGCGCTTAATGACAAATTCACTTCGTTGACTTCAAACCAATTTCTTGAAACGGCACGTCACGAAGCTTGTTCCCAACTGAATAACCTTCCAACGCCATTAAAACTTCAACAACCATAAAATAAACGAAATGCTTTAGACGCCAAATTGGCATAAAACGTTCTAGTCTTCGTCGCCAGCACGGTCTGAAAGTTAGGTAAATTGGCAACTGTACCACGCTCAATTTCGTGACCTGAAATTCCAATATACGGCTAAAACTGATTTCTCACTAGCTGCTTTAGCCTATATTCAGTTCAAGATCATTCCTTTATGTTGCTAGGTTTTCATAAATAACACTTTTCCTCCTCTAGACGGTTTATTAATTCTCGATTGTCATCACAGATGCTGTCAGTTTACCTCCTAACCGTTCATCACTTATTAACTCAGTCATACAATAACCAATCCATTTCGATAAATTGGAAGATATTGTAAGATGTTTGAGGAAATTGATCGTCCAGGTTAGTGTAGTCTTGAGAAAGACTGTTGGTTGAAGTGACTGACGTTTCGATAGCCTTAGCGGCGGTCATCTTCAGTCCAAAGGAGAGTAAATGTCAGGTTCGCCTGTATTTGTATCTGGCTCGTGCGTGCGAGCCAGGCGAACCTGACATTTAGGCCCGTTTTAGACGGCGAACTTTTCATGCGCCGAACCTGATCCAGCAATTGAGCACGGCAGAGGCACGGCGTCTAAATCAATTAAGTTCGGCAGGTTTTGATTAGGTGCGACACGAACATTAAATTCGACAGAAGCTGTCGCATTATGCGGCATAGGAGCGACTCCGGTTTAGACGTCGCTCTTTTCATGCGCCGAACTAAATGCATAAATCATAATAATGTATTATAATGTCAAAACTGTCCCAAAATGCACCAGGATAACCGCGCAAACATGCGTGCGTCTTGGCGGAATTTTATTATTCGAACATGGAGCCTTGCAATGTATGCTTTCGCGTTACGAGTTATCGTTGTATTAGATGCACGTTACCTTTATGTAACCTTTGTTCGGTTGAGGAGTTAGATGATGGTACGTGTGGATGGATTGCTGGCAAGCAAGTTGGCTACTGTAAAGACTGCGATGACGATTCACAGTCTCGAGGGAAACAGAAAGTTGCCATACACAATGTAAATGGCGCCGTCAAGAACAAAAGACTGAAGTGGTACGTATTCATGTGGGCTTTTGATTGTTTAGACCATTACTTGCCTTAAAAAAGCATGAGATAGCGATCACACACGTTCCTTTGTTCTTACTTGCTCATTAAAGAAAGGCATACTATCATTTGGTCAAGCACCATTTTGTTTCACCAAAGTTTACGATGCGTCTATAAGCTATGCTATTGCATAAATTAACATTTAAAAACTGTGTTTCTGATTTGAATATTCTAGCATAAAAGATATTACTCCATCTGGTCAGGATGACTATGCAGAGACTGAGTGTGACATCACTTATGAAGAGCATGAAAATGCACATGACCTTCTGAAGGATAATGATGAAAATAGTGAAAGTGAAGAAGATGAAGACGAGGAAGATATTCTCACAACATCAAAGAAAAGAAAAAACAAAAAACCAGGGTGAAAGGCCAAGTGGAGTGATTCACTGGTCAACGATTTAGTGGGTGTCATTGTAAATGATGAAAACTACAAAAGAAAGCTCATCTTTACGAATACAAAGAACCAAAAGAATGGTGCTATTTATTCAAAGATTTTAATAGAAGTCAAGGAAAGAGCAGCTACAAGAAATGAGCCAGTTCCATATACAGCTGTTCAACTACGAACAAAATTTAAAAAGCTAGTGGGTGAATGCAAGAGAGCTGCACTTACAATTAAGACAGCAACAGGGATCAAGAGATTCCAAGATAATAAAGGGTATGGACAATGGTTTGATCAGTTGTTTGCTCTTATAAAGACAAGAGACTCTTGTCAGCCAGATCAAGCAATTGAGCCTTCTGCTTCAACATCTACATCTGGCAGAAGCTCAAGCAATACTGACTTAGAGGAGTCAAGGAGATCAGAAGCAGGTGATGCAAAATTGTTTGTGCCAGTGAAAAGAAACAAGAAAGCAAAAAAAATTGGCCCAATTGAAGAAGCAGTCAATGTCATCAAGCATGCACTGGAAAATGATCCGGTCAAAGATCTTTTGGCATTCATGAAAGAGGAGGCTGAAAAATCACGGCAACATGACTTGATGCTTATGCAGATGCTGCAACCAGTCCCACAACAAACCTTCCCACACCCAACACCACAGAGTCCACAACCTCAGGGGTAACATGCAATGTATCTGCCACCAAACATGCATGCAATGTTTACTCCCAATAATGTGGTGAATACCAGATATGCTGGCACTGCCCAACCTTCACAACCTGGTGAAGTTCAATACTCACCACAAAGGCAGTATTATAATGACAAAAATGGACAAAGTTACCATACTTTGTAAAAAAATTTTGTTTTTAAAAGAAAATTTTGAAATCTATGAATTCAAGATCTTAATATCCATTAATTTATTCAGGTAGCAAATACAAACTAGTTCATAATATAGCAATTCTTGTAATATGTACATGTATACAGGTTTTCATCCATTTGTTTATCACTTTTTGTATTTTGATATGTAATAGGTGAATTATTTCCATAATTTTGTTAGATTTCCTTCACTTTACAAATATACCAATCAGTGGGTCTCAAGTGTTTTGTTGTCATGCCATTGATGTAACCAAACAGAAAATGTATTTACATATTAGAAAAATCCCCAATATGTCTACAATGAATTCTCTTTCTCCTTCCATAATTTTGCACACAGTGTATCTCGGATATGACCTGCTTGAGTACCTGCATCACTGATTTTTTCACAGGATCTCATATCCAGCAGTTTTCTTACTGTTGCCCTGTCCCTTCTTTCATTGGAATTAGAATCAAGGGTCATATCAAGTTTTTTTGATAAAGTTTCACCCTTGTCAATGCAAATGTTGTGCAGTACCATACTTGCCAGTGCTGTTGTCTTCACTTTGTCAGCATCACTTTCACTTTTTCTCAGCAATACTCGCCACCGTCCCTTCAGTTGGCCATAAGCTCCTTCAGTCACCATTCTTGCTCTACTTAACCTGTAGTTGAAGTTTCTCTGTTTCTGTGTCAGCACTGCGTTTGTATAGGGTTTCATTAACCAAGATTGCAGTGAAAATGCTGCATCACCAAGAATGAGTGGAGGAATAATAGTACTACCCACCTTTTGGCCAATGTTTGGAATTATGTTTTGTTCTGTTATATCTCGCCATAGTTCAGTTGACTGGAAGATCACAGAATCACGAGAATTTCCAGGAAATCCACAACTTCCCCAAACAAATCTATAATTTGAGTCTACAATTGCAATCAAAACAACAGAATAAAAATTTTTATAATTGTGGTATTCCTTGCATGCCTGAAGGCCTCCAGGAGGACACCTGATAGGTATATGGCAACCATCAACTGCTGCCCAGCAGAAAGGGAACTGCCACAGTTCCTCCATGTCCAATATCTTTCTCTCAAAGTCACTTTGTGTTCGAGGCATATGTCCTTGAACAGATTCTTGCCAGAGATTGTCGACAATTGCTTCTGTCACCTCCTTTACAATTAAACAGACTGTTGCAACCCCCAATCCCACCATCTCTGCTATTGTGTAATAATAGTCTCCTCTAGCAAGGCGATATAAACAAATTCCAAGTCTGCATTCGAGCGATATTGGCTCTTCATTAATCGTGTCTCGTTGAAGAACATGCTTTATACGGTTAAGAATGAACATAAATGTACTCCTCGAGACTCGAAAGGTTCTGGTAAATCTTTTCTCGGAGTAAGTATTCCACACAAGAGTCCACCAGCCTCTGTTGCGTTCAAATCGACGACACGAACGTTGGCGAACAGGCGTTTCATTGGAACGCGATAACAATAAAGGAGTAGCCAAACACATGCTCAGCATCAGACGTCTTCTGTACATGATATACGTTAAGGCGGCTATTACTCGTCGTCTTCTATTACGTCGGATAATACTTTTTCGCAAGAGAGATTTTGATAGTTTGACCCGCCATCCTGAATTTTACGCGCGAAGGCCTCCGCTACTTGGTGTAAGTTAAAATATAGTTACCCGCTATTTGGTGCGCCAGCATTAAGTTCGACGTATAAATCAACAGCCGCTCTGGAGTCGAACTTATTTGTATTAGATTCGGCGCATGAGAAGAGCGGCGTCTAAACCGGACCTTACTCTCCTTTGGACTCTGAAGATGACCGCCGCTAAGGCTGTCGAAACGTCAGTCACTTCAACCAACAGTCCTTCTCAAGACTACACTAACCTGGACGATCAACTTCCTCAAACATGTCACGATTCTCCCAGGTTCAAACCATTTACTTTAAGATATTGTAAGCTTGTAACTTTTGCCTAAAGTTGGTCTTACCTGCACCACGACAGTTCCAATCCAAATCACAACAAAGATATAGTTATCAAATATTCCAGAAAACACATTGCGTTGACCGTGAACTTTCCTGGAATTAATCTCGTTAAAAATTTGCATAAAGACAAAAGTATTGAACATGATGGTTAAATGAACCGACGGTTTGCCATGTAGATCAAAACCAGAGTTGATATCAAAGAGCGAAGGTCCAGCTTCCATTAACACTATCAAAACTACAACTTGATATACACTGTGCAACAGAATGTTTTTTGCCATAGTACGAGAAATAAGAGGTTTGGTTCGTCCATACGGCTTTCGAGTTAGCAAATCATCTGTGGGTGGTTCAGTAGCCAAGGCCAATGATGCAAAAGAATCCATTATAAGGTTTACCCACAGCAGCTGTGTGGCGCTTAGTGGGCTCTCCTGCAAGAAAATCATTGGATTAAGATCTGAAAAACTGTTGAGCTATAGTTTGAGTTCACAGACATTGTTAATTCCCCTGTCACAAGGCCTCGAGTGATTACTGACAGGTTACCTTAAAGTGGCTCAACACCGTTTTGATACTTTTTTCGCAGCTCATCCTTTACCTTGGACATAACTTTCGAATGGTTATAGCCTATATGTTAAAATTTTGGACAACAAGGAAGCGATAATAGGAGTTTGAGCTGGTAGGATATCCATTAAGAATTTTCCTTGTTCAAATGGCAACAACATTAACAGAAACAAACATTGAAACGTCAGTTTTTTCTAAGTTAGAGGAAAATCTAGTCGTTGAAATTTGGTAGAGATTTGGCGGAATTTTTGTAATATCGATAAAAACATTAAAGCGTCAGTTTAAATGAGGAATTCTGCAATAAGTTTTTTCTAAACTGAACTACAGTGGAACCCCGTCATACGGTCACTTTATTTTGTCCCGGCAAAACGCCCATACATTTTCTTGTAAGAAAACCCCGTTGATGCGGCCAACGGCCACATTGTGAAATCCAAACGTATATATTCCTTTATAAATTCACCTCGTAAATACGGCCACTCAAACTAAATGTGCAATACGAAGAACAGATTAGTGACAGACGAAAATAAATCTTGAGAAACAATAACGATTTTCTTTTCCAATTGAAAATGTCTGTGACATGTCATATCGCTGACTTCTAAAACAGAAATTTCCTTTACAAAGTCAGGAATGTAATATGACCCCAATTAAATGACAAAGGAAAATAAAACTTGACAAACACTAATACCTTTTAAATTGCAAGATGATTAAATCATTGTACTTGCACAAAGAACAAGTCAATCGAAAGTCACATTTTTTTTTAAAAAAAATCCCGTTGAAAGTTAATTTATTAATGAAAGTAACATGCAAAATTGGAGAGTCTGGAGTCTTTGTTGTGAAAAGGACAATATGTATAGCAGATTGTTCCTGTTTATAAAATTCAGTTATATCTTCCTGTGTAGTTCCGTTTCATATAAATTATATCTGCATTCCGATTGCTTAAGGACAGTTGTTTAGAAGTGCAGCTGTGATATAACTGTCATGACGTCACTTGAAAGAGACCAGCCATGAAATATGATCCTATCCCGTTAATACGGCCAGATACTTACGGCCCGTTGGTAGCCGTATCATTGTGGTTCCAGTGTACTAGTTTTTTGAATTGTCTTTGAAAATTGTCAATTAAAATGCTATCAAACTGGTATTAAAAGATGACATTTATTTATTGCAAGCATTGCGCAATTTAGGAAGACAGGTTTTTTATTGGGTTTGCGCGAAAGTAAAAAAACTTAATTTTCAAAGTTGTTTACATTTACCCTTGTTGCCATGGGCACAAGACAGTTCCTTAAATGTTACCCAACCAGCATAAACTCCCATATCACTGGTCTCAAACTTTGCCAAATTTGGAGTTATGTGCAAATAGCACATAAATAGTAAATAGCACATAAATAGTAAATAACTATTTCGAAGTTATGTCCAAGGGAAACATGAGGTGCGAAAAAGTTCCAAATATGTGTTCAGCCACCTTTATGCAGAACTAATGAAAACTTTCTGGTCTAACTCAGATGACGCTACTAAAGAAAGTTGGAATTGTCGAGGAGAGCTTTCTGGTGAATTCAAGACGTTTTTATGTTGTAAAACTATCTGGAAACGGCACACTTTGTGGTTCCATAAATTATAATAGGAAGATAAAATCGGGAAAAAGTTAAAAATTAAAATTACCGAGTGAATACAAGCACCAAGAACAGCAATAAAAATGGCAACCAAGTTGACTGTAAGTTGAAATTGCAAGAATTTCGAAATACTATCGTACACATTCCGACCCCATTTCACAGCTTTTACGATGCTACTGAAGTTGTCGTCGGTTAAGATAATATCTGATGCTTCCTTGGCAACGTCAGTTCCAGCAATACCCTAGAAAAAGACAAATTAATGTTTATTGGAAACTTTTCGTTCATGCAATAATGGTTATTAAATAGATGTACTAACTTTCCGGTAATCAACAAAAGCTTACCAGAAATACTGCTAAATTAAAGAACTACGGCTATTTTATTGAATGTTTCACATCGATTAATTATTAAAGCAGATACCGTAATCGTAAACATCTATTTCTGAGTGATCAGATTGGTTACTCTGAAGATATCTGGCGTTGTTTATTAGTTTTGCATTATGCTGCATAAATTTTTATGAAAACTTACTTCAAATCACAGGAATTTATAGAAAAGATTACAAGAAAGATCACAAGTTCATCCAGAACATGTAACACTATTGTGTGGAAAACAATGTACTGGTTTGGTAATTGAGTTGGAGCTTCAGAACTAAACTAAACTAAATTAAGTCCATCGGCTATCAATTCACCAGGAGGGAAACGTAATCAGAGTATAAATACGAAAGCCCAGCATAGTATTTTCGTTGAAACGTTAGAACTTTATTAAACATTATGACATAACTCTTGTTTCAACGGCTTTTGTGAAAATACTATGCTGGGCTTTCATATTTATACTTAAATTAAGTCTATCATAAAGCATTTAATTTGATTTTTATTTCGTCTATAAGAAATATCTCCTAGTAAAAGAACAGTACAGTGATCACGATTAAAAACCATACCCAGCTGATAATTTCAAAAAGTAGATAAAACATAATCCGAAAAACGTCATCTTATTAGCTTGATATTCAAGTTATAAACAAGACAGGACAGAGACAAAGGTTTTCATGAAAAACGCAATGCATCATGGTCCAGTGGTAACGCTCCTCATCGAAAGGTAATGGCTGCCGTGAATCGAGTAGTTTGTATACAAGTTTGTAGACAGATTTTGGCAATGTTTCCCTATTCTACAGTGAAACTAACTATACTGGAAATATGTGCACGCAACAAACCCTAACCCACCCCTCCATTATATCTCTCGAGAATCTGAGTAAGACTGATAATTTTTCAAAATTGTCATAGAGACAAATCGTCCTTACTATAACTAGAAGAGTGAATGCAATAAAAAAAAATCCACACAGAATTTGGCCGCAAATTAACAACAATCCATACTGGAAATTATTTTATATTTAAACTGCTTATAGTCATATTTACGTTTAAAATTTCAATTCTGCTTTATTAAAACAAAAAGTTCGGTGAGAATAACGTTCAACGCCTTAACAAATGGTAAGATGTCCATCCTTACAATTAAATTATTAAACAATAAATGATAAGATCAATACCCAGCATTAGATGCGGGCTTATGGTAATTCGTGTCGTTTTCCAATTAGACTCACTCATTTTGCCTTAAAGAAAGATTTTTCTACTAGATGACTAGACTTTCCGTCTTAAAAGTGGAGTATTCTCATAGGTTATCAAACGGATACCAGCATTACGTACAGCTCATGAATGAATATTTTTTTGACATTTTTTGACTTAAAAAATTGATAAATTATACGTTATCTCAAAGTTGGTTACAAATGTCTTTAAGATGTGCTATGATACGGATTTATGCTAAGTATTCATCCGGAGCAGTGGTGGATTTAGGGTACGTCAAATAGGTCAGCCGACTAAGGTGACTATCTCACTATTCTAAGATATCAGATTGACTTTGCGTCGCATATTTGCCGCTGTGATGCTGTCAGATAGCTTTGTTTACATCGCCGAATCTTAATTCCCGGCGTCGTATTTATATCTAGTGCGTTTGTTATCTCCGGTAACATTGGCGAGCATCAGAATCACGCTCTAGCTGGTTTCTCGGTCAAGTTCAACCAGTTTGCCGAATCTTTCGATTGTATTCGTCTTTACAATTGGCTGGTTTGTTGAAACTCCATTTAGCGCTAGCCGTGATTGGTTTGACCAATTTCGCTGCCTCTTTTGCTGAATCTTCATTTTGTTTCATTTGCTCTGATTGGCTCAACATTGTAAGATGCTGCTTAACAGCATCAGCTATTGGCTTAGCGGTATAAACTTTGACATTTTTTGCCGAATTTGTGATGTCATCATGCCGGGTTTGCTGAGCTATGTCACCTTGCCGAAACTATCACTTTTCATCGGTCGTCTTCTGATTGGTCATATTATCGTAAACAGTGTTTTGTTGATTTCGAAACGCTTAAACTAGCGTGTGGAGATCGTTTTCAGTGACAGTCTTACGGTCCTTCAACATGTTGTTTCCGAACTGGAACGACGGTATGCCCGGCAATGTGTAAAGACCTTGTTATTCAGCCCAAGATCGTATACTGCTCCTGACACATGTATTGAACACTCTGGCGCACTATAGTCCGTCTGTCAATCTCAATGGTCGGTCTCGTTGAGCACGTGGCTACGGTGTTTGTCTAACTTTTGTTGATTCGTAACCTGTTGTGAGCTTCGGTGATGAGAGTTTGTAGCATTCGTTTCCCATTGGTTTCGGCGGTTTGTTTGGCAAGATCTGTTTATACAGGAGGCCGGTAATTGATGCTGTTTGGTAGAATATTCAGACGTTTACAGTTGTGAAGGAAGCGTAGCTGTTCCAAGGTTGATGACTCTTTGTGTGCGAAAAGTTCCCATTTCTTGCGTGTTTCTGGATGACTATTCCATATGTCTGTTTATGTCGAACACCAAAATCTTAGGACACGCAAATCAAGACATGCACGCGAATTTCTAGAAGCCTGGCACAGCATCCAATACTCCACAATCAACCTGCATATAGACATCCCAGAAACCTACCTCCAACTGAAGCGCCTCTACCCTCGCCAATGTCCAAAACCTTCTCCCGCAACCACTGCACAACCGGAGAAAATTGATACCAGCCCACCAAACACCACAGATTCAACGAACAAACGCAACGAATTAGCAACACTCCAACCTATCAGACGTTCACAAAGACTGCTGTCCCAAATGCTTGCGGGCAAAAGCTCCCATTCACTTCTGACGACGGCTCGATGAATCGAGTTGAAAGCTCAAGACCAAAACCGTAAATCCGGAGAACCACGTTCAAGAATTTTCATAATATGCCTGGATTACACATTTTTACCTCACTTAAACAGATAGATTTGTATATATATATATATATATATATATACATAAAGCGAAAATTTTTCTCCCTAGTCACAACGCGTATGACAGGAATCCACGCACGTTGAGATTAGTACCCTCGCACCGTGCTTCGCGCGGTGGGCGAGGAAACTACACAAGGTTAACATGTCTTTAACTGTACCCTGATCAACGTATGAAAAATCTCATCTTGTTAGCTTGATATTCAAGTTATAAACAAGACAAGACAAAGGTGCGGTGACATTTCGACTCTATTTCAAAGTCATTGTCCAACCAACTGATAAGCAAACAAACTGATATCTATGAATATGTATACATCCCTAAAATGATCTCATCACCTATTAACAATGAACAATTTATTTTTAATAATTTTAACAAAAAGGGGAAAGGTCAATTAAGCTAGCGACACACTAGGCAATTTTATACGGTGATCGGCGAAAATCGCGTAGTGTGTCCATTACTGCGACTGCGATTTTCGGCGATTGCAGCAATATTGGCGTATAAAATCGGCAATCAATCAATCAATCAATCAATCAATCAATCAATCAATCAACTTTTATTAAAGAGGGTAACGACATAAATTGTACCGAATAAAATGAAAATCTTGGCTTCTACTAGTCGGAAAATCGTTGCATTTTTGATATACAGTCCAATGATTATAGTAATAGGCTGAAGAGGCCGGTTATAAAGACATTACTACCAAAGTAAACATTCCTTTTAAGTTACTTCCGAAATTAAGAAACATGTTTCATATAATTAAAACGGTATGGAAAGGGATGTTATAATATTAACCTGCTGTTGGGAGGCTTCCATCAAGTCTTCCCAAGCACATCTAAGCTGGCCAACATGGATGCATATGTAGATGCGCCATTTTGATCATAACTTCGCGCCACAACATAACATGGTGAATGACCTGGGAACGAAATTGGGGTGCGAACCTGCAGAATCGTCGGGAAAAAATCGCCTAGTGTGTCCGTAGCACCGGCGACGAAATTCGCTCCCGATTTTCGCTGGCGATCAAATTCGCCACAATCGTCCATAAAATCGCCTAGTGGGTCGCTGGCTTTAGACTAACATAATTATTCACCCCTATTCAACAACACTGACGTCAACAATTGCAATCACTGCCAACTTTACCATAGCAAATCCAACATCAGCCATTTTCAAAGCTGGTGCATCGTTTGTTCCATCTCCTGTAACAGCAACAATTTCACGGTTCTTGTTAATTTTACTATCAATGATCCCTTTCACCAACACATACTTGTCTTCGGGAGAAGAACGAGCCAAGACTCTTAACTTCGGCCAAATTTCGTCTAACTTCTTTTGATCCACCTAATGAGCATTTAATAGAAAAAGCACGTTTTAGAAATTACACTACCCATTGTCTTAAGTTCGTCTCTGCTGATTCCAATTTAACATCCACTGTCTTATATCTCGAATTCGTGTGCCTTAAAAAGGGAGACCAACGAAATAAGACTTTAAGCCTTCACCTTAACTGCAACTGCGAAGGAACTCCAAACAAGGCGTTGAAGTCTTCTCCCCAGAGCGGTGGGTCATTAATTTACTTGTATTTTTCACTAATACAGCATTCTTTCCCTGATATGGCCTCTCTAGGGAAGTTTTCACAGAAACTTTAACCCACCCCCCACATCGTATTATTCTCGACATAATAGCTCATAATTGAGGAGGGGAATTAGGACTTCAAAAACACGAACCTAAATGATGGACGCAAAACACAAAGCGACAATTATAAAGTTTAACAGTGGAAAGCCAGTATTTTTTCTCTTAAATTTCTGTTATTCTTTTGTCTGTCATATTAAAATTGGTCAGAGTTGCAATGCAAAATAGCATCTCGTCAGAGAGCCACAGATGCCGTGCTCTGGGACATCGCATTGGCATTGCATTACGTTAAATAAAGAACTTAAACCGTGCTTTACCTTTCATTTCTGTTACGCACGCCGCTTATTTTCCCCGATGCTGTACTTTCTATTGTTTTGGTTTAAATTTAATTTTCTATCGATTCACGTGATGTACATTTTCATCTCAATAATTCATCTGATTCGCTGCATTTTTACATCTGGGTGCATGGATGACGTCATTACTTATTAAAACCACTGCGTATTTTGATTAAATATAAAAAAACGGCAACTCCCAATTGTGTAAACATCTCTTCCTGAAATTCAACGTTTCGGCTAGGTTTTAAAAATCTCAGTTTTAGAATCTCCGAATTGCCGTTGTTTTTCACTTAATCAGATGACGCCAAGCAACATTTATCAGAGTCTACTCGTTAATTCTAAGTCCACGACAATACAAAAAGGTTCGTTTGGAAAGTATAGCCCATAGTTTTGGGTTTAAAAACAGTAACTGTGCGCAGCGCTATTGCACTTCTTCCTCCATGATCGTTAAAAATCAAACGTAATCTCAAATCTCAACACAATTTTCGACATTCACTTTTTGCCATGTTTGCATAATTACGCTCTATGGAAATTTTATTCTAACTGGTCAAATACACTTTTCCTCCATCCCCCAATCTGTCTACCTTCGGCATTGGTTCCTCGCTCTTCTCATTGACGTTCATAATAATTTAGGTACACTTGATGCATGTAAGGCGATATTTAAAAGACATTGCACATTTTTTCCCGCGCAGAACAATATCGGGGGCCCGATAACTTGTGTACTAAACCTACTACAGTTTTTACAAAATATAGATTCGTTTAGCAGAGACTTTAGCAGAGATACGTTTGTACAGTTTACGGACATACAAGCAATCATCAACTGCCATATGAAATTAGTATTATGTCATGCAAGAAGTTTATTCCATTTACCTTGCCACTAGAATCCCTTATTTTTTTATTGAACTGCCTTCCCTCTAACACCAAAAAATCTTCATTAGGTTTCAAAATTCCACATTTCAAGGCAATAGAGCGAGCTGTGGCAAGATTATCACCAGTTACCATACGAACCGTCACACCAGCACGTTGAACACTTTTAATTGCATCAGGTACCTGACACAGACATGAATCAAACAAAACGAAAGATAAGTGGTACTAAAACATTCAGTAGTCCTCGTTAGCCCTTTAACTCCTAACCACGTCTATATGCGCGGTTTAATGTATGCAAATTAGATTCATGAACAGATTTCAATAGATTTTCAAAAGGATTTTGAACAAATTAAATAGTCTATCATTTCTTTTGAAAAAGTTGAGGGTGAAAGGGGATAATAACTAATAGCTTAAACACGGAGCGATCGCACAAGAAGAGGCTGAGTTTCTCAGCCTGTCAATTATGATCAAGGAAAGGTCGCATTTTATTGGTCAATTGAGTTCAGACTAATTTCCGGCGGATCAATATCACGTTCAATTGAGGAGATTATAGGAGATGAATTTGTTTGCAACGACGTTGCTCCCTGGATAGTATTTTGCGCCTGTTGGCCATTTGAACTGTTTTGACTGAGCCAACAATCCAAGAGCAATTCCATCACTTCAATATTTCCTGCCGGTTTTCCGTTGGACAGTAACTGATTCCTCGCGGTGTTGATCTTTTTACGTACTTCTACCAAGCGCCCTCATCGCGTTTCACTTCCATTTTGAAGCCGTAGCAGGCCTTGCTCTCTTTAATTGCACTTTCATTCTTCTGGTAGTAGGCTTTATTGCGATCATGCTTGCTAAGCCCCGCAGAAAGCGGAGTTGTGCTTTGCGCAGAGGTAGAAATCCGAGCTGTCGGATGAGAGCAACCGAGAATATTTGCCACTAATGAATTTGAAAGTGGCGTCAGTTTTTGTTTATATTTATATTACAAGCTTCAAGCATGCGCCAAAAAGAATAGAAGTGGCTATAACACATCGTGAACGTAATAAAATGTGAATCGTGCCCAAACACTGCGCGGGTAGGATGACTATAAGTGAATGAAGATGCGCAGGACATCTCGAATGATTATAATACGACGTATAACAACCAGAAAATCAGTAAATGTGGCATGTTCAGCCATTTATTGCTCTATATATTGTTTAGCTGTATTTTAAAAACACATTTTAAAAGTATTTCCGTAAGCTTTGGGCTCTAGGACACGCTTGTGGAGCTCTAAGCTGTCCAGTTCAGTCACGCTTCAAAGTGTCCGTCATTTTCAAACATGCAACCGCCATACAAAGCCAGAAATGTGGGAGGAGCTTACCCTTTTATGGCGTCGCTCCGTGTTTAATAGCTGATTTACGTTGTCTTTGATATTCTTTATTACTGCTAGTCTGGTGATGCTCCTCGACTAATTGCTATATTGTTGTTGTTATTGTTGTTTTCGTAGCCCTAATTATTGTTTATAAGATTACCATCATTACTATCGCTGTCACCATTGATTCTACTAGTAGATGTACCATCTGCACCATCAAAAAGGAGTAGTGGAGAGAATAATTACGTGAACTCTCTTTATGGTAACTGGAATGCTAACTCCCAGTTGTCTAGCCGGGTAAAAAGTGAAGGCAAGAAGGCCGCCGATAAAGAGTAATTTTGTACGTCAGTTCCAGTCCTCTTTGCGGTCTTGTACCTCATTTCTACTGCTTTTCACGACTTTAATATTCAGTTGTTGTTTGGTTCGGCTTCGAAAACATTCCCAACCACGGATGAAGTATTCAGATGAAATATTACTGGACCGATTATACATAATCAAGTCATTATTACCGAGCGGCCTAAATGTGTTTGACCTAAATTGTCTTAAGGTGGTAAATTAACGTTATAAAGAAGACATGCACTTAATAGTTTGCTCAAATAATTATTCGACACCGCTTTATCTGGTTTTTTGTAAGTTTGGTAATTTATTTTCGTGGAAATATATATCCTGAAAATCGGTTTGATTTTGTCGGAATGTAGTTGAAATTCTTACACTCATTTCTGTCTTCTGAAGAAACACTTTGTGTCTATTTTCACAGGAAACTCTTCAGAAAATTGTACGAAGTCGCATGGGTGGAATCTTGGCTTCACATTTCACTGGCCAGTTAGTATTCCAGTTATAGAAATCGAGTTCACCGGAATAAATTTATCCCAGGGTAATAAGATTTCATCACAGACAGTGTGGAACGAAAATGGCAAGAAACTTCAAACAATCAATCGAACCACAAAAAAATTATTCTTCACCTGTCCAGAAATGCCGTGCAACCAATCTAGGCGGCCAATGACAAAATCTCACTGCTGAAATTTCGTAATATATCTGGCATTACGTGAAACCAAAAGCTTTCACTAAATTTTTCTGTTAATGCTGTTTTGTTTTGTTTTGTTTTTAACTAGTCTTGATGGTGAAAAATTACCCTTCTTTAGAGAAGAACATTATGTATTCCTTGTTTTTTTCGAAAGACGAAAGGCAAAGTCCCAATGTGAAATGCAACAGTTTCCAAAGTATTTTGTCTTGATGCTTAAATTACAGAATATTAAATCAACACCTTAGAACGTTGTTACTTCCACATCTTTTCGTTGCGGAGCCACTTTAAATTTCAATCGCAAATCTTAAATATGTGACGTCATATTAGTAGAGGGAACGCAAACCTACAAACTTCAAGTTTGTGGTTTTCAAAGATAAAACCTAACATCCCTTTTCATCATAAATAAGCAGAAGTGCTATATACAGTTGAAATGGCCCGAGTGTTGAGATCGTCATTAATGAAAAAATGAGCCTAGCCAGTTATGAGTACAGAGGGGTCGGATTGTCATCTCTACGCTGACCCAGACATAAGAAATACCTTTTTAGAAATGCACTCCCTTTGGTGAAATTTTTTGTGAGTTCCTACGACTATAGATATCTGCTTAATGTTTTTAGTCACACTTTCTCAAAAACTTCTATAAAACAACTTTTTTTAATGATGTGAAATGTTAAATCAGGTAAAAAAATTTTTTTAAATGAACCATTAACTTTTCAAATATTTTTCAAATTTCAACAAACTTTTGAATTTTACAAGAATTTCATGAAAGTGAGAAACGCTGTATTTTAAAAACTATCTGTTTCCATGGCAACAGCTACGTTCAGAAATATTAATGGAAGGAAGTTATCAAATAGAGCCACCTAGGCCACAACTGGAATTGAAAACGGAGAGAAATTGAACCAATCAAATCAGATGGTGAGAAACGACTCTAACAGTTTCCTCGAATAAAAATGGTGAAACCAAAGTCAAAGTCCAAAGAAATTTCTTTAACGGTTTATTAAATGTCTCAACGAAAAGCAAGTTTATAAATCTCTCTTCCTATAGCAGCTTTGGAAGCATGAGGTATTTAATTAAGTTTACAATTCTCGGTACCTGATATATCATTGCGATAAATGGTTTGCATAGTTTTTATTCACGGGTTGTGAGGTATCCTTAACGAGCAAAAGGTTGCTCTCTACGGTTACCATACAGTTTGTGAGCTTGGATTTATGAGAATTTCTGACTCTTAAATATTGGGTATCAGTGTTCTCGCTAAGCTAAAATTATAGGGTAATATACCCTGTGCTTCTAGTTCCCGCCCCGCTGTTTTCCTTCGTTGCTTTGTGGGTTTACAGCAATTTAAGTAGTTTTCGCCTGAGAATAGCGGGGGATGAGGTTTTGAAACGTAAGCCCAGTCATCTCGTCTGAAATTCGTCAACGTGACCAGCCCCTTAGAGGCATTTGTGTAGTAATACGGCAACTTTCTCGATCTTCGGCGATCCTCTTCGGATTTCAAAGTATCCATTTTTTTCGCTAAGCTCATGCGCTTCTCGATGTACAATATACAGTATCACGCATTTACAAACATTTAACGTGACGTAATCTCTATCCTATTCTAGAACGTCTATGTTCAAAATTTCACTTTAAAATTTTAGTCATTCAAAACAAACCATTTCTTAAATGACGAAAACGTCATGCACACGTGGATCACGGACGTAGGACTAACGTTCGCCAATCAATGGTCTCTTCACACCAACCTCTCACTTGCTATCAACAAATGTAGTTGTAACGATAAAACATTCAAGGTGTACACCAGACAAGAAGTGTCATGAATAGCGACCTCCAAGATGATATTCTCCAAGAGACGTTGCATCGTTTTAAGACTACCGTTCAGAACCGACTCCCAAATCGTATTACGATAGTAATAAACAACCTTATCTGATTCATGCATCCAATATACAAATGGTAGACCATAAACTCGCCTATACATGTATGTGCCTCTGCTATAGGTTATACTGAATCACAGTTTTGTCCTCAGTGTGTGCAATCTTCATCGAGGTCTTTGTTCTACCAGCACTACTGAACTCGAACTAAACCTTGGTTCTATAGTGATGCTTTAGCTTTATATCGACATTGATACATACAAATCATACACAAACCTTCAAAACCTGTTTTACATTAACAAAAATCATATTGCAGGTTGCATACCTCATCCCGCACTGGATCTTCAATTCCAACAACTGCAAGAGCAGTCAAACCTGATACCACTTCATTTTCATCATCCCAGTCTTGTCCACTATCTTTGGCAAAATCTCTGTAAGCCAAGCATATTGTACGAAGACCCTGATCAGCCATTGGTTCAACAATTTTCTTTACGATCTCACGACGGTCTTCACTGCTCATGGAAACAACGATACCATCTTTTCCAATAATTGAGGTGCACTTAGACAAGACAATTTCTGAAGCACCTTTGCAGTGCACTCGGTAGCCACCACCTTCGTCTTCTGGGACTGGTACAACAGTAGACATAGATTTTCGTGACGAGTTAAATGTAAATACTTTAATAAAATTTTCTTCGGGCATTTTATCACGAAAATGCTGATAATTTTCGTTCAACTTTCCAACAAAACCCAGCAAGGCACAATCCGTTTTGTTTCCCATTTGACGATCAAGTTCACCTGGCACGTTTGCCACCTAAAAACAAAATAGGATGTTGATTTAAACCATGTCAACGACTAAACAAGGTGTACTTATACCAGGTTTTCCAAAAACAAAACATGTCTAATTGTTCCTACTTGAGCTAGGGGTCCCCGAATAGCCCTCCAACAGTTGGTGTTTTCATTTCATTTCGATGTCGTGGATCAAAACGAAGCGAAATTTTGACTTCTAAAATTTAATAGCAAACATTTCACCATATGCACTTTTAACACCCCTATTAGTCCGTTGACATGGTAACCGAATATTTCCACTGTACAATTCTTGGCCTGAACCATTGAAATTTTTGGCGACAAGTGACCTTAAAATTTAATTGGTGCACTTTATTGAATTGGTAACTTGGTCTTTGTCAAATGAAAAAAGCTTCAATTAATGTCTTTAGCAAAAAGACTTTCAGAAATAAAAATGAAACCACGTCACAAAGACATCAATGACCACATATCACTAATAACAATTTAGAGCTGTTCATCGAGTTTCTTTTCACAATAATACGATGCGTTGCGAAGATGGTTTGATGAAATAAATCTTTACCCTGGTTAACTACCCAATAGCTGCCTGACATCTATTTTAAACCTGGCTTAAGAATACAGTTTTTTAAACATGTTTAAGCTAGGTCCGTAGCTAAGGAAAGATCCCAATCTTCCTCATTTGGTTTTGAGGTCCGCCCTTTATCGACAAGAGATGTCTGTGGCATCTAATAAGCTTCCTATGCGATTAACTTTTTGTTCAAACCGTGCTGGTTACAAATTAATGTATAGTCTCATTCATAGCTAATAGTTACATGCATGCCAAAGCTTACTTTTTTTAAGCTATGCAGCCCTCGAAATTTTCGACGGCAAAAGGCGGTTGCCGCCGATAATGCCGCCGAAAATGAAATTATCGACGGCAATTTTTTGCCGTCGAAGATTTTTGTGCTTATTGCCTACTGAATCTCAAGTGCTATGTTATGAACAAATGATTATCTACAGACTTCCTGAATTTTATTCCTCATCATTGCTCGACGACAATAAGTGTTTTCAGGGCGACGAGTGTTTTCATTGGGGGGTGCTGGTGGCACAGTGGTAGTGCACGTGTCTCTCACCACTGTGACTAGAGTTCGATTCCAGCCGCGTGGTGTAATCTGATTAAAAGTTACCTTGGTCACATGTGAGAAGAGTGTTGCCCAGTTTGACTCCACCAAGCATCACAGGTTTTCTCCGGGTACTCCGGTTTCCTCCTGTCATAACACTGGACCCATGAGGGTAGGCCCTTACTGGACCTCTAGGGAGACCAGCTTAGATAGCTGATAGGGTTATCCAGTATAAATAAAGACACTTTACCTTTACCTTTACGTTAAATACCGTTGTTTACTTACAAATGGATCTTACGTATTGCCTTACATAAAGTACTGAAGATGAGTACTGAGAAAAGGAATCCACAACTATTGAGACGATTGACCCAAATTTGCTTCCTGATTCTCATTCTGATTCTGAATCAGAATCTCAAACAGACAAGGATTAATTAAGATGGACTGATGTTTGTTCATTGACATTGTTCTTTTTACTTGCGTATTTGTTAGTGATAACAACGTTTAGTACGACTAGTTTTATATATTAAAATGGGAAAGTTTTGAGTTGTTTTTTTTATTATTCAGCTGCTTACAACATATGTTTTAGACTTCCTCTTACAATAAACCCGAGGGAAAAAATTGCCGTCGAGTTGCCGCCGAACTCTAAAATATCGACGGCATTTTTTGCCGTCGAAGATTTAGAGAAATTTCGAGGGCTGGCTATGTAATGGACTAGAGTTGGAAAACTTTTGAAAACTTCTGAAAACATTACCTTCTGGATGCATATTTTAATAAGTCTTAAGACACGTTGGATAATACACTGTTTACTTAAGCTAAAATGAATTGAAAATCTACTAAAATAACCACCACTTCTTCGGTTTGCCTATAGTAGTGGCGATTATTAGAGCTTTTGTCATTTCAAATTAAACTGTAATAAGACAAAGTGAGTTGTATGGCCGGCAAAGACTGAAAACAATTCCTCAACAATATCAAATCAATTGTTCAACACAAGCGGGTCTAGACATCCCAAACTACAGTGCACTTACATGGCGGTTAGTTATTTCTTTCACTGAGGCAGATTCTGTAAACATATACATACTGGGTAAGACTGATTTCATTGCGATCTTAAAATGTCTGGGAATTTATGTTGGTTAATTTAGATGCATCTTTTGGCATTTTGGGGGTCTAGGTTTACCCAATTTCTTTGGGAATCTTGGACCACCTTCGAAGAGGTTACAATCCCGTAACTCATAGTATGTTGGAGTAACAATTCCAACATCCATAAGGAAGTGAACTCTCATTGGGCATCCGATAACAATGGTAACCATGTTTCTGGTAGCATGGGGTGTAGGTAGGTGGATAAGGAGGGAGGATGTAAGACTTGACAGTCTAGGTGGGTGAGTAGATCGGCCTTGAAAAATGACTACAGAGTTACAGAACGTTGGAACATTGCAACAATAAAAGGCTAGAAGGCTAGATGGCTCCAAGGATGACTGGTCTGAGATAAACAGCATAATAAGTTTAACACCACAAAAAAATGGATAAGGTTGCTACTGTACAAAGTGAAGAAAAGATACTCAAAGGCAAAGAGCTTGGTTCTAAATTTAGCTCAGTTTTTTGCAGAGAGCATAAGCTGTTCACTTCTCCACAAATAATGGAAAAGTCATACACAAAAATCAGCTGATATTTGCATTCATCCTAAAAATCCCTGTATGGGAGAGAGTTAAAGGTCAATGTTTATGTGAAGGTCCAAAAATGGTTCAGAAAACAATGATGCTGTTTTGAAACATTAATTCACAACAGGTACGTCATTACCATAAATCCTCTATTAAGCCCCCCTAGAGGCTAATTGATTTCAAGCCCATTTGAGGAGAGGTTTAATGGAAAGGGAGAGCTTACATAATTTTGCCAAACACCAGCACAACACCGCTCTATCAAATGAAACTTAACCATTTTCAAGGATTGCATTTGAGTGATTTGCAAAAAGCAAGAATTGAGAACTTGATACATCCTTCACAGTCACTCAAAACTTGAATCTCACTTCTCAATCCTTGAAATAATTGTGGTAATGGTGAAATTACACACAAGGCCTTGAGAGGTGCTTTCAGATCTCTCAAACCTCAAAAATTGTCATCAAGCATTACCCATGTAGAGTAAAACTATAAAGGTTCACCTTACCGTTTGACTTAAACTTAACTGGCTCAGTTGCTGAACTTCTTGTAAACTTAATTTGAAGTATTAATTTTTAATTGGCAGAAGTCAGCCCAGTGAACTGGGCCTGAAGTATCTTGAAAATCGGATGATAAATCAAGTTTCAGTCAAAGCTGTAAGATCAACTTGTGCCAAATCAACAAAAACAACAAGCAATTCACACTACACTGTAAAGAGTGAGATACTGGTAGGATCAGGTTCACCCCTTTGCTAGAACACACTCAGAATTGCAATTGCTTCTTGAAAACATGTGCAATTCTCAAACATTTCTTGAAAAATGTTTGTTTTCTCCATCCTCACTTGTTCCTTGCTTGAACTTGAATTGCCCTCAATTCTTGGAGGTTAAGTTTCATTAGAGCGGTACTATAGGTTAGTACACATATCTTTGTCAAGATCAAGAATTAATTGGACTCTTGCCTATAGAACTGCCATTCCTGTTATGTAAATTTTTATCCTGTGAAAATCATAGCCTAGAATTTTTACCAACAGAAACAAGAATTCTAGAGGACAGACTTGTGGATCTGAGTGGCCATACCACTTTTTCCATACAATCAGAAAATGATAGCTATACTACTGGTACATAAGGAACTAGAGAGTGAGTACTGCATGTGAATTTGTATCTAGATTAATACAGTAAAAATACACCAGTAATGCTGTTTTGGTTGTGAGTGAAAAGGGGAAAGGAGGAGGAGGCCTAAAGGAGAGGGGGGTCTTAATAAATTAAAATTTCCATTTGATCACTGTAATTGCTGAGGTTATTCATAGCATCTGTTGCAATTACTTGGAAACAAGGCTTTAATTTGAAGCTTTTGCCTTTGTTGGATAATGCTATCATTATGCTGATTGCAAAAATGTAAAGACCTAATTGTTCCACTACGGGTAAACAGGAATGTGCATGAGTTCAAACAGCAGCCAATCAAAAAACAAAACAAAGGCCAACAAAGTCAAGCTCAAGTTGTTTCAATCTTGAACAGAGTTGTTTTTGTATTTTCCTTCAATAAAGTTGTACCTTATATTCACATTTATTTGATACTGTGGTTTTACAATTTTAGCAATCCAGTCAGACCTAATCTGGCAAGTGCAATTTATAACAATTTACTAATCTGCTAGTTCAAACAACCGTGCTGACAGATCAACATCAAGACTGTGTGAGCAAGCACAAGTGCAGCAGAGCTTGCTTTATTGATTGCACTGATCCATGGAGATGTATAATACTGCTCTAATGAAACTTAACCATTTTTGAGGATTGCATTTGAGTGATTTGCAAGTGAGAAATGACTGAGAATTGAGAACTCAATAGGTCCTTGACAGTCACTTGAATCTCAAATCTTGACCCTTAAAACAATTGTGGTAGTGGTGAAATTACACATGAGGCCTGCTTAATCAAATCATTGTCAAGCATTACCCTTGTAGAGTAAAACTATGAAGGTTTGTTCCACCTTTCATCATCAGGAATTGACTTTCTACCCCTATGGATGATATAACAGATTTTAATGCTAAGATTTGGCTCATAATAAGATTGGCAGTTGAATCAACATTACTTCAAAAGCCTTATTTGGCTCATCCAGTTAGTAAGTATGGCTGAGCTGATCCTAATAACTATCAGTCAAACTTAACTGACTTAGCCACCAAACATTTCATGAACTTAATTTGAAATATTAAGTTTGACTTGGCAGAAGTATGCCAAGTGAACTGGGCCTGAAGTAATGTGAGAATCAGAAGATGAATCAAGTTTCAGTCAAAGTTGTAAGACCAACTTGTGCCTAATCAACAACAACAAGCAATTCATATTACACTGTAAATAGTGAGATACTGTAGAACCTGAGTTTTATGACACCCCTTTTTACGACCACCTGTCAAATATGACCAGTTTTTCTGGCACAGATGATTTGTAGTTAATACATACCTGCCATGAGCAACCACCTGTCTAATGCAACCAGCAATCACTTTTTAGCAGTCAAAACAAGAAATTTTACCTGTCACAAGTGACCACTGCAAATTAAAATTGCTGACTGCTGTACTCATGCACTGAACCTGATTGATGAATTAAGTTCAGCAGAAGATCAGCATCCTCTTCTGCTGAATCTAATAGGTAGGGCAGATTTAATTTGATTAATCATAATTAAGTTTTGTGAGTTAAGTTTGCCGTTTGAATCAATGCTGCTCCACAATCGTTCAAACTGTCTTGGCAAAGAGAATACAGGAAACAAGAAAAACTACACACTTACCACTTCGATCTAGTTTTGATCATTTCCGTGCAGTTATACTTATACTGTTGTGAATTTCTTTCTGAATGAGTTAGGAAATCAAAGCAGTTCACACTGACCAATTTCTTTTCACTTAATAAGTAGATGAACTTAAGCAAATTCTTATGTAATTCTTAGTTGAATAAAGTAATTGTCAATAAAATTTGGGTTTGCTTGTTCAGTCATAACAATGTGCATTTTGCTTAAATTTACGCATTTTCCTGAAGTTGCACATGCAAATATGGCAGCCACTTCATCACATCACTAACTGTCTTAAGCGACCACCTGGCATTTACGACCACTTTTGTCTGGCAAAAGGGGTGGTCATAAAACTCAGGTCCTACTGTACCCGGAACTAAAAAACATCCTGAACCTCGTTGACTGGTATATCCTAAAGAAGGCCTTAACAAAGAACGTCAATGAGAAGATAAACAAGCTACTATGCAACCACCGCAAGAAACTTAAAAACCTCACTAAGAATAAAACGCTACCTTTCACTCACAAAGAAACCATCACCAATTTATCCTCACAAGAACTTAAACCGGAAGAACTCGATTTACTAAAGAATGGCTTTTACTTCTCCATCAAACCTCCAAGACTCAACCACGCAGATATCCTATCAACATTCGAACGCATTCATTACACTATCAAGAATAAACTCAAACATGAAGAAGACTACATCCCTGTAAAGAATGAACTAATTCATACCACACAAAGCTACGTCTCCTCCTATCGTCCTTCACCATCCGATTTAAAGAAATACCGCATCTTGAAAAATATCCGCAACAATAAGGACATAATATTGCTCAAACCAGACAAGGGTAATAGTGTAGTAATAATGGACCGAAAGGTATACAAAACTTCTCGTTTGGAAATAATTAACGATAAATCTAAATTTAAACTGTTAGATAAGGACCCCACAATACTCAGAGAAACTAAGTTGCAGCGCTTGCTTAGAAAACTTAAAAATCAGGGTTCCATAGACAACAACGTCTATTCTAACATTTATCCAAAAGGTTCACAACCAGCTCGGTTCTATGGTCTACCCAAACTTCACAAACATAGAGAACCCAACACACCACCTCCTCTCAGACCTATAGTCTCTTCCATCGGCTCCTATAACTACAACCTATCCAAATACCTATGCACGTTACTCAATCCTATTATTCCTAATGACCACACTACTAAAGACTCTTTTTCTTTTGTCAATGAAATCCACAACCAAGACATTAACAACAAATACATTGTATCATTTGATGCTCAAAGTCTCTTCACTAACATACCTTTATCTCAAACCATAGACATCGCACTACATCTTATCTTTTCTCACCATCCTAACTTCAACATCAACAGAAACGACCTCAAACAACTATTCACTATCGCTACATCACAAACGCATTTTTTATTCAACGGACTGTTTTATGACCAAATTGACGGGGTTGCAATGGGTTCCCCATTAGCACCAGTACTCGCCAATCTCTTCATGGGCTATCATGAAGGGAATTGGATTACCAATTACGACGGACCTAACGCTTTATTTTACAGACGCTATGTAGACGATATATTTTGTGTTTTCAATAACGATATCGACGCCTTATCGTTTTTTAATTATTTAAACTTACAACACAAGAACATCAGATTTACTCTTGAAAAAGAACAAGACAACAAACTGCCATTCTTAGACATACTCATCACCAAAGACGCTAATTCAGAAACATGCACAACTTCCATCTTTCACAAGAAAACTTACACCGGACTCTTAATGAATTTTCTCAGTTTCACATCACACAATTACAAAACAGGACTAATAAAAACTCTTCTCGACCGCACCCGCAAAATTAACAACACATCCACTGGCTACCAACGCGACGTGAACGCATTAATTAACACATTAAAACGCAATTCATTTCCTCTTCACTTCATTGACAAAGTCATCAAATCACACAACGACACCAACAACTCGGACCCATCAAACTATACTTGTCAACCTACTACGACCAAACCCAACACCTACTATTTTAAACTACCTTACATCGGCTTTTACTCACAAATTACTGAACGGAAACTACGGAACCTTGTCAAACGCTTTTGCATTGACTTAGATCTCAAAATAGTTTACTCTTCCTTCAAAATAAAAAATTCCTTTAGCTTTAAAGATCCCATTCCATCTCTCCTTAAATCATGTGTGGTTTATGAATTCTCTTGTGCGGGATGTAATTCTTGTTATATTGGCAAAACCACTCGCCATCTATCCACACGAATTAAGGAGCACACTACTTCTGACAAAAACTCACACATCTTTAAACACTTCCTCGCTTCACCTCAATGCAAATCTAACTTCACACCATCATGCTTTCGTATCCTAGACACTGCTGACTCTCCTTTTTCATTAAAACTCAAAGAAGCCCTTTACATTAAGAAACTTAAACCGGATCTTAATAAACAGATACACCATCTTAACACCGTTTTTAACTTGTAAATATTTTCCGCCTTCTTAACATTGTAATTTAATATCCACATCACTTGACATGACATGAATATATAACCTTATGTAAATTAGAACTAGATCTCTTCCACTGTACTGAGGATGGCATAAGTATGCCGAAACATGTTTACAATTAAAAAATTTGTCACTTATTTGAAATGTCTGACTAGTAGTGATACACTTGCATGAAAACATTCAAGAATCAGGCTTGTGCCCTCACTCAAACACATTCAAGAATTACACTCACTTCTTGAAAACATTTGCAATTCTCAAAAATTTCTCAAAAAATAGCTGTTTGTTTTCTGGATCCTCACTCACTCCTCACTTGAACTCAAATCATGCTCAATTCTCAAGGTTAAGTTTCATTAGAGCAGTACTGTACAGTACATGGCCACATCCATGGAGATGAAAAATTTTTTTGATAGTAATGTACCTCATATCATTCTGATGAAGTTACTCCACTGTTAGAAGAGAAAACATTGTTATTAAAACCAAAGTATCCAACAATAAGAAACTGGTTAACCCATTAACTCCCATGGCTCATCCCTAAAATAAGTAAAGTCATCTAGCATTAGCCACAATAAAAATGCTAAAGTGTTGCCTTTGTCCCTTAATGGTTTAATGTCTGAGACTGGTATTCAGCATGTGTGGTGAAAAGCTTTCACTAATCTGTTATCTGCATCTGGGATTTCCTTTTTTCCCAAGTGTTATAAACACTACATTAACTTTAAAGAACATATTTTAAGAAATAAAGAACATGCAGACTCTTACCTCAATTCGTGATGCATAACTACTGTTATATGAAATGCCTTCCACCAATCTATCTCTTAGTGATTTAGGAATTTCATGATGATCAAAAATATTATCTTCATGCAAAATCCGAGCTAAGTAGCTTTGTACAACAGTCATACGATTGGTTGTCAGTGTACCAGTCTTATCTGAACAAATGGCTGTAGCATTACCCATGGTTTCACAGGCATCCAAATGACGGACAAGATTATGGTCATGAAGCATTTTCTTGACTGAGAAGGCTAATGAAATGGTGACTGCAAGAGGTAGCCCCTCTGGTACAGCAACAACAAGTACAGTCACCCCTGTAATAAAAGCACGAAGGTATTCACTGATGTGTTTCTTTTCAAAGGATTTCCCCTGTTTGCCATAGGTTTCAATTGAAAATCGTATCCAGATAACCAAAACAGTCAGAATGCCAGCAGCAAGACCAACCCAGCCAATCAGCACAGCTAACTTTGTCAGTTTGGCTTGGAGGATTGACTTTTCTTCTTTATCTTTCACGTCATCGGAATCATTATCAGTTTGGTCAGCTTCGACAAGTGGCCCATCCTCACCATCTTTATCAGAAGGTTTTGCACTCGACGGCGTTTCGTTCAGTAGATTTTGATCTTTCTTCCCACCGGCAACCAGAAGCTTTAGTATCTGGCCTGATCTTGAGTTGATACCAACTGCAGTGACCATCATCTTCCCACTGCCTTCCATGACTCTGGTGCCAGACAAAATAAATGGATCTTTTTCTCCTTTCTTCACCAAATCTGATTCGCCGGTTAAAGAGCTCTCATCGATCTTTAGGTCATTATTTTGAACAAGAAGACCGTCGGCTGGAATCATATCACCGTACTTTAACTGACATATATCGCCAACTACAATATCGCCATTGAAGATCGAAGTTGACTCTCCATTCCTTACAACTGTAAACGTGTGTTCTCCTTCAATTTTGCTTTGCAATCCACGAAATTGCTGCTCTTTCGTGTAGTCGTTCACAGCAGTAACAAGGGCGACAATAATAACCGCCACGAAAATAGCAAACCCTTCGATCCAAGCAGTACTCTTTTCTTCCTCAACCGTGACTCCAAGAATCAGTGATACCAAACCAGCAATCATAAGAATAATCAGCAGTGTGTCTTTAAATGCATCAAATAAAAATTCGAGAAAGGTTTTGGGAGGTTGTGGTGGGATGTAATTCGACCCAAATGTTTCCCTTCGGTGCTGCAAATCATCTGGATTTCCAGTCAAACCTCTCACAACAGAACTTTGAAGTCTTCTAACTACTTCATTTATACTTCCATACTTGCTTTTAAGGAATTCTGTGCCTTCCTCACGACCTTTCATCAATCGTATCAAGTCATCTCTAGGAATATCTGTAAAATCAGCACGCCCAGCATCCAATTCTTCCAAACTAACACTACCAGGAGTTCTTCCAGTCATGATTTCAAAGTTCGCACGAACTGGTATCTCAATCTGGTCTTGTTTCGCTCACTTCTTTCCGCCGATTATGCAGATTACAACTGACCTTGAAAAAGAAAAACTGAAAAGTTTGAAATCACTTACATCAACTTCATCTGTATGAGATACACTTGAAATTTCGTAAATCGAAGAAGGTACAATTTTATGACAATTATGCAAATAACCACAAATCGACAACGCCTTCGTTATGTTACAGGCGACACATCTATTTCGAGAAATATGAATCTGCTCTCACAGCAACAAAGTAATTTAACTATGAGTCTTACTTTGTTCTATTTACAGCTTGTACGTCCTCTGTAACTTGTCATGGGAACTGTACTTGCCCTTCAACAGCTGCTGAAACGACCAGATCTTTTAGCTTTAGGGTATAGTTGTGTTTACTTAAAGATGACCAGAAGAATCTTTGCTCTTTCTAAAAACGCTTCTCTTGAATAGGAGCAATTATCAATGAAAGGTATGCCTCTTAATGTTCTTATTACACATATAAAGTTTTGTTCCACAAAAAAGTTGTCTTCTGTTTATTTAAAGTCGACCAAACCTACCTACCCTTCGACACAAATTTTATTAAATATGTCCGCGCTTGCATCAAGCTGAGTTTAGTTCCAGGGCACGTGATAACCTGTCACAATATGATTGGCTACTAACCAATATTGGGTGTCTTTATTGGTCACCATCGGCGTGGGAAGGGCAAATTACTTCAAAATTACGTGAAGGCTTTCTGCTTTGTAATTGCGGCGAATTTTTGAACAATTTACATCGACGATTTTTAACATATGCAGAACAACTGCAAATTTGCAGTCTTCTCATTAGGTTTCTATTTTTTTAATTTCCTCCGGCGTCGCTTGCTTCCATGCCGCAATAACGCGATAGCTACAACTGTCTGGGGAAGTCCGTAAAATAATTTAGATTTCGAGAGGTCTTGACAAACCGCGGTAGGGTTTTGACACGCCGTTTAATTTGAAATCAACAAGAAATTTTTACCATAATACAAAATATAACAAACATCCTAATTGTCACCTGCGCGAAAATGTAAGCAAATTTCAGCTGGTATCTTGACCTTTTTGTTTACCTTCCATGTGGCGAGTGGCATTTGTTTTTAAATAGAAATTTTGTGGTCTCCTGGTATGCCTCACGGTACACGTCGTTGCTAAAAGGTTTTAATTTTTCTGTATTCCAAATCTGAAACATCACAGATCTTTTGGTATTCTTGCTAAACTCATTAGATCAAAGGTCATACATGAAGTCCAAGAAAGAATCATGTATGTGGTGTGCCATTAATAACGACAAAAGATTTTAAAGGAAAATGGCTGATATAACATTCAAATTAATGTCTCTCTGTCACGCCCGTAAGATCAACACTTTCACGCTCAGAATAAAGATCGTCAATCTGGACGACCAACCATGGAGCAACGACATTTAATGCAACAAGTGCAAACTTTTAATGCCTCGTTGGCAATGACAATACCCCGGCTGAGTTGTATGTGGATTCTAGATTTTATTGCTCAGGAGTCCTTGGCTGTAACTAGAAAAATGGAAACGTTTTCTGGGGTGCAAGTAGGAATTTCGAAGCGCAGGGGTCGGATGGTAGTATCAAGGCACCTTCGGGGCAATTTTGATCATTACGATTGAAGTAGATCTGCGAGGCTTTGGTAAAGGAGGGCAAAAAGCTGTCACTAAAAAGGGGAGATATAAGATTTCCCCACCTCTAGTTGCGCCCCTGGTTTTCATTCTCTATCAATGGCTGTGCAATGTTTGGTGCTTGAAAACCTTTGGATAGGACTGTTTCTAACTAATCACAAGTTAAACAAGAAAAGGACATTAAAGCTAAATTTGATTGTAACAAAACGAATGCAAAATCTCCTCATACGTTTAATGTTATATTTCTCCTTAGAAATTTCATGTTTGTATCATCAGGGATCGTCTGATCCCAAATCACGCGCGACATAAGATAGTCATCAAAATTAGCTATTTGCAGATTGCCTTATTTGCATCAAAACAAGGCTTGGATGCTAAGCTTTTCGGACGAAAGAGACTTTTTATTTGAATTTGACTGGAAAACTAAATTTCATATCAAAGTTTAAGGTTTCACACAGCCAATTAATGCGGCTTATTAACTGAACAGATGCCACGGGCGGTCAGCGATCCCGGACGTCATATTGGACATCATGCATATGCACTAGATGCCATCCACCGAGGGTCGCTGACCGAATAGAGGACTAGAACGAGGAATTAAATTAATTCAAGTTTAATTTATATTACAGCCTAATCAAACACCAAATGAAACTATGTTCAGGGTTACGGTTAGGGTTACGGTTAGGGTTAGGGCTCGTGTTCTTAAGGCTAGCATTGTGGTCAGGGTGAACTAACCTTAACCCTAACCTTTACGAAACCCTTACCAAAACCTAATTCTTGAACTATGTTCAGAAAAAGGCGCAGGAATTTTTTCCTGATCAGTTGAGAAAGAATTTTTTTTTAACCTTAGAAAGTTAATTCTTGTGAGATGACCTTGTACTTGGCCACTCTGACACAAGCGAAATTTGTTCGATTAGAGACCTTCAGAGAATTGCCCATGAAGATTATCTATTCACTAGAGAGAGGAGTGTAGCTAAATGTCACTCAACCGGAGGCGACAAGTTGAAGGCTACCATACTGGATAAATTGCAGGGCAAACCAAACAAAGCTTGGATAAAAAGTTCACAGTCATGGCCAAAATACACTTCATTCTTGCCTCTTGTTTTTGGGTGGCTTTTTGTAAAACAATGTATGTACATGTATTTTACAAAGAGTGTAAAACATTTAAGACAGAAATAATAGCCTACTACTGACCAGAAAAGCAGTTTTTGTGCTATACAGTTAATGAAAAAAAGAACAAAATAATTTCCTAAACATCATGTTGTTCGACCTCGAGGTTCTCGAACAAACGAAAAAGGGACTGGAGACAAGCAATTTGTTTCTCAATTTACTCAAAATCTCGGCGTTCAATTTGATCCCAATTTTCAATCCCATGCCCCCTCTAGTTTTATATGATCTCTATGTGGTTGCCTCTAGTGCCGACCTTCTGTGAGCCTCTTTTGTGATCCAGGCTTTCAGCGTTATTGGTAATTTTGAAAGTAACGTCCAAACACTTAATCATTTACCTTGACTCTTACCCTAACTCTAACCTTAACAATTTACGTAATTTGCTATCGGCCTCAACGTGCGGCTTGTACTCAACCGATGATATCATAAGAACTGGATAGCGGAAGAAGATTACAGAACGCCCGGGATAAATCATTTAACTCTATTAATTCTATCACTGGAATGCCAACTGGCCAATGAAACGTGAAGCTACGATGGCCGCTCGTGGAGGGCAATTTTTTACATCAGTTCTACTCCACAACGCGATCTTTAACGTCAGTTTTATTCTCCCGCGCCACTTTTTACGTTTTCCTAAAGAGATCTCCGTTTGAAGATACACGCAAAATATCTCTTTAAGAAATGAATTAAAGAATTTCAAATATATTCCGACAAAATAAAAACCGTTACAGGTTGTACTTTTCATGAAAATAGAATATCAAGCTAATGAAAAACGTAACAAAATGGTCTCGAAAAATTAGTGTAGGAAACTAATACAGTAAGCTCCCACTAAACGAACACCTCGCTAAGACGGATTTGAGGGGAGCGCGCGAAGGGGCAATGACCGAGTTTTTCAAGGGTTTTGTTCAATAGTTCTCTAATATAAGATTTACCCTGGTCAACTTCTGGACTCTTTAGTTATGTTGGGTTGGGCAAGGGGTACATTTTGTACTCAACCCAGTTTCCTATTTGCTATCACGCCGGTGATGGTAAAACAAAATTTTAATTTTTAATTTTTAATTTGCTTTTCTTGTAGCTATCTGTAACAACTGTCAGAAACTATTTTTCTTTTCAAAGCTATTCTTTTCTTTGACTGCCAAACGAACTTTTTCAGGTTTCGAAACATTGACTGACTTTTTTGGCTTATGAAATGATTAGGGGCATAACGCCCGGCACGCCCCCTTCCCCCTCATTTAGCCTATCCCTCATTACAAGAAGGCAAGCTGGGGATAAACTGCCTAAGGTGAGTTTGGAATAGGTGTTTGTAGTAGAGTAATTTCAGACTTTCAATTGTCCAGCACTATACATGTCCTGTATGATCAATGTTCTTTTTAGTCCATTCGCACGAGGTGATTGTCGTATAAGATTGTTTGTCCTGGGGTATGTAATCTTGTCTCAAAGGAACAATTCATGCTTTCGATTCGCTCACCAAAGTTGCCGGATGTACGGACGGCAGAAAAATTTTTGGGGATCACTTCCAGTATTAGTCACCAGGCCTATTTAGGATATGTTTGCGCAGGGTAAAATTACTTCCGTTGCAACACTTCCGTTCGAAACCGCGCACAATTTACTAACTTGTATCTAGATCTACTTCATTCTTGTGCGGACGACTCTGGTGGATTAATAGGATACATCAGAACGAACAACTATATACAACAGTCGTATTGTGTAATTGGGCCCTTTGTCGATCAAAAAACACAGGATGACCCGATATGGCCATCATCAGACAGTATAGCATTTCTCCTTAGAGCAGCACCTTCTTCATACAGTGGGGTGTTTCTTTATACAATGAGGTATTTTTCCGCAAAATGAGGTTGTGACTACCAGTTCTGTGTTTTCTCGTAGCCATAGTAGCTTGGTTGAGTGGCAGAGCGTTGTACTAGACTTGCAGGGTCGCGGGTTTGATTCCTAGCCGGACACCCAAGAGTTGTCCTTTTCGCAAATGGCCCCGGTTGGGTGGTTGGGTCTTAAAATGTTCGATTCTAACACTCGAAAATTTCCTTCATCCAATATAAACTTCATTTCGTGAGATCAATCATGAATTGCATATAGCATTTTTTAAGGTCGATTCAGGGGGCCGATTTCGTCAGAACTTAGGGACCACCATCATCCTGTCGTCGTCCCGTTTTCCTCTCGTGTGAGTCCGTACCAGGCTTAAAATGAGAAACGCGCCTGAGACCAGCCATTATGGCGAACACGTCGGAAGTTGTCAAGGAAATTCTTCCAAAACATGGACTCCTTTTCACGGAACAAAGTCCAATGCCTGTTCTATGCAAACCTAAAATAATGCCACTAAAGTCTGTGACGCTTGAAAAGTTGGAGAAAATGCAAAAAGAGGCACAAGAAACGATAAAATATCAGGAAGAGAAGCAGAAATTGGAAGTCGCAAGTGGTACCGGTTCCATAGACAATTGACAAACTTCATGGAAATTAGGTAAGATTAGAGTATTATTGTCGACACTGGAAGGAGTAATCGTTTGCTAGTAAATTCATGGACAGGCCAGAGCTATCCTGCAAGTGATGTGTAATGGTGAAGAATAAAACATTGGTTTCATTTTTAACATCTGTGTCAAAACTTAAAACTTTATTCAGAATTCAACTTAATTTAAAAGTGGTGTTTACATGGAAGCGAGCCATCTCTCCTAGTTTTCGCCGAGATCTCCTCTTCTCTGTGAAATCCATAGTAAAATTTCTTTACTTTTACCTAAGAGGAGGGCCAGCCCTTGTAAGCGAGATCTCGCTATTTATTAAAATGTGCCAAACCTGTCTTCATTTGAGACATGGATCTCCACAGTAAACTCTGGCCAGTTATTTTTGGTGATTCTCCTGGGAAAATGTATCACTATGTTACATGAAATATTGCCCATGTTATGGCATAGCAACAATGAAACTTTTGCAGATGGAAAAGTGTGGCTGCATTTAGAACAAGGTTGCATAAAATTACCCACAAGGAATACAAATGATGCTTCAAATAATTCCCATCCATTTTTAACATTTCTGCATGGTGGCATATTCTTCATTGGATATTGAAGAAAATACCACCAACTGAAAACAGAAAATAACCCATACAAACTTTTACAATATTGTAATAACAGTGTTTTTCAATTGCTATAAATATCAACATTTCTAGTTTTGTACATTTACTGTTTCATTGCAGACACCTCTTTAAGGTGGATACAACAAGCTGGTCCTGGCTGTACGTAACATATTTCCCTGTACATTAACTCTCTATGAGGCAGACACCTCTCTAAGGTGGACACAACAAGCTGGTCCCAGCCATACATAACATATTTCCCTGTACATTAAGTTTTTATAAGGTGGACACCTCTCTAAAGTGGACTGTGGACACTTTTTGGAAGAATTTTGGTCCAAAGTATCTGTCAAGCCAGACCCTTGAGTGCAAATTTATGTGCACCAAGAATGTTTTAAGCCATATATTGTTATATATTGGCTTACAGTGGAGCCAACTTTTCAACAAGATCTAATTACAAGTAAAACATTCTTTACTGGATTATAATTTGACTGAAGGGTACCCTTCTGTTAAGTAGACCTGCTCATCACGTTAGACATGTTTGACAAGAATTTGTAATCTTTATTGACTTGTTATTAAAAATCAGTACAATGGTTTATTTGCACAATCACTGTGATGTTTTATGACATCCACTCATCTTCCTTTTTCCCTGTTCTTGTTCCTGGTTTTGCAGAACTGCATTTGTTATTTTATCTTGTTCTTTTGTAATGCAATTCTTGAGCCAATTTATAGCCAAGTTTATGCTTAATATCATGTCAGGAGACTGTGAACGTTTAATTTTGCTTTTAATTAATAAAGATTGCGTTCAAGATACAAGGTCACAAATGTCAAGTGTCACATCACATGAGCTCCACCTTGCTACAAGGAGGACACCTTTCCCAGGCAGACACTTATATACAAATATCTTCAATATAAACTTCATTAAAATGAAAACTACATTTCAGGGACTGGCCCCTTCATATGAATATGTTATAGGTATATGCAATATTTAAAAACCAAGCAGGAGTGCTTTATGTAATTTTTAAAAAACTAGCAGGAGTGCCTTATCGGATATAAAACACGAGACGACAGCCGAGTGTTTTGGGTCCGATAAAGCACTTGGGCGATTGATGAACCAGGTGGAAATCTTAGGCGAAGTAGAAATAAAATAGCCCAGCAAAACATACGAAATATAGGCATAGCGAAGTTTTATTGAATCTAACGTTTCGTCGCAACGTGCAACATCATCAGAGAATGAATGGTTATGTTACATGAATGATGTATATAGATTGTATTGCAAAGGTGATGTTAACATGATAGGCGTGTGAGAGGAAGTGTGGAGTAAAGACAAAAGCGAGGAAGTGACAGGTTGTCATTGAGGAATGACAAACAGCAGGCAGGGAACAGTGAAAAAGCAAAGGAAATAAGCAAAATCTAAAATAGAGACAGTGGAAAGTAGCCCAGATTGGCATTGAGTGAAGGGTTAAACTTTCGAATTAAGGGGGTTTCTCTTATAAGAAGTTCTGATCTGTTAGTACAGGAAGATAAAACATTAAAGTCACGTGGAGAAACCGGGTGTCCCGTGCCCCTTTCGTGTGACAAAATACTAGTGGGGGCAGGGTTAACGCGCTTTTTCCCAGTAATGGCCCGGATGCCCAAGTGGTCAGAAATACGGGCGTGCAAAAGACGGCCGGTTTGGCCGATATACAACGAACTACACCGTTGACACTTAAAGCTATAAACCACACAGGATTTCAGACTACTTGGGAACCTGGTCCTTAAAGGGGAAAAATTAGCCAAACGTAAAGAGGGACGAAAAACGAAATGTAGAAATGTACCGGAACACAGTTTACTTATCTGGGTGCGAATTTGCAGGCTATGTTGTCCAGTAAATAGTAAACAGAAATATAAGATCTTTTTGGGCGCAAGGGAAACTTTTGGGGCTGGCGAATGTATCTTGTTAAGAAACGATTGAATGCACTCCTGCTCGTTTTTTGAACGGCTTATAAAACGAAATATTTTATACACTAATTCCTTACGTAAGTTTGGTAATTTCTGTTGTCTAAGGCGAAAAATATTGAGGAAAATTTGAAGAGAAATTCAGGATAAAGTCACACGTGTCTTCATCACATAAAGACAAGACATGGTTATGACTTTCTTTTGTATTTTCCTCATGAATTATTGAGGTTTTTAATTATATGTATATTTATATGTGTGTGTGTGTGTGTATGTACTGTATATGTATAATTATATATATATATATACGGGGTGTCCCAAAAAAATGTATACACACTTTGAATGATTATAAATACAATGTTTATTAAGACATATCTAAGTTTTATAACCCAAGTTAAGGAAGACAAGTGTAGAATTTTTTGAGTTATCGCAGGTGTTCGAACTGATGATCGTTCTGGTCCAGGCACTCCTGATAACGTGGACAGATGGAATTGCAAACATTACGAATTATGATCATTTCATTTGGTATTTGGGTGCATTCTCTTTCAATTGCTGCTCTCAACTCATTGATTGTTACAGGTTTTGTGCTACAAACCTTATCTTTGACGTATCCCCATAAAAAAGTCCACAGGCGTGAGGTCTGGTCAACGTGGGGGGAATTCAATGCTATATCTTCACCCAATCCATCTGTTCGGCAGATTTTCGTAAGATAGGCTCTCATATCACGATGGTAGTGGGGAGGTGCTCCATCTTGCTGGAAATAAAACTCCTCATCTCCAAATTGCTTTCGAATGCGTGGCATTCGAAAGAAAGTTTGTTATAGTGAGTTATAAGTGTGTATACATTTTTTTGGGACACCCTGTATATATATGTATATAAAGTATATAAGTAATATTTTAAAACTGAGCAGTACTTATCGGGATTTAAAACATGAGGTGATAGCCAAGTGTTTTAGATCCGATAAAGCATGTACTGCGAGATTTTTTAGCTGTCTTCTAAAATGAACTTCCTAATACGCTAATTCGTGAAGAAAGTTTGGAAATTTATGTTTTCTAAGCCAAAAAAATTAACTTCTTCACATATAAAGTCACATATGCTTTCACGTATACATTTCTTTTGTATTTTCTTCATGAATTCTTAATGAATTTTAGAAAAAAAAAAAAAAAAAAAAAAAAAATATATATATATATATATTGTATAGTGTATTTATACTGTACATGTATTACATATATACATGTATATATATATATATATATATATATATATATATATATATATATATAGGGCTAAAGCGGTGTTTGCGAAAACCAATAGAGTGGTCTAGTTTACAGTGAGATATTACTGAGTCCTCACGTCGCTACTCCGAGTTTCATGTTGCCTGGAGATCGTGAACAACGTGAAACTCGAAGTAACGACGCGAGGACTCTGTAATATCTCACTGTGTACATGTGTATATATATATTATTAGTAGAAACTTAGTCGAGTACTATTGCAAATGCTGCATTCTAATTGGCTACGCTACTCGCTATCTATTCGTCGATGGATAGCGAGTAGCGAAAATGGCTTCCGCCTCTCGTTTTTGTGAAGTTTCTGAAGACGAAATAGATTGCCTACTTGAAAGTGCAATCCCAGAGAAGACGAAAAACGTTCTCTGCAAAGTGTTTCTACTAAAACAATTAGATTTTCGCCCTCGTCAACTATCGCCTCATAGAAATCGAGAGCGAATAATCTAATTGTTTATTAAACATTTGTTGGCCAGAACAGCAGGATGTTAGTTTTGGATGAACATTTATTAAACTTTTTGAGTTCCAAATGAAATATGGATTAACTGGAAAATATATTGACATATTGAAAAGGAAGGGAGAAAAGCTATTAGTTCAGTTCTTGTTTTGAAATTTGATCCCATTCACTGAATCACATTCGATTCGTTTACTAGGCCAATTTTACGTACAAAGTGTTGATATTCAAAACAATTCAATAATATCCCCCCTCATGTGTTTTCACTTCATATGAAATTGGGGCGGCTGTTACTGAGGGACTAATTACATGGAGAATGTCAGCCCGGGTTCACGAGGAATTACCTTTGGAAATAATATTGCGATTACGTGACGAAAATTTCAACATTAGGTTAGCTATGGTATTTTAAACCCGGTAATAATTCGTATAACCTGTCCCTAAATCAGCCAATAAAGCAAAATGCCGTATCATGGTTTTTACGTCATATCTCATCTCACTTGCATATCTTTCTAAATTAAATTTCTCAAGAACTGTACACAATTAGGATGTGCGGTCAACAGCGTTATCCCTCATTTTGAGAGCTGCTTTAGTTGTCAGCTTATCATAGATTAGTTTTCTTGGCACTGCAAGATTGACATCAGACGTTCTGACTAATCAGGTAACCTTGTTGCAAAGTTATAACATATTTTATTTGTTTTTGTTTCCACCAGTTTGTTCTGCTATCACAAGAAAAAGACTGAATCATGGAAGGACATAAAGCTTCTCGGTTTACCTCCACTTCCTTGCGTTTATTTTTTATGGCCATTTTACCGACATAGCTTCAGACGAACCTTGTCCTCCTATGTTTTACGGAAGCCTTTACTGAAATGTTTATACCGACGTCAAACCAGTGAAAACTACATACGATATTTTAATTTGCTTAAGATTTTCAGAATAAACGGTGAATCTCAATATTTTGTGTACACATTGTCTCGATAATAAGACCCAGTCTCCACAATGTACAGTACCTGACAAATATAATTTTCTTGAGACTGCCTGTCTTAAAAGTTAATGACCATATTTTATCTGGCATTTTGGTGCCATAGTTATAAGTGCTAAGAGAACACTTGTTACCAGTATTCTGTGCGATGTTACAGATGTAAATTTACGATAGTGATTATTGGAATTTAAAAAATGTCTGTTGATTCAGGGAGTTTTGGTTAATGTTTTATTAAGGTTTTTTTTCGACCGAAGCCAAAGAGTGTGATGTGATTGAACTCGCCAATTCGTAATTATAAGCAATGGTCGAGCTTCATGCTGGAAATTTAATCGACTTTGTCAATTTAATCCTGAGGAACATGACTCAATTTAACCATAAAATATGAGCTCTGAACGTGAATAACTCTGTACAGCATTAAAGACAAGAAGATCAAAACAACACGTATCGTGACGTAGAGTCAATTTTTATGATGACGTATTTGGGCTTTTAGCCATTATTTTTAGATGAGTTGTGTAAAAAAGATTTCCGTTTTTTTCTTTCTCATAATGTACACCCCAGAGCAATCTGAGGTGTGCATTATGAGAATGTAGAGGTACCACTCTCCTCGAAGGTTATAAATACCGACAAAATTTGGGCAAACTAGAAAAACGTGGCGTGCAATTCGGGAAAAATTTTGTCAGCATTAACTATTTGAAAAATGGGTGGTATTCTGTGTCGGGATATACGGACATTTTCTTGATATCCCGATATAGAAATGACACGAACTTTGTGAATTATTCTTCTGGAAGATTATAAAAATTTCTTATGGATACAGCAACAAAAAAAGAAATTAGTTTTACAATAACAAGTGCGAGCAGAAATCAGATGCTGTGTTGCTAAATGCGATACAGAACTGATATTTTATTAATCAGTTCTGTCTCAGTTTTAACAAACACTGATAAAGCTTTAGTTTATTTTGAATGTTCCTCACCAATTAATAAGTTTTGGAATTCTTTATGTACATGTGAGATCCAAAGGCAGTAGAAATGTAAACAAAAAAGGTATCTACCATGAGTTTTAAGTTATTTGATGTTTATTTACTGACTGTTCAGGCTGATGACAATTAGCTGCATTGGTAACTGTACTGCTTGAATCCATGAAAGATGATTAAAGATTTACGTGAATTTCTTGGTTTCTCTAAAAAATTCCCTGTGAAAGGCTAAAACACTCACATCCAACGAATATGTAGCATTTGCACTCACATATTAAATAAAGGTTATCTCTGATAGGGTGCTTTTTTGAGGAGGAGGATCGTATATTTTAGGACCCAACCGGGACAAGTGGCGAAAAATGCAACTCCAGGGAATCCGGCTGGGAACCGGACCCGCGACCCTGCAAATCTAAAAATCGAGTTTGTCCGACAGCTTGGCCACGAGTTCTATATTTACAACGGTGGCAATGCCATTATGATCCAAGGATATATTCTAATGAATACGACAACGGCGATGACGATGATCCAAGATGACCGCGCAGGAGACTGAAACAGACACCCAAGATGACCGCGCGAGAGACTGGGACTGACATCCGAAAACATCAAATTAAATTATCAATCTCCATATCCGCCATTTTAGCCTTCACTGTTTGGTCCAGTGATTGGCTTGAATAAGAGTTGCAGTTATTATAGACTTCAGTGAGAATTATTAATTAGACGTAGAACGTAGAATGCGTACTGCATCACATGATAGGGGAAGTTTTAACATCTCTTTCGGCTACGTAGGATTTACTTCTGGGCCGGTTGTTCAAAAGGCAATTACAGTAGAACCTGTGTATAACGGCCACCTTCGGGACTTCAGAAACTGGCCGCTTAATGCAGGTGGTCGCTTAATACAGGATCAATAAAACTACTCACTGGGCGTGGTCAAATGTCAGTTTCAATAGCGTGTCATACGACACTGCATTCAAGCAAACAATAAGAAAATCAATGCTTTTTCAGGTGATCTTTACTTTCAACAAAGTTGCTAACTTGTAAATTTGCGGTGCAATAAACGTAAAGTTATGAAAAGGTACAATCAATTGTCTTTTGCTCTACTATGCAATATTTCTGACTTACAGTTCACAATGACATACATTTCATTCCGTCATTTCATAGTTCTTACGATCAACGTGGAGATAAAACGGAAATTTTGCTAAAGTAGCGTTGTTGGAAATAAAATTCAAACCAACAAGCCACGGAAAAGTCAATGTAAAGGGCAAGCACATTGAAAGTGGTGGAGGTTATGACCTAGAAATCTCGTACAAGTATACGTTTGGAAGCCATTTCTTCACACTCACACTGCTCAAGAACAAGCTATCTGAAAAAGTAATTTCAAGTAGAGCTAGAGGGAAGCAGATTCGAAACAAATTTTTTTGCATCTCGTGATTTTGTACTGCAGCTCATTGCTGACATCTGGAAAGAATTGACCATAATGAACGGTTAATTATCGCTTCTTAATCACAATCAGACACAAGAAAATACTACATGAAAAGACATGTGGCTTTGGGTTTCCGTTTAAGGGTGACCGCTTAATACAGGTAAAAAGAACAAAGAAAGACAAACATGGGACTGCTTAAGGGTGGCCGCTTAATAGAGGTAACAATTTCAGCATGTGTATGGGCCAAAATTCGGGACTTTGAAAACTGGCCGCTTAATAGAGGGTGGCTGCTTAATACAGGGTTGTTATATACAGGTTCCACTGTAGCTTAACCCTGGATTAACGAAAATTTTGTGGACAACTTTCCGATCTTGCTGCTGAGAAGTTTTACGTGTGTACAACAAACTTTTAAGCTGTGAAATCTGAACTAGATTAAATAAACCAAAATCAACGAAACCAATACCGCTGTTTAATTGGTAATCCTAGATTAGCGCTAATCGTGCTTTGAACAACCGGCTCCAGGTGGCTATCTCGAAGGAGACCACAAAATAGGCTGCTCAGCTGTTGTCTCGTTTTCCTGTGAAACACTAATGGCACATTTCTGTTTTCATACAATCGTAGAAGCCGTAGTAAGCTAAAAGGCACCTTAAAACTAAGATACCGAAATTTTCGCTGCTGCAGAGCAAGTATGGTCAGGTTCCATACACGCGTTCATTTTAATTTTTAATGCATTAGGTCAGTGGCTTAGTAAAATCAAATTATACGACACACAAAACATTTGTACGCAATGTCTGGACGACAAAATGTTGAGTATTCTTGTAGCGCATTTATGTCCATAACAGGAGCATGATTCACGTGACCCTGGAGATTTAACATATACCTTAAGTATTTGATTACATATAGTAATCTTACTAAAAAAATTTCTTTATAGTATTTTAAAGTTAATTGAATTTTTACATTTATTTTCATGCAATATTTCCGTAAATTATTTAGAAGCATGAGGTGCGGAAGTAGTATAAAAACCAAAAATATAGTATAAGATCCTTTAAATCTTGTTCTGTGAAAATGTTTGGTTGATTGCTAATGTCAAAATAAAATTAACCGACAATATTTCAAAACAACGCGTCGCTGCTGAACATCTTGTGCAAACTTATCAAGAGGCTCTGGAAAATTTTAAAGGACAACAAACTAATAATATTGGGAGACCTCTTCCATTCACACCAGTGCCATATCCAGGACAGAAAAAATTGAGGAATCGAGTAATTCTCTAAGTTCTGGCAGGAACATTCAGCGTCCAGTGTTTAGCGTAATTTGGTGTTGTTTTTATCATTGAGAAGAATAAGACATGAGGACAAAGCATAAAGAAAAAGCAAGTTTTTTATATTTTTATGACAGTTCATAAAGTTGCTACATTGAAGTTGTAATAGAATCCATATATCATAAACATCAAAAAGTTTGCAGTGAAATTGTTATAGGAAGTCACGTTATAGTAGGGTTTCTTTCAGAAAGTATTACAGTAAATGGTTTGAACCTGGGAGAATCGTGACATGTTTGAGGAAGTTGATCGTCCAGGTTAGTGTAGTGTAGTCCTCAAACAAGAAAGTATTACATAAGTCGGGACCAGTGGAGTACGGGTGGGCGGACGCGTAGGGCCCCAGGTGGCACGTGCAGGGGAGTGGAATGTTTGCTCTTGTTATGATAGTTTATATAAATTTAATGAACAACAGGTATCAATGAGACTAGTTCCAGGTCCACAAATTTAAGATAGATGGTTTGTTTTTCTCAAATTAGTCAATGCGAGTGGTGCATAAGACACACTTTTTGGTGTATTTATCAATTCTTGTTCTGGGGGTAAGGCGACAATTTTTGCTTGCCCTTCGGGCAACAATCCCCCAAAAGCATTTCGGGGGCAATGATATAATGGCGTAACCTACCAGAGAATATTTGACTTGTAGTCTAATCCTCTGAGGTGCTGATTATAGGAGCTTGTCTACTCGCTTTGCCAAGCTGACTCACCTAACTAAAAATTCTACCATGGCTGCATATGACATCCAAAATGATTTTCCAAGGATTGCCCCCTCCGAAATGAAACCCATGCTTTTACAAAATGTAGCACTTGTTTCACTTATTTGTGTTCTGATATCAAATTAAAGTTTTTACCAAGCTGGAAAACGTGTAACATATAAATGATATACTATAAGATATTTTGGATCTGGTGAAGGTGACGCAAAAAGTTCACTATTTTCAACATACTGAATAACTTATCCGATAAAACACTTGGCTTTTTATATCCAATACAAATTCGTTACAATTCAGTTTGGAAAATCTCAAAACTTTCCTGTTTGTAATTCGATAGGTCTGTCTCGTTAATTGTCTCAATATATTTCACGTAAAACTTTTACAATGTGATTGACGGACCTGTTAATCACTCTGTTGAAACCTTAATTGTGCTATAGAGTATTTTCATTGCTTGCAAACGTGCAAATAAATGAGATTTTTCTCTTATGCTTTCACTGGGACTTCCCCCGTTCTCATGCCAATATTTATGCTTATCTCTCACCCATTGAATGTTGGATTCACGTAGCTACCTGAAAGTTCACTTTTTAATAGGAAGTCTCGTGTATATTGAAAAATTTGCTTAGGTTGGATTACTTCTCAGTAGCTGAATACGTTGAAGAAAATATTTTAGCTAATCGTGATGTTTCTTCAGACGTCAGAGGAACTTTCCCTGTTGTTCTAATTTCTTCGACTTGTTTCCAGTTTGCAAACGATTTGGCAATGCTGTCGTCATTTAGAGTCGTTTGCCAGGTGTCTTTTACACTTCTCATGTCTTCGTCCGGTTGCTTTTCATCTATATCTTGTCTCGGTTCTTTCCTAAATATTGCCGCCAATTGTAATGACCGCATAGATTGTTCCAGTTGTTTAGGTGGCATGAAAAAATTGGGAATTGAATGGTTGTTTGGTCTGAGGTATATAATTAAGGTAAACAATAAACGGACCGGCAACATTTGAATTATTGAAGTTTGTAGGGATATATCTTATGAGAGGCAATCTGGTAAATGCAATAAGGGAATTTTGATGTACAAGTAAGAAGTGGAATAATGGGAAGAAAAAGGAAATACGGGTATTAAATGAAAGACTGAGTACGTTTATGGGGAAGATACCCGACTGACAGCAAAATGAGCAGGATTGAAGAGCATAACTTGGGACTGACTTGACCGAATTTGAGTAAGAGAAAAAAAATAAAACAAAACAAGGAAGTCTAGATGAGATTTTTCTTAGGGGTAAGGCGTACGATAAAGAAGGCAGATGTATCCCAAAGAGGGAGAGGGTAGGCAAAAAGGAAAAGGAAGCAAAAGAGACCGTTAGGGATAAAGTGACAAAGACTCTGAGACCGAGGCTGACAGAAATACAGACAGACAAAAGAGGGTAGTCAAAATTGACTGGGAAAGTACATTTCTTTGACAAAGTTAACATTCGGCTCCCCTAGCCACGTCTGCTAACCGCAACTACTACGACAGCGACATCTCTCAGTTACCAATATTTGATTCCCAAAGAGAACGGAAAGACAATCACTTTGATTGGTATCAAAAATTGGACTTCGACAGCCATTCTGGTAGTTAAGGAGAATTTACTTGACAAAAGGGAGGAACGAAAAGTACCTGAATGTGAGGAAAATGAGGAGGGGGAAAGAAATAAGGTAGAGTGAGTGTGAGGAAAATGAGCAGGGGGAAAGAAATAAGGTAGAGTGAGGGTGAGGTAAATGAGCAAGGAAAAAGAAATAAGGTAGATTGAGTGTGAGGTAAATGAGCAGGGGAAAAGAAATAAGGTAGAGTGAGTGTGAGGTAAATAAGCAGGGGAAAAGAAATATGGTAGAGTGAATGTGAGGTAAATGAGCAGGGGAAAAGAAATATGGTAGAGTGAGTGTGAGGTAAATAAGCAGGGGAAAAGAAAGACAGTTTAGAGAAAGGAAAAGAAAAATTACATTTGACCGTCAATTATAACTTTTCTACTTTGAAGATGGTTTATTATACGGTAGTATGAAAGGATACGATGGTATCGTAAAATGACTGCGTTCTTCTTGAGTAGTTTCGTTGGCTGAAGTGTGTTCTTTGGCAGTTTTCATTTTGCTGTTAGTCTCATTTTCCTTATCTGATTCACGGCTATCTCGTGGACGATCTGGAATATGCCCACCAGCGTCACGAACCGTACGTACATCCATCCCCATGACGTAGCTTGATGATAAAATTGGACAACTATTATCAACATCTTGTAAGTCTCTGTTAACATTTACCTCGTGACTGACATCATTTTTTCGATCGATCAAAACATTCTTCAATTTCTCAACGTTATTCATCGTTACCAGTGACTGTGAGTCGACAGTATCGTTAATTTCATCACAATGGTGCACTATGCCCTTATCAACAACCGGATTTGGCTTGGATGTGAGACAATCAAAGAAACTATCAAGGGACTCGTCCCCAGAAGCGTCGGCACCATCTAAGTTAACTTCACTGTTCCGTATTGTTTCGTCAAAATCGTTTTGTTTACCAATGTCTTTCCCGTCTAGATCACCATCCACGCTGAAACTATCACTAACGTCTCCATCCTTATGAGCACCATGATAGGTATTATCACCAACATGTAAATGATGATCATTATTATCATCGTTAGTATCAACAGTGAAGTGATTCTTGTCGTCATTACTGTCACCTTTACCATCAATATAACGATTTTCTGCAGGCTTGTTATTCCCATAATCATCGTCTTCAATAAAATAATTCCCACCACGATGGTGTTGACAAGCCACATTAACATTATCTGTGTCAACATTTGTATCGATGTCTTTACAAACATAGTGTCCCTCGAGGTCGTCTTCACTGAACGAAGATGTTTTCAAACGTGGTAGAATGTTACTAGGGTTAAGTTGCATTGCTACAGATGAAAGATCATTGCTACCATAGTATGACGATGCCACTTTCGTTAATCCATCGTCAGTTTTTGTTTGGTGGTCGGAATTCTTGCGTACCTCCATGCTTGTATCTCTGGGAAGAGATCGTTCGGTTGGAAAGTCGTCATTGCTGTTAATCAGCCGCTGTCTTAACCTGTCTTTGATACTGTCCAGTTCATTCATGTTTTGCCTAAGAGACGTGCCATACAACAGCAACGTGAGCACACCAAAGCTACAATTACTGAAGGATTACTTATAGCTGATCGTTTTCGGATCGAAACGTCATACCTAGATTACTTATTGTTCTCTTAAGCGATTCAAGGAAACCTGAAACTCATTCCTGTCGAAAGGTCACCCTTTGGCCAGCAAAATCGTTTGGCATTGGAAAACAATAGACCTTGCAGGACAGAATTTAAATAACATTACTTACTACCTGGTACGCCTTTGATTCTTGCATCATTATTACAGTCATTACGATCACTATCACTACCAAAGCCAGTAGGGTTGATATTACTACTACTAGTCCACTACTTCTGACACTACTAATACAGTATTAATGCAACTACAAGTACCAATACGTCAAACTCTACCTTTGTAATTATCACTATCACTGGTACTATAACCATCATTATTGCTATAACGACTATTATCACTATCAGCATTAATTTGGTGATAACTGATGGGATTACCCACTATAAATAAAAATATGTATTACGACTGCTATCCCTACCTTTGCTATTATCACTATCACTAGTATTACAGGATCTACTATCACGACTACTATCACAATCAGTATTAATGTAGTTATAACTGATAAGATTCTCCAGTACAAATAAAAATATATGTAACAACTACTATCATTACTGCTATTACTATCACAATGATTATTGCCAACTATCACAACTAATAATGTAACCACCTCCACATCACAACTAGTATGAATCACCTTTAGATCACTAACACTATTAATACCACGACCACGACCACAACCACCGGAACTACCGAGAGTGCAAGTGCCATTATTATCCCTATCATTACTACCACCATTACCACGAATGCTAGCTACAATTAGTGGAAATTTACTAATAGTCTGACACAAATGCCACAATATGATTGACTATGCTGCTCGATAACAAATTGTCGTTTGGTATCGTGTAGCAACTGTAATAAGGCCAAGGTTTTCGACCAAAACAACGCTTGCATCTAGTTCGTTTGTTTTGGGGTTTTTTTTGTTTGTTTGTTTGTTTTTTTGTTTTGTTTTTTTATTACTTTGTAAGCCCTCTTTAATAGTTATAATACAAAGTCATTTGAAGAAACATGGTGAGAGGAATTTGTTCGTTCAGTATTTAATAACATTTCTTGAAACATAAACCAAAAATGTTACTAGCCTATGCAATGTTTTGAGTTAAAAATTTCTGAACGAAATATTCAAACAAGGGGCTACTTGATGCCACCAGAACAATGTCATTCTTTGTCTCAATTAAATAATTAATAGGCGGCATTTCCGAGATGCTTTAGTAATTTTCTATCATATTGCGATAAAAATTTCCAATACACCGCTCAATGTTATCGAAAATTGTGATCTTTCATGAATTTACCTTAACTGTAAATGAAGAAAAGACTTTGAGCCATCTGGCACCTCTACATAAGGCAAGACATCAACTGTGAAATTGCCATTTTTAAGGTTCTCTCGGTTCAGCACAGATTGACTTGATAAAAAAGCCGTTGAGTTTTCTGTGACCTTATCTCCACCAATTGCGTCTTCATCTTCTCGTGTCTTTTCCTACACAGAGAAATTTTAACGTGAAACAGTCCATTAGAAGAACAATATGCTTGACAACGACAAAACTCCTAACAGAGCCAGGTGAAGAATTAGACACGGTTTGACGCTAATCTGGCTTGAAAAGTTTTGAACACAGTTTACAAAGCTACCATTGATAACCCCAACGTTTCGACACTCCGGTCTATAGTGTCCTCAAGTCTGACGGAGAGTCGCAACGTTCGGTCATGAACGGTAGCTTTGTAAACTATGTTCAAAATTTTTCAAGACAGAATAGCGTCAAACCATACCCGACAACTGAGAAGCTGGGGTTTTCCCTTGCGTCTAGCGTCACGGTTCATTGTATTGCAACGGCAACTTGTTTTGTCACCCGAACCGATTTGTTAAGATTATCGACCAGTTATTCGCGAAAATTGAACCACTAATCATAAAATCATTCGTTAAAACAAAACGTTGTAGTATTATTTACTTAACGGGTGACTCTGGATCAGGAATAATCCTAAGCGTAATTGAATAATTCACAGCCTCCGAAAGTATAACGAGACATTTGCAATGCACCTAAAATTTTCTAAGATAGTAGCCCCCTGAAAGTAGCTACCCTCCGTGCAAGTAGTGGACCATTCGCTATCTTGCTATCTTGAATGCAGTGGAAAATAAGACAAAACTCAACTTTTCAACGACAGCTGAAATTGCCAAGGGAAAAATAAAGGACGAAGTTATTCGGAGATATCTTAGGCCTCGTTCAAACGTCGAACTTTTCATGTGCCGAATCAAATGCACGTCAGTTTTAATAAAGGATTTTTTTATATAAATCCTTTCGGACATGACTCCTTCGAAGAGTGGCCTTTTTAAAAACATCCGATTAATATAGAAGCGAATATCATGTAAAAAAGTCAGTTCGGAATAAAACTTGTTTTTTCAGGATAAATGCTTGAAGGCTTTCGCAACATACGGTTGTACGATTTTCGCCGCCATGCTGTTGGGTAGGCAAGAAATTTTAAGCACAGTTGCCAAGCCCCATTGAAAACCTTATTATTTTGAACTGCGAGAGTAAATTGAGTGACTTTCCTCAAGGATTATTCCAGTATGACCTAATTTCTGACAGTTAGAATGCCAAGGTAGTTCATCGTATGTACTTTTCCAATCTATAAAAGGAGTGTTTTATGTAATATTTCAAGTACGAGTTGGTGTTCTTCCTCCGATTTCTAGATACCGTATTTTAGATACAGATTCTAGATACAGTATTTTACAGTATTTTAGATACAGTATTTTACCGTATTTTAGATACAGTATTTTACCGCATTTTAGATACAGATTCTAGATACCGTATTTTAGATACAGTATTTTACAGTTTATTAGATACAGATTCTAGATACAGTATTTTAGGCGAAAATCCAGCCGAAAGTTGGAAAAATTCAGCTGTAATCTTCCTCCGATTTCTAAATACTGATTAATTATGTATTTCTTTTGTTTTTCCTTCGTGGATTATTAATGAGTTTGAGAATGTACATTGCACCTGATTGTTATACCATAGCTCTTGTTGTAAGCGTAGCATATGTTAATCAGATTTACATTATCAGTGTAAGATTATCAGATTACAGTTTCTTAGCAAGGAATATCTTGAAGAATTGAGTATTTTAATGTGATTGTTAATTTAAATATAATCTAGTACTATTAAATAAGTTTGTAATAAATTTGCTTATCGTTCCCGTAGATTTCAGATTTGCTTTTCACGAGTACTTGTAATAAACCAAACCCGGTTGCCTTTTTTGTATTTAGACTGTACTTCATCGAAATTTAGAAAATGTTCACTGGGATATTTTAACGCTATTGCACCAATCATCAGTTTCAAATATTAGCAACTTGATTTAAAGATCGTTCTTCAAGTTACTTCATGTGGTTAAAAAAGGAAGATGATAAGTAGCATAGAATATAGGTCTTGAGATAACCACAAATGTTTGTACTTTTTCTTTCTTCATCCACAAAATTACCGTCAATTTTTTAAGTCAGAGGTAAGCGTTTCGACAATTATGCCATTGAACTTTAAATTTCCAAAGATTTTCCTGAAGATTTCTTGAAAAAAACAATTAAAAGTGTTAAATAGCACAAAAGCGCAACACGTAAATTTCGACAATTTTCCATGAAAACAGGTAGTATATTTACTTACGTTCACGTAGTCCTATATTAAATACTTAAAACTGCATATATTGCACATTTCTTTCCAAAGAAAGATCACCAGTTCATTCATCGCTACGCAAATATAGCAAGCTGTTAATGGGAACTTGGTGACCGCGTTGAAGGTTTCTTGCCTATCCGCCAACATGGCGACGAAAACCGTGTAACCGTCAATTGTGCTTTAACGTACTTCAATCATTCGAGAATAACGACCCTCTTAATGTAACTGCTCCCCAAATAGTAGATGGCTAAACCCGGAAGTGATGGGGGCTGTTACTTTTCGGAATTCTACTGCATACTAAAAGGACATGGGCTAGAGTGAATGTTACACATGTAAACTGGTTTGTGGTGCTCAGAAAAAAATAAACTCCCAAGTTAACCAGTTTGACACGACGCACCACCATAAACAACACCAAGATTCCAATATTCGTCTCACTACAATATAAGATATCCAGACGCTTTGGACATGAAAATTTGCAGCCTGGAACGACACGTAATACGGTTTTAATCCTTGTGTACCATCGACGTCTCTGCAGTTCAATTGCTTATCAATTTCATCGGTCATCAAAAGGTTACGGGGTCGATCTCCGCGCAGGACTCAATCTTTTTTTTTTCAAGATAAGGTGGCGGCTCTCCAAGATTATTTTTCACAGGTAATTGGTAACTAAAATATCGGCCGGCACATATAAATACAGCGTGATCTTGTCGAATTGTTATTTATTACGATAGCATCGTCCGCGTCACAGCAACTATTAAATTTCTTGATGTTTGCTTCAGTGACTTTCTGTAAAAACTTGGTAAATAAAGCAAACAGAGCAAGTAAAACAACATTTCTAATTTTAAAACTTATTAATGTAACAGAATTTTAAAAAGTTCACCTTATTCTAAAAAATCAGTCTTGGAAACATCTTTAACAGTGTGCTATGTCATTTTTCAGCGAAATATCTATCCTGATACTAATTTACAGAAATATAATGAGTCTTGTGGTGATTATGAAAATGTCAAAGTTCCAACGCTATTGTCACCAGTGGCGTGTTGTTGCTAATTAACAGGACTAACGTTTCGTTGCATCTCGAAACATCATCAGAGTATGAATAAATTAAACGAGACGCAACGAAATGTTAGTCCTGTTAATAAACTCATTTCTTTTATGAATCATAGCCTTATTGCGAGTACTTTGCTGGGCATTAATATTTGTTCTAAGATTGAGATTAATTCCCGCCTGGTTCCTCGCTCGCGACAATATTGTTGCTAATTAATTGCATGAAAACTTCATTTTTCCACAGGTAATTCAAGGTATTTACGATTTATTTATAAACTTGCGATAACTCACGTTCCCGTCCATCTTTCACCCATGAAATTCAAGGCTTTAGAAATACTTCATTCAGTGTTTACCTGAAGTTTGGGTAAAGTAGATTTAGCCAGAGGAAGAGGTAATAAAGGTACCACTCCTACCTACATAAAAGAATGAATTGACACATATATGATTGTAAAATAATCAAAAAAAGGTTGGCATTTATATGCCATATCAACTCTGAGTTTTCAAGGAATAGAAAGGAGGCAGTCCATAAGAATCAGGGAAAGACCCACGTAAGTAGGATATTGAGCTATACAAATTACCAGCCAACCGCAATTACAAATCAACTATTGAAAGACAACTTACGAGAAAGAAGCCCCTGTGATTTCTCACTAAGCACCTTCTATCACACCCAATTCCTCCACACAATTTACTCACCAAAGGGAGACGTCTGGACAAGAAAGAATTAACTGCACCAAGGCGTTTTAAAATAGGTCAAGCTAATTCTACCAGACAACAATCAGAGTTCCTTACGTCACATCCAGTTTCTAATTTTAGATCATGGTTACTTAACACGTAGTAACAAATACGCATAAAGGAATACAAACCTTGATTTGTCCCTTACAATGTCCACTCAAATCTACAACATTATACCAGCCTACAAGCTGCCGGAGACCAGAAGCTAGTGGCGAAAGGTCTACCGAAGCAGCTCCCACAAAAAGGTCTTTTGCAGCCTGGTCTGCTTTCGATATTCCAGTAACTCCTTTTGAAATAGAAAAAAGCAACAACAATTTACAATCTCTATTATCGGTTAAAGAAGGCATAATTGTCACACGCAGTAGGATCCAATAGTATAAACGTATAAAGCACCTGAACAGTTCTCCGAATGCCAAACCTTAAATACTAGAACCTAAACGAAAAACACAGATTAGAGCAAAAGGAAAATGCAGTTACAATTAGCACGCATTCTGACCTGACTGACTCACTAGGATGGTTCGAGTAAAATGAATATTTGGCATTTATACTCGATTACAAAAAGAATTACCAGAGGAATAAAATTATCGAGTGCCGGAATTTTATATTTTAAGAACCAATCGGAACTAGTTGCAAAAAATGCAACTCCTAGGCCTCCGGATGGGAATCGAACCTGTAACCCTGCAAAGCTAGTGCAGTGCTCTGCTAGCTGATCTACGGAGCCGTTGCCGAGATCCTAGACACCGTAACAAATATAAAACTGGTTTCAGAGAGCTTGGCCATCGTTATAAATATAAAACAGTATATAACTAGTGGGACACATTCATGGCAACGGCCTTCCTAGGCCAGTTACCAAAGTACAGCTTCAGATTAGTATGATCGCAGGTTCGATTCCCAGCGGGAGGCCCGAGAGTTGCATTTTTCGCAGTTGGTCCCATCTGGGTCTTAAAATATGAGATTCAGACACTCAAAGACGTTCTTGTAAAAAGAAGTGCGACTTGTGAGTATACACCATGTGTACATGCTAATCTGAACTTTCGGCCCGTGAACCTTTGCTACCTTCAGTCACAAAATAAATAATCAACCAGACGTCCAACTCATTGTCGGCAGTTTTGATGTTTGTGTCCTCGCGCATCTCATTACTTCAAACGGCGCCATCTTCCTGGGAACCGTCAACTTCTCTGAACTTAGAACTAAATGCTTTGACCGTCTGAGTGCTTTATAGTCTTTGCATCATCAAATTATGATTGCAGAGGCAAAGGAGGTTGCTAAGAGAAATATCTGGTAAAATTTTTTTGTAGGAGTTGATACCTTCTCAAGTTTTAACATGTTATTTTTCAATCATGAAAAAAAAATTAGCATGATTTTAGTGTAATCGAATCCGTTCAGTCTTCTTAAAATTCTTCTTATCTGTTGTGTAAATTGTGGAAAAAATTATTGTTTTTAATTTATCAAAAATGTATGCACTGGCAGATCGAAACAGCTGAATTCAGTATGGCATGTAAAGCAATCGTATGATTATGTCCGATGAAGAGAGAGTGAAAACAAAATCGAGCACTTTGCGGAGATTAAAGTCAAGGTGTGGAACAAATGTATCAACTTCTAATCTGATGGAGCTAACTTTATCAATCGTTTCCAACATTTTCTCCCCTTTCCACAATCACAGGACTTATGGGCCAAATAATAATAAAAATAATAAAAAAATAACATATAAAAATTGTAGTATGATAATGATTTAGATGAAATCGAAAACTTACTCAAAATTTAATTGTCTCAATAGATAGTTCACGCTACATTTGTTATGACTTTTATCCTAATTTTAGCTGACGACATCCGTTAAGACTTAAGAGGGGCTACCGAGTTTCGTCTTTCAGAAAACTTTTCAGAAAACGGGAAAAAGCCATAATTTAATTTTGATTTTTGTTGTTTGAGCAACAAAAAACAGAACACAAGTCACTCCATACTTCTTTCGCCGTGGTGCAGATAAGACTAAAGTCTTTTTCTGTATTTTTACATGTCATAACTAAACTTTGTCGTGTTTACATTTAACCGTCAAAAAGTCGCGGGAAGGTCATAAGTGCCGAATATCTTACCAGGAAGGTGGCGTCCTAGCACATGCGCATAAAAATTACGGTCAAATTTTCATGCAAGTTGGACTTCTGGTTCATTTTTTTATTCTGTGCTTCAGAGTAATGAACTCTTGATGACATCAGTTTACTTAAACCTATTGATCCTCCGGCATGCACACGTTGTTTTTAAACATTACAAGATTCTGATTGGAAGTTATTAATTCCTAAATAAAATACAACAACAGAAAACAAAAGAAACTGTTAAGATGAACGGAAAAGGGTCGACTACTAAGTTGTTTGAAGTCCTGAGGCAAACAAACAACAAAATTGAAGATGTTCTAAATACCTGCTTGGCGATCTTGGATTGACGAAGTTTAACAAGCTTTTCATGATCCCAAATAGGGGATGACGACGACGAAACTATCTTTGTTTTAACTGGTTTAGCGTCAGAGTTTAATTGGTAGGTAACATACACATTGGGTTGGATGCTGAAGAAAGCAAAAGGATACAAATTCAGCACATGCCATGGAAGATTCCAATAAAACGGGCTTGGGAGGAAGTAATAAGAGTACATGTATTCATTTGAAATAAAAATAGTGAAACGACCGCAATGGAAAACACAAAATTTCGTAAAACGATAGTGAATCAAAGTCTTGCACAACAATATACCCAAACCAATAATATGTTATTATTCGCGACTAAAAGTTTCAAACGGACCACAACTTGATCCCAAATTTATGGCTAAAAACTGATTAGGAATACAACTTTTCCCAGTAAATCAAAAATGATTAAAGGCTTACAATTTTTTCTCTTGAACATTCAGGTTAAGATAAGTCGTCTTGGCAAGAAATGAGTTGTGAGAATCAAAATGTTATCAAGTGAAAAGTTTATCCCCATCAAAGTCAAGTTTTCTTCGGACTCGTGGTAATTTGATAGTCTCGAAACTATAGTATTACCAAAATGTATGATTTTGCATCTGGTCCAAACTGCTTCTCAAAATGTCCGATTTTGAAATGTAGGATTTCGCTACTGGTCCAGACTGCTTCTTAAAATGTCTAGTTTTAAAATGTATGATTAGCAACTGGACCCCTCTGCTTCTTAAAATGTCTGATTTCAAAATGCATGATTTCGCACAACTGGTCCCAACTGCTTCTTCAAATGTCTGATTTTAAAATGTCTGATTTCGCAACTGATCCCAACTGCTTCTTCAAATGTCTGATTTTAAAATGTATGATTTCACAACTGGTTCCGGTTAGGTCCTAAAATATGAGATTCGGTTGCCCAAAAATTTCCTTTCACTTTTTATTGATTTCATTCCTTGTAATCGAGTGTAAATTCCTAACATTCCTAAAATCTGGCTTGTCGCCTTTTGATTAACAGACCCAGGTTCGTACAAACCTTTTTCCTGAATTTCTGAACGTTTGGTGGTGAAATGCTGAGTACGCAACCAAGCAACCTTGATATTTCTTTTATACACCTGGCTTAACTTTAGAAGATTTTTGCCAGTTAAGTCTAAATTTATCTGGTCAAGCAAAACATATGAAACCATAAAACAACTGATAAACTGTCAGAAATGGATTAGCACTAATCGGATTCTGAACTGGCACTTGGCTGAAAGTGTGAAGATTAGCCCTTGCTGGACCTCTAGGGAGAACAGCTTAGGTAGCTGATGGGTTTATCCAGCATAAATAAAGACACTTAAGTTAAACTTAAATCAAAGTGACTCTGGCTGGATTTAAAGGATAATCTCTTTCTCTCTCTACCACACCGACCATAAAATTAAAGTAACATAATACTCATCTCACCTTTCATTTGTCGCTGTCTTCATCAGGGGAAGGTGTAAGGCTTGTTCTATTATGACATGTGCTGCAATTGTATCATCGTCATCCTCCAGAGAAGATGTTTCGTCTTGTTTTTTCTCACAGTTTCTAGCATTTTTTTCAATTTCTTTCTCATTACAGCTCTCCAAGGTCAGGCTGATTTGGTCGTCAGTAATGCTACTATTATGTTCTGTTGACACAATATCTTCATCCACATCACGAGAAAACGTCTTTATTCAAAAATAATTAATAACTGAATTAACGAACGAAAGAAACGAACGAATGAATGAATGAACGACTACGTAAAATGAATAAATTTAAATAAATAAATTTATATAAAAAATTTTAAATAAACAAATAAATAACCAAGTTATAAATGTGTAGAGGATGGAAGAAAGAAACCGAGAAAGCTGATAGGTACACAGGTAGTACAAATTCGATAAAGCGCCGAACGTTCTACTACCTTCTCTCCGGCATGGAAAACCTGAGAAGGTAACTCTGAACCATTTGGTTTAAATGCTTACACAACACTTGAAGTTACACCTTATACGGGAAATGACGCCTATTGCTGGACCTTACTTAAATTCCTATTTTGCTCTGCTGTAGCACCAGTAGAGAGCTGAAGTATTCGACAAAGTAGTCCCTGTTCGTGGTTAGCAAGGAATTCTCTGAAATATAACCTCATAAAAGAAGAGTTAAGTTGGTATAGAGTAGTAATATACACTGGTCTTGTTCAGTATTTCAGTTTTTGTCGAATATATCCATGTGTTTTTATTTCACGAATATAAATTATAGTAGACTGTTTATTACTGTCGTGTTTACATCTTGTACATTTTCCCTGAATAATCTTGCAATAGAGGAGATAACCAGTAGATATCTTGAACGTTTGATTTATGTTACTGACGCTTCCGTGATCGAATTCTCGGTTTCCTGGACTTAATAAAATTTCGATTGCGATATCTCAAAACGACGAATTGAATTAGAATTAAGGAGTTTTAATTTTTTAGTTTTTCGCTTATTTGTAACGACACAGACCAATATTTCGTTTTCATGGAAAAAGATTCGCTGATAAATGCTATTGAATAGCTCAAGAAGGTAATTTTTAATTTCCCACCATCAATGGCGCACGAGAATTGATTGGCATGACCTGTCCCCACAACTGCAGAATTACAATTTCTCAAAGCTCATGCTCAGTTACATCTCATTTACGTAGTATCTATAATTTTGTGGAATGTTAAGTAACTTTGTCTTCTACAAACGTGTGCCAGCGATTTTCAAGTATCTTTCGCAAACTGATTTTACGATAGGTTTTTACATGATTGATAAAAAAATTATATTATAAAATATGATACATAATGTAATTTATTATACGGCTGGGCTCGCTAGCCGGTCTGTACGCAAAATGGCGTACGCTGATTGGCTGCCTAGCCATGCAATACGTTTTTCGTACAGACAGGCTAGTTTTGGCGGGAAAATTTTCGAGTTGATTTGAATAAAAACAAGCCAGATTCAGGTACATTTTACAGAAGATTTATAAAAACAAACTACGAAAAAAGAAGTTAAATGTTCTTAACGATAATTTTAAGCAGAAAACTAGATGAATAGATGCAAAAAACCATGAAGAAATAGTTAACAACAAGCAAGTAAACCTAAGCCGCTAACTCACGAACGCAAAGCTTCGTTAAAAGCAATTAAGAAAGGAGCTAAAAGCCATATAATAAATTCCTTATTAACCTCGTTTGTTCGATCTGTACGGGAAAGCATTTGCCCTCGATCTTTTTCGTACAGACCTTGCTCCTTCGTCGCTCGGTCTGTACGAAAATCTCAGGCAAATACTTTCCCGTACTGACCTCGCCCTCGGTTAATAAATAATCAATATAATATATAATATATAACATAATATAATATAGTATATAATATTTAACAATTATTCGCCGAAGGTGAAGTGGATATTATTGAATAATTGGTTATTCAATAATATTCACTGAACCTGAGGCGAATAATTGTTTTAGTATAATTACCCAGGTGATTATTTGTAAGAAAGTAGCGAACTAGTAATTTTGAAATATCCTCGGTAACATTTACAAAGGTAGCTGCCATCTTCCTTCTGACCTTTCACTGTTATATTCACCTGGAAGTGATTATCGAGATTTATGTAATCTTCTGGCCAATCACCATGCGGGGTTTTCGATAACCACCTGTGCAATTATACTAAAATATAATATAACATAACATAACATCACGTGACGTGACCTGACACGACATCAAATGACATCAAATGACATGACGTCACATGACATCACATGATACACGATATAATATATAATATATTATGATCGTAGCATTTAAAGAGGTTAATCAGTTGTATCCTGCAGAATCTGCCGAAAATAAATTTATGTGATAAATCACGTTTGAATAGTTTCATAGTTACCGAAAAGGACTAGAGTCAAAGTAACATTAAGAAGCACTTTTCACTTTGAGGTATGAAAACCTGACTGCTCAATAGAAAACAAAAATTAATCATTGTCTCTGATAATTCATTTTAAAAGCTCAAAATTGACCTAACTTGATCCCACAATATGAATTATGACCTGACAGGATTATTTTTTGATAACTTAACGAACAATATGGTAATTTGGGTTTTCTTTCCATGAAGATAGATGCAACACTGTCACTTCTGTCTGATGTCTAATGCATCAATCATGTTGTAAGAATGGGCATAGGAAATGGAAGAGTATGTGATAGACGGAAGAAAAATACTTACGAAACAGATGGACAACAGTGTAATCAGCTGAAGGACGATTGTTGATAAAAATACTAATATCGAACATTAAATATTTGAAAGTCTGGCACAAAATGTTTGAATAATTTAACAAATTGTCACATAATAATAAAAATATTTCTAACCTGGTTTGAGTTCGATGGTATCTGAAGAACTAGTTGTGCGTGCAAGCCTGCCCCACCGAGATCCATTGCATTACTTCGAAATAACGGGTGAAGTCCACTACAATCAATTAAATTTCAACAATATTTTAAGTCTGTAGCCATACACACATACACACACACACACACACACACACAAACACACACGCACAAAAAAAACAAACAAAAAAAAACAAAAACAAAAAAAAAACAAAAAAAAAACCCAAAAAACCCCGGAGGTCTCAAATTTGCGAGCAGTTTCGTCGGCCACCGGCAGGCTGTCGGTCGTAAATTCCTCAAATGATCATGAAATCGGTGGTGGCCTCTCGCGCTGTTTTACAGAGAAATAAATTTAATTCCACAGTTGGTGGAATCCTGACATGAAGTGGTTGCTGTAGCAACTACGTAGAGATAGAATACTTACATAATTAGAAAGCCACTCATCTTAATTCGAGGCATTTTTTCCCACAAGATCAAAATTGGATAGACGATTTCCTTGTTTCAGGGTCACTTTAAAGTCCCAAAATGGCCTTAATGCCTAGTCAACATTACGATTTCAAACGCAAATCTTCCGTTGCCCATTTCATTTGAATACAATGCAGTGAGAATACGAACTTTTGCGCCTGAACTCGAAAAAGTTAGATTTCTAAGCATCTTTGATAGTCTAGATGTCTATAAAAATGATATTTTTTACAATAAAAATATTTACGGTGTTGATCTTTCCTCCTATTTTTATCGTTCATTTCATGGGTTCAGTAATGGTTTTGATCCCTAAAACGTTTTACTCTCTTTTCATTCACTTCTCACGAGCAATTTATGTTCCACTTACTTTACATGAACAAATATTTCTCACTTTAAAAGAAAAAATTATTGAGAGCGTAAAACGTCAATAAACAAAACCAGTACTTTAGCAATGCAATCCCCAAGAATGTGGCGAATGTATCATTTTCATACACAACCGGATTATCGAGTAACCTTAAAATATTTTCAAGTCTCTTTTAACCATAAGCAATTACTTCAAATATACCTGCAAATGTAAGGAACTAATGAAATAAAAATGAATTCTTTGGACTATTAAACTGATAAAGACCGGTGTTCATGAGTCTACCATATCTCTGTTCAAGAGCTATTTTGATTGATTTGATTGTTCATATATAACTTCCCATGGCTGACACAACATTCTGATTTATCGAAAAATGATGTATATCTTTGAGGTTATTCAACGTAATCAGTTGAAAGTTTGTGTGTGAACGCATCTCCTGAAAAACTAAATATCACTACTCAAAAACCCACTACTATGGTAACACGCACGTTTCCAGGCCCTATCACCCAATAAAATAGAATTATTCTTCTCTCTATCCTTAAAGCAAGGCATCCTTCTTTTACTTCTGTTTGCCATAAACAATGAGGCGAAATAACTGATAACTAGCCGGAAACAAAAATCACCAATACCCAGACGAAAATATACTTTTTACAGCAATGAAAGGTCTAGAGACTAATAAATGCGTATAGTAACACGATTTTAACGCAATTAAGTTCAGTTTCATGAAGTGGCGGCGAATGCAAAGTTTCAAGTGATTTGGTGATAAGATATCAAATACTTATTACACACGATAATTGTGTGTAATATGAGCCGTCGAAAGCTTTTAACACCACTTTTCATCATTTTAATTGTCAATAAAAGTAAGATCAACTTAATTATCATTTCAAAGGCAGTTCAAAAATAAATTGAGGATAAATTAGATACCTGATGTGGGAGTAGCTTTTGTCACCATCTAGCAATGGAAATAAGTTAATAAACGCCGAGCCAACCAACTTGTCCCGTTTATGAGGCATTGTAACTTTTTCTTCACAACCTCTGGATGTTAGCCAAACCTGGATCTCCAATTTTTCTTCTCTCATATACCTAGAAAGGCGTCAAAAGTTTTAACTTTTATTTTAGTTTGTGTTATATCATGTCGAGAAATGGTGGATACGCACGCGCAGTAGATACTTGGGCTTAAGAAAAAATATGTGAACAATATTCAATATAGCAGTTCACTGGATAAATTGTTGTACCTCTTGACCCTTGGCAAAAATCAAAGATTTTCAATCTTATATAGTTAATACTCGCCCTTATTGAAAATTTAGAACAATCATAATTTATCGATGGCGATATTTAAGTACAGAGCTTGTTAAAATGAACACATGGTGCTACACAGCCTTAGCACGTCGAGTGATACTCAAATTCCATGCTTCAGTTGAAATCCGCGACATATCCAAGATGTTCATTCAGCTTCCTATTCCCAAGATAGTGTGTTCCCAGGAGCAATTTACACTAAAGTGCGACAAACAATATCCAGTCACAGCGATGTGATTTTAATGAAATTTTCACGTTGACTGCGAGCAAGCTTAAAAACAAGCTTTAGCGATATTTCATGTTTACACACAGTGCAAATGTCATCATAACATCCCAATCATATATTGAAAAACATTTAGTTCCGCAAGCCAATAGAAAGCAACGACTAGATCTAAAAGATTCGCAAGCCATTCAACTTGAAAAGCTTAGCTCTACGCAATGATGTGCACAACTTCTCTATGTGGTTACATAAGTTTATAAACAGCTAAATTTTAGTCCCATTGACTCGGCGCTTCATCACAGCCTCTGACGCTCTGATGAAATTCCAATTTACATATTTACACGGTCTATACCACTGTACGTAACCATATACTGACCAAAACCATCCGATAATCTCACTAATAGTAGCAAAAGTAGAAAAATATTCTCGAAAAGAGATGTCACTGGTTGTTGGTCTTTTTTCGAGAGTCAATTCTTTTTGACCACTACATCTCTGACTACATCCTCCGACCTCCAGTTGGATAACAGAAGTTGTATTCATTCATCTGCTAATATATAAACTACCATAATGTTGTTCAAAATCGCCATTGTGATGTTACAGTAAATACCTGGCAAAATAAATACTGAGCATTTGCAAGCTTGAAGTTATGGAGGACTCAGACGTCACAGTAAAACTTACATATCAAGGCCATTCGTACGAGAGTAAAAAGCCTTACAAAAGATACAAATCGGTCCACTTATACGAGTATGAAACTGTGTCTCATGTTAGACGCGGCTTACGTAAAACGCAAACTGGACCATTTATACGATGACGAAGCCCCGTCTCACGCTGGACGGGGCTTATGTACGACGAGGGTTCGTCCAGTTGTACGAGCACAAACCAGGTCTTGAGCTAGACGCGGCTTACCTTAGGCTTGAACGTTATTTTTGAATTGTTTATACAAGTCCTTTCCCACCTTTTTGTATATGGACCCTTAATGGAGGACGCATCTTATTTCTTATAAACGGCCTTTTGTGTCATCTCCTAGTTAGAATACTGGACTACGTTTCCAGGGTCGTGGGTTCGATATTAGAAGTTGTTGAGTTGCTTTCACGACATTCAATTTGAATTGTTTTTAATCACGTTTCCGTACAGACCTCACATAATCTACCAAAAGAAACAAACAAAATATTCCACACTAACCATATAAAAGGAGATGTCGTTTTCACTAGATAGGTATGGGAGTGCTTCAGATCGCACAAAACAACATCAGATTCTTTTATCTTCTTTAAACCACGGACGGCTGAAAACACTGTCTCTATAAGAGTTAAACGAGAGATGAGTTGATGTAATAAGCAAAATAACACACCATTTAGTGTACTTACTTGTATCATAAAACTTGTATCGAATGTAACAGCCAATCCCTTTACTTCCTTTCAAGTCTTGGTAAAACTGTGCCCCACGAGTAAAAAATTTAGGAATCCAAACCTTGTTTACAGCAACTGCTAAAGACAAACCTTGTCCGACATCAATGATACCATTTTCTATTGTTTCATTTAACCACTGACAATCCTCGATTTCGTACCAAGGTGGTGGGGACCAGCCGACGGCTCTTCCACCATCAATTACTTTTTCTCTTTCCTTTGCGTCGGTGAAATTCATTATTAGTTCCAGTCCACCTACCGTGTTGTCCAACAAAGTGTTGGCCTGATCGTCATTCGACCAGCCCAATAAATGCGCAGTAATTGGAAACCACCCTTTAATGCCTGGATACATATTTGATAGAATTAACAAATAATAACCTACATGCCACTAACTCATTAAAAAAACTATAAGAGATAATGGGGAAAAACGAGAACTTAAATCAACAACAAAGAATTTAAAAATTTAACTAATTTTGTTGTTATGATGGTACAACGTTCAAAGCATCGTCAATCGAATACCTTCAAGAAATTTACGTAAAAATTTTTCGACTTAATAACTTCCAAACATATTAAACAGACATCATTAGGAGGACAGAAATTTAAGGAATAGTAACAGTATTCGTGGCAAGTTGACACACACAGAGTTTTAGCGATCTAGTTGTTTATGTCCAAGTAAAATATAGAGCTACCTGTATAACTGAACAACAATTGCTTTAACGGAATTTTTACGACTCCAAGAAGTACATCCGAAGATGGGATAAATTGACGTCGAAGGAATCCATATTCCTCTGAAACGCCTTTTTCAAGTTCTTCAAATGTTTCCTGGGGTCGTTGGTGCCTGAAATGTAAGATAAAATATTGAATGCCAAGTGCCAAAATCTATTTCTTTTTCATTCTCATTGGTAGAGAAGTCCTCACGTGCCGCCTCAGAACTCATGTTTATCATGCGTCCAATGGTAGCGGGGAACAAGTGTTTTGGTTTTTGCCAAAGGAATGTATGACAGCTGGAACTGGATAGACCAACCATCAAGACTTTGCTTAACTTGTTTTGCTAGTCACTTGACACTTGGTATATAACTACAAGACTTTAAGAGAATATTGCTGCTCTCCAAAGACTTTAAGCCTGGTTTCCATATAATCGCTACGATCGCTCAAAATTAAACTCGGCGATCGTAGCGATCATATGGAAACCACATGCTCAGCGATCCTAGCGATCGTAACGATTATATGGGAACACTGGTTCAACGATCTTGGCGATCTCAGCAATCGGTATGTACCCCAGCATACCTTTCGCGGGAAAAGTCCATGATATCAACCACTGACCTCTGGTATCAACACATATTAAAATCAACATGGCTGATGAAATATCGAACGAGTGTTTTATGGAAGAAGTCCAGAAATATGATCGCCTGTATAACAGGAATTCACGCGATTACAAGGACAAGTATAAGAAACTTAATGCTTGGAGCAAAGTCGGAGAAAGTTCAATATGACCCCACAAAAAGCAGAAAAGAAGTTCAAGAACGTACGAACAGCATATGGCCGGCATTTGAAGAAAGTGAAAAGTATCCCATCTGGCTCGGGAAGAGACGCCGTTCCCACACCGAGAGAATTCGCTTCCATTGGATGGTTAGATAAACATATCTGCTATCGACCAACAGCTAGAAATTTTGACCTTGAGAGGTGGGAAACGAATACCAACTCTAACGAAAGGATTACTAACTCGAACGAAACGATTACCAACTCCAGCGCTGATCATGTTTCTTTCGTAGCAATCACAGCGATTTAATGGAAACAGGTACGATCGCCGAGTTTAATTTTTGAGCGATCGCAGTGATCGTAGCGATTATATGGAAACCAGGCTTTAGTTTACTAGATAAACGGTAAATATGACCATTCTCGTAACTATACGTTTTTACCTGAAAAGCCCACAGTCCAGGATACAGGACTCTAAGTAATGGTTGAAAATTCAACCGAAAACATGGTCTTGTATTTCCAACTTGCCTCTTGAAACTTTTAAAAGTAAAGGAATACGTTCCCCGATCATTTAACGAGAATACATTGGTATGCCGTGCCAGTAAATAAGTCCTCATTGCTAATCACGCAGTATGTTTGAAAACAGAAAAACTAATTAAACAAGTATGACTCGGAAATCAGGTTTGCGCCAGAAAACCTAGGGAAAATATCTCCTACGTAAGTCTGGAAAAATATCGTCGATAAGAGATTATTTTGTTTCATTTTTCCCCTCTCATTTTGCATTGGGTCTAAAAAGTGCCTTTATTTATACTAGATAACTCTATCAGCTACCTGAGCTGCTCTTCCTAGGGGTCCAGTGAAGGCCACCCCTCATGGATCCAGTGTTACTGCAGGAGGAAACCGGAGTACCCGGAGAAAACCTGTGATGCTTGGTAGAGTCAAACTGGACAACACTCTTCTCACATGTGACGAAGGTAACTTTAATCGGGTAACTGTACGGAGCCGGAATCGAACCCTCGTCACAGTGGTGAGAGACACGTGCACTACCACTGCGCCACCAGCACCCCCTGGGTGTTCTATATTGCTGTTCTGCAAGTTGTGTTAAATATTCTCAGACAAATATTTTAAAATATTTGCCCGGCAACATTTGTAGTTTTGTGTGGGAAAACCTTATAACTTAAATTAGTGAAATCAGGGGATCACGAACCGCTCGACAGTCGATCATTCACCGTAAGTAACAGCACTCTCATGGTAATATAATCAAAAAATATTTACCGTATTTTAAAATTCATACACTAAGTTTTCCATATAGGTGCTAACCAACTTTATTCTTTGGTTTTTATAAAACATTTTAACGCAGATTAATTTATGTACTATATTATTCATCCAAAAAGTTTGTGACCCCTATTTCGAGCTTTTTATTACTTTAGGGTTAATTTTCGCAACTGAGAAACATACCATACTTCGTACAAGACTGTTCCACATTCAAGGCATTCTGCCAGAGTGCCCAACGATTCTTGATTTTCTTCGGTCATAAGTTCTTTAAAGAGAAGAGGCAAAACAAACTCCATTCGGTAGCCAAACTCTGGCGTGAATGTTCTGGCAATGGTTCTGGTCGTTCGTTCCTTAATTTTAACATTAAATGGTAGTTTGATTTTTATGAAAATATTTCCTCCAACTTCTGAGGCATACTTTAAGCTGCGATCTTTTTTGGCCAGTTTACTTAATGCAGACTAAAAGAAAATTGAAAAAAAAATCATCAAATTAGTGAATATCTAAATTCCTTGAGCGGCCCCAAAAATATTGACATTCTACATCTTTTATTTCCCCCGGACAAAGTTTTACTCATTATAACTGAATGAGGTTAACTTCGAAAAAACGGTGGATGGGAATGAGACATTTTGGTAAAAAACAAAAATTCAGTATACTAATTTCATGAAATTTTGCCAGGCTAAGGAAATAAAGAATAACATGGCTATCACGTGCTCTAACTGCAATAAAGTTCACTTCCTCTGAATCAGTCTTTCTTTCTATCCAACTATCCGTCTGATTTAAGCACTTGCAAAGCAAGCCGTCTTTTTAATTACTGGCAACGACACACTCACGTGTAAAAAAGGGATCGTTACGATATTTTACTGCAAAAAAGTCTGAAACGAGAACGCTCAAGTTCTGCCTGGTCTGTAGAAATCTATATAGAGTAAAAATATATATCAACGTCTAAAGTGTGTTCGTATGTTCTTTGGTGCTACAAATATTCGCGCATTGTTAAGGAAGGTTACGATCAAGCTATATGCCATAGGACTGCACAAGTTTAAGAATGAACCACAAGAACCCGTATGAGGTATATGTGCATATAGTTCTACTGTTTCATTATGTGCTGTGTCTCGATATCATGACGTCTTCGAAAACGGAAAAGCCATATAATTTTTGTGTATTATCAAGTTACATTATTTTTTTTTGCGTGACTAATTTAAGTGGTCTTCCCCCAAAAAGTCTATGCATGGTTTTTAAGAATGTTTAAATGGGGGTCTGAGTTACAAATGTTTTTTATGCAAAAATTAAATTAAAATTGCTATAACTTCGCTAAAATTTGATTGATGTGCAATCGCATGCACACATTTTCGTATGCAGTTGCTCTTGTTAAATGACTTATGGAAGTCATAGCTTAATGCTAATAATGGCGAAAATTATAGTTTTTTTAGTTTTCAGATGACGTTAGTGAGATGTCGCCATACGAAAAAAGCCTTTGCCAAAATATTATACAATATCTTGCTTATTCCTGAAATCTGTAGATAGATGATATTCAACAAAGAGAAAATAGTTGGAGTGTCTTTGTGATGTGACAGAAATATATATATATATATATATATATATATATATATAATATTCCGACTCAGTTTACATAATTTCACAAAGTTAAAATTCAAATTATGTAAAAATTCCCATTAAGTAAAATCTCTCGGCTTTAGACCGTAAGATACATAAGAATTTAATTTAAACGCCAAAAAACGTTCCTTTACGCCTGGTTTACTAACAACCGTCTATTAATAAGCTTAACAATCACATCCTTTAAACGCAGCTGTCCCTCACAATAAAAGTGTACATAGAAATGCTCTCCTTGCATATTTCTTAATCCCCTTCGACATCTTCCCAGGCTACTTTTATGATTGTTAAATGGCGTCCTGAACGAGGTGATTGTGCTCCAAACATATTGGCTCAAATAATTCCTGCACTTTATGAGATAAACTACCCCACTGCAGTCACAATCAAATCCATAATTAATTATATATCTTTTTGCTCCCTAAGTTACCCGTTGAAGTTTCTCCCTCTTCCACCAAACTACAAATCTGACATCTCTATGTTCCACACTTTGTCATGTCCTCTACCGACTTTCCTCCAGTGGTCTAATCCTGCTTCTGACGACCTCATTCGTTAAAGTTCCTCAAGGAGATTGCTCAAAAATCTGTCTCATATCACCCAAAGCATATTAGATCAAACTTACATTACAAATGTTCCTACCAATACGTGATAATGCTGGACGAAAATCCAACACTGTTGTAATTTTCTCATTATCTTTATACTCCCTTAAATTGCGATAAAATAAAGCATCCGTGTCCACTTATTTCACCCTCTGCAACTGATTATCTACATCCTTATTCCTAAAACCCTTTTTAACAAGGTAACACCTTAGTTCCTCTACCCTTTCTTCAAAAACCTCCTCCGAATCACATACTTTCCTAGGCCCAAAGCTGCCCATACGGAATACTTCTCTTCACATGCTCAAGATAATATGAGCTGCAGTCCAGGTACTGGTATGTGTTGGTTTCGTTACAATAAACATTGAAGATATTTTCCCTCTCTTATCTTGACCTTAATATCCAGATAAGTGACTTCCTTTTCTGACCAATCCCATGTATATTTAATGTAGGAATCACAAGAACTTAAATGTTCCAAAAATTTAATGGAGCATTCCTATCATGCAACCAAATTAAAAACATATATCGGAACCTTCACGACGCCCAAAGTTTCAAAGTTTGGAATCTAGACATAAAAATATTAGCACAAGTCGGTGCAAACTTAGTTCTAACTGTCGTGGCCATTCTCTGTCCATAGGTTAGTCCATTAAATTCAAAATAATTGTTCTCCAAAATAACCCAAGATAATTAAGTCAAATCCTCCTTGTCATGTCACCACCGTATATCAAAAATAACCTTTTTCATACTATATACATGTAACTACATCCATTTATATACATATACATTAGTTTGCAAAAATGCAAAAAGGTTGTCATCAGAATATCAATCGATCGACCGATCAATCGACAGATAGATAGACAGACAGACAGACAGATAGACATGCCACGTACTTTAAAACTTTAAAAAAAATACCCATGCATGTAAGAGTAAACCCAAGTGTTGCTCACAGAGAGTACTATTTCATTTTCATCCGGCCACTTATGGCCACTCTTAGTATCGAAATAAACTTACTATTAAGTTAAAAATATGACGCGACACGAGATCTGAATGTACAGCATAAAGTTTTACAATATCAAGTATGACAAGCATTAACATCACCAATTATTACCTTTAGACCACATGAACGAAGGATTTCAATTAACAAGCAGACTTGAGAGTTCTCTTCTACAGCTTTCCGTTTTCTCGGGCCTTGGATACTAGCCACTGTTACTTTCGACTGTCGATATTTTATTGTTATATCAAGAAGACCTCCTTGACCAGACTTTTTATCTTCAACGCTAGGTAGAATAACTAGGGGTAAAGAAAAACTTTGGATGCTAGCTTCACCAGGCCTTTGCATCGTAACCAAACCACTGAGTTTTGCTAATGGCAGGATAGTCTGGTTTAAAAAAGCATAATATAAACATCATTTGGAGGATTTTATACTTTTGTAACTTTAAAGCTAGATAATAGCATGGCCACATCAGTTTCTTTTAGAAAGGAATTGCTCACTTGTAATGGGCAATTACTTGCATTTCAGGTTAAAGCCTTAAATCAGAATGAGAAAGACTTTACTCTAATCAAAGACTTTCATAAAAAAAAACGTCAGAAATTTTCTGCGATTTTTACGGCAATTTACTGCTACAATATTTTTACTGCTATATTGTGAGCACATTTTCTACATAGAACACTCAAGAAGATCAATGTTTTAGTCCCAACCAAAGGGCCAACCGTTATAGTAACAAGGCATGGCAAAGTTAGTACCAATTTAAGTTTTATCTTTAGCTTCTTTTCAATCAACATGCTGGTTTTTGGAACAAAATAAAAAACAAAGCTTGCAACATGCCATGCATTTGGAAAACAAAATACCGCAAATGAACTTTAGCATCAAGAATATATAAGGACAACGCTGCCATTAAAATCTTGAGTTACCTTGGCGACTAGCTGATCTCTGATATTAGGATAATAATGTCTTTTCCATAGTTCAAATGTGACTCCAGCTGATGTTGAAACGCCAGCAGTCGTCCACGATGCATGGAACGCAGCCAATAGAAACCTCTGTACAGGCAGTGTATGTGGTAGAACAATGCGATACCTGGCTACATCATGAAATGTAATATCAGGAATGCATAATGTGGTTGGAGTTCGATGACTTTGTAACCCAGGAACATCTGAGAAAAAAATGAAACATTAACTATGGATGAACTTCTCATTAGCAACCACCCGAATTGTAAACGAACGAAAATCGTTTGGAAGGGGGCTGTCGTTGACGAGAAACCACTGGAAATGACATTTTTAGAATGCGCTGCAATTAATACTGTGGCAGAGTCTCAAGCCATGATGGTCAATTTCGCTTCATCAACAATCTCGTTCGCCTAAAAAAAACTGAAAAATCGCGTCACTTTGCGACATTGCCTTGACATAAGCGGGACCCTTGCGCTTCTTACATTACGGCAATTTATTCACATTAAATTTTGATTATTTCACGAAACCCACTTCAAGAGGTGTATTGTTGTGGAAGAAGGAAACTGTTGAAATGCCTAGACAGTTCATTGAATATTGGTTTATTTTTCGACAATCAAACGTGAAATTTGTTTTGGAACGTCCCACGAGCGATGCCCACTCCTCTTGGTTTCGATTGCCTCAAGTGTAAGCTTTCAAAGAGGTCTAAGTAGTATTTAAAACACGAACAGCAACGTCTTATCAAGTTTAAAAATTCAAGCGCGCAGTTTTCAGAGCTGTTAAAACACGAGATGCGAATGCTATAAACAATTTCAAGGACCATCGTCATCGCGATCTTAATGAAATTGAACGTCACTTGGGGGTTGCATTTATACCGTTGTCATTTAATCTCTATGTGTTTTAAACTTGCTTGATTGAATAGCGCTGAAAATAAGCCATCAAAATAACAAAAGATTCATGATAATTAGGATGACAATTTTAATAAAAATTCCGCTGGTATTCTTTATATAAAACGTTCGTCGCACCATGTTTTATCGAGTGTAAAAGCCACTGCACATAATCAGACTATAAGTGTAGCTAACTGGAGAGTAACATCTTTCCCGGCAGGATCATTCTGCTATTATTTTAGTTTGACTAAAACCAGACGATTTTATTTGCCAAGGGAAAAGGCTAATAAGTTTAGTTAGCGTGTTTACAATGAGTATTAACGCATCGAGTACCTTGACTGGCATCTTCGTTCACAATTCGTTCAATATCAGGTCTCTGGTAAGGAAAATTGTATTGCACGAAACAATCAGTTTCACCCCACAACGTTTTTTCGAACACGAAAAGCTTTCTGACACTTTGTACGGTGATTTCAAAACAATGCTCGACTATAAAAGGAGAAAAAAACAATAGCTCGTACAAAAAAAGTCGAGATGATATGAAAAGTGGAATAGTATAACGTGCTTAAAAATTGGCGTTTTTGAGGTTATACACTATCTAAAATATAGAAAACAAGCTTCTCGACGTTTCGAGCGAAAGCCCTTCGTCCGGATGAAGGGCCTTCGCTCGAAACGTCAAGAAGCTTGTTTTCTATATTTTAGATAGTGTATAACCTCAAAAACGCCGTTGTTTTATCGAAGCTATCTACACTGGACCTCCGTGCTTAAAAATTGTTTAAGCAAAAATAAATTAAACAAAAAGTGCACTGCTCTAGGTTCCCTTAAAATTACGCATTTTCCATTACGGTTTGATGCACTGCTGACCAAGTCGAATTTTTCACCTTGTTTTTCATGAACATCTTGTCGCGATAAACTTGAAACAAACTGTGTCCTGAAAAAAAGAATAATTGCTGTTATTAAAAGTTAAAACGACAAGAGTCGAAACATTATTGTCATGTTATCAATTTTGTTTAGCTCTTCCCGGTCCGAAACGTCTCCCCTTCACGGGTATCAGCCAGAGTAAAACTGCCTGGCGTTAGTCAAATATTACACTTGATGTAACTATCTTGTTGAACATGTTCATTCACTTTAATTCGTTCAATTAAAAAGTTACCTTTTTTCTTTTATTTCATTTTGTTGAATTAATATTTACGTTACGGCGTGCAACGAGAAATTGGGAAGGGACTAGATTGAGGACACTAAAAAGGGTCCAAGGACAATAGCGTTGCGGCCGAGGGGCAAGGGGAGGAACTACCATCCACGAAAATTTCCTCTGCACAGCTCGTCAGCACAAGTCGTCAAAAGATTGTCCTTTAGCTGCTTTTACTTTTCTCTTCAAAATCTCAGGCGCCAAACAAAGGCTTGTCTTCAAACGACCATGGTCATTCAGTACGCTCTATTTGGTGGCGAGGATCGAGGTTGGTCGTTTTGCAAGCACGTTTGCGTACATTAAACCCTTGTCTGTCACCCCTCACGGCGCCCTTGAGCAAGGAGCAGAGAGGAGGGACAAGGAATGAGGATTAAAGTTAAAAATTCCATACGTGTTGGCGAAAGTTTATCGTCCAGGTTAGCCGTTAGCGAAGTCTTGAGAAAGACTGTAACTCAAGAGTCAACAGTTTATTTCGTGTCGAATTAAAAGGTAGAATTACAAAAATGTTTCGATATGACTTTGGCAGCACGTACTGGTCCAGAATAACTACAAAATTGAACGAGCTAGACCACCATGTGACTGGAATAACTGACTGAAGTTTCGACGGCTTCAGCGGCAGTCAGTCTCTCATTCTACTCTGAATATGACCTCTACGTTTGGTTCTAAAGATGCCCTCCGCGGAAGCCGTCGAAACGTCGGTTTCTAACAGTTTTCCTTATAGCCATACTAACCTGGACGATCAATTTTTACCAACCCGTACTGATTATGACTAATAAATTGCAATTTTACAAAAAATGATTATCTAGTTGCTTGAAACAAGTCCTTCAATATAAGTAACTGCAACAACTAGTAAAGCCATAATAGCTACCTGTCGTGTACTGGACTTGTTAACAGCTTTCCACAGTTGTCCTCGCCAGTACACTGCTTGACATCTTGTAGTCGGGCGATCTGCAATCGGCAATAACAAAACGAGGTTTTGTTATATGGGATCAAGAATAAAGTCGGTCTTCCTATCACGAAAGTTGCAGGAGACATGGAGGGACACGAAATCGTAATTTGTAAAGGACTTACCTGGCCTTCACTTCCCATAGCTAATAAAACACGAAGATCACCTTGGCTAGAATCTTTAAAAGGATTTTTAATTCTAATCCAACCATCAACGGCAACAACTGGAAACTAAAGAACAATCTTCAATTTAAAAAACAAAAATGTAATCTTTAAATTCAAATTGAAGTTAACTTCAATATAGAATAGTTAATGAATCCTTACGGAAATATAGTAAATATGCTTTCAGTTGGTGACAAAACAAAGATGACGAGGATAACAATAACACGAAATAGCAAGAACAGTAAGGACACCTTATTAAAAAATGTCCGCCGATTTAACGTTCTTTCGTAAGCCTATAAACTGGCCCTTCTAACTTCATCATGAACAAAAATTCTTTAGAGCTTCTCGGACGACGACGCAATAGAGACTGACTTTGTTGAAAAGACAACTAAAATGAGGGCCTCGTTCATGAATAAAATCAGTAATATTATACTGTAAATAAAAGTAATAACAGTGATAACAATCGCATTAGTTATACATATTGGTCATATGAAATTTATACAGCGATGATCGAAGACTATCCATAAAAACTCTTAACTAAATATCTCAAGTGGTACGTAGAGCACATTTTTGAAATTGTAACAGGTTAGACATGTTTTTATTGATATTACGGTTTAAGTTCACAACTTGTCCCTGTATTACTTTCTTCTTAGTATAATACGTAATTGTATTACGTGCACCACGTGTCCTGCATAACGTGAACAAGTTTATACAACTGCATGGAGAACCAAACTATTTGTTATTGATAATCGTTTTCAAAAAAATCTTTGAGTTAATATTTATTAGTGGGACATCAGATTTCGCGGTTTAAGTGTCCCTTTTGAAACGCTACATTGATGCAAAATAATACTTCCTCGCATATTTGTGAGCTGTAACGGTCAATGGTTGTTTTCAAACCGTATGCAGTAGAGGTTCTTGTTTGCTGCAGTGTTAGGTGGAGTTTAACGTTTTGTTTCTTTCATTTTTTCATTTTAGTTTTACTAACTTTTCAACATAAAGATTAGGACTCTAATTAGAGCTTTGCTTAGGCCTTTGCTTGTAGTTTTTAAATGTAGGGCGAGTAGCGCCTGGGAACAGGATACCTTAAGAATGATAAAAAGTAGTCTAAAAACAAGGCGATTATCAATCTAGACAAAATCAAACTATAAATAATACATAAAATATAAAAGTACTCATATAATATTGTACCTTGGATTTTAATAAAGCCTTGGTGATCTTTTCGTCTTTAAAAGACAAATACATTTGTTGCAACGGAAGCTTTGCAATTCCTACAAGCTAAAAATTGACAGACGGATCAATGATGTAAAGGTACAGGGCTGTGTATGCAGTGTTGAACGACGTGTAAGGTACCAAAATGGTCAGGAAACTGTCGAACCATATGAGAGGAAAAAAATAAAGTTTCGAGAGCAGCTAAATCATTTACATCTCATCACTTAGTTTGTTCACGACTTTTTAATCTTCTTGATCATTTTTGCTGCACATGACATTTTTTTACCTCTAAAAATATCACCTAGTTTTTTTATTTTATGTTAAGTTACATTTTACATTTACAGTTTTATAAGACAGTTTCCGTTTGACTGTAATGAAAGGCCCTCAGCTCGAAACGTCAGTACCACCTGTCGTACGTTTCGGTAGTTCTCTGACTCTTTAGGATTTTTACACAATAGAGGGGTCAGTTTGATATCAGTTTGACACTAAATGAGAGAATATTCCATGCAAGAATAAATAGCTCTGACTGCACCTATACACAAGGTTTGTAGCACATCTTTTGCCTTTCATCAACGAGTATTAAAATGGTGTTCATTTGAGGGATTCACTAATTCAAAATGATTTTTGAAAATCCAAGAGGGTAATCAAATTTCAGTAACGCCATATGCAAATTCATTAACAACCAGGAATTATTCCGCCTAAGTAAAATTCAAAAGAGCTTCTGACTTTTTTGACCGCAACTTTTTTCTTTTCGAAATTCAGTTCTAAAGTAATGTCGTTCTTTTTCGTGTATTCAATGAATGTTACTGTGTTTTGGTTAATATGCTATAACACAACAAAAATACCTGGTCTATACACATATTTACTGCACATTAATGTACCTAATAAAATGCACGGAAAAATTCTCAATTCTGATTGGCTGATTCTATTTCAGAATCATCCACAGGGTATTATGATATCGATAACTTCACAATTAGCCTACACTGCCGAAGTCAACTGAAAAATGTTGACTCGAGCGGGATTTGAACTTGCACCTTCGGAATACCGGTCCGCCGCTCTACCTGTTGAGCAATCGAGTCCACAGGGATTGGAGGGAGTTTTATCCAATTTAAGTGCACGAGATATTCTCGAGACAACTTAACGCTATCCACGAGGATGAATGTGAAGTGTTTCAATTCTATTTCAGAATCATCCTCAGGTTATTATGAAACGAAACTTATTATGAAACGAAACTAGAGCGGCGGACCGGTATCCCGAAGGTGCGAGTTCAAATCCCGCTCGAGTCAACATTTTTCAGTTGACTTCGGCAGTGTAGGTTAATTGTGAAGTTATCGTTTCATAATACCCTGAGGATGATTCCGAAATAGAATTGAAACACTGCACATCCATCCTCATGGATAGCGTTAAGTTGTCGCGAGAATATCTCGTGCACTTAAATTGGATAAAAACTCGCCTCCAATCCCTGTGGACTCGATAGCTCAACAGGTAGTGCGACGGACCGGTATCCCGAAGGTGCGAGTTCAAATCCCGCTCGAGTCAACATTTTTCAGTTGACTTCGGCAGTGTAAGTTAATTGTGAAGTTTCGTTTCTGATTGGCTGAGAGCAGCGCAATTTCAAGGTAACACAGTGCAGAAAAAAGGTAACAGTAATTTGCACTGAATTACCTTTTTCCGACACTGAATTCTCTTTTTTAACTCATCTTTAACCTCTTTTTTAACTCATCTTTAACCTTTTTCTTAACTAATCCTTCGGAATCGTGGTATTTTGATCGTCTTAGAAAAACTCACCCGTGCGTTTTTTGTTCTTTTTTTTCCAAATTAAACTCAAAGCTTTGCTTTTACCTATACTAATGTTCACCCCTGGATGATAAATTCCTGTACGAAGACACCCGGCTAACAACGACTGCATCCAGCAAAACCATGCAGCGCATTTACCTAACACCATACTTCCTACGTTTCCTTCTGCTGCAGTAATTAAGAGTTGTTTGTGATACTCCCCAAAAAGAAGCTGAGCTACTTGAGTCACGTGTCCCCAAATTGATTTTGTATATTAGGACGTGCCACGTCAAGGCTCTGCTTAGTGCTCGAACATTGTGGTACGATATAACATTTGCAGGTCCCAATAACGCAAGTTAGATTACTGTTACACTTCGGACAAATATTTACACGACAAATGATGAGGTACAGCAAGCGTTCGATTGTTTAGCCACCTTTCCATCAGTACGAGCCAGCAATGTCAATCAATGTTTTACAGAATGTTCCAAATTTTAGCCACGGCTTCAGTTTTCATGGTTTGTAAATTTAAGCTAAAGAATTTTTATTTTATCCACATGAAATGCGCGTTTTCCTTACTGAATTTTGCTCCACGATGATCGGTGTTCATTGAATGTCATCGTTTTTGTGCGTGATGAGACTGAAGTTCACTTAAACTGAATATTCAATTCCGTATTGTTAAGTATATTTCGTGATTGACCAATTGAAATTTATAAAAGGTTGACAAAAGAATTGACCCATTTAATGAGTGTTACGTGTTTACACTCGATCACATATCTGACGTTCAAAAATTTATTTTCACTGACAATTAACCTATTCAGTCTCGTATTCAAATTGGATATTTCGGACCACGTAATATTTTGGTTACTTATCATGTCAGTGGTAATATTCTGGTGTGCAACAGAATGTCATTAAATTTAACAAAATTAAACTCTCCAGGGGGGCAACAAACAATGATGTACAATCGGTATGTCAACCCTTTAGCTCTTAACCGTAAAAACCAGACCTATTTAATATAGGCGGATTAGATGCACAGACTTCAATAGGCTGTCGAAAGGATTTTGGATTTATCATTCTAGAAACATCTGGGATGTCTAGGATAAATAAGATACAAAGGTTCGTATGTCATTTCCTATTTTTATAGTCAATCGGCAAAGAAACAGGGGGATCATCTTACAATCATACCATACCATTGGTTCGACAATAAACAACTTATCTCAGCACCCTTATCACGCACTGATTTCTCTAACATGTTTCTCGCTGCGATCCAAAATACTGCATTTATCTGATCAGTGTCCATTTTATGAACTATAAATAGCATATAGCATCTCCATTTATTATGCAACCATCTTAATGATGTCATGTGGAGTTTGTACATTATTCTACATTCGAGGCAACTGTTTGTGGGGCTTAAAATTAACGCCCGCAAATTGAGGTAAATGTGGCATATCAATATCAATTTGCCAATAATTCGCGTTCCTTACACTGGCAGAGATTTTTTGGCGGGAGACTGATGGCAAAGTTCCCACCAAGGTCGAAACCACAAAAAGGCAACAAAATAAGACCGCACGGCCAATTAATGACCACAAATATCGTGCACCCGATACACAAGCGCAGCACTTGTACGCAGTCGGTTCACGTCACATGTTGTTTTGTCGTTCTGTGTGGTTCATGCAGCGAGTTGCGCATGGTTTTGGATTTTCAAGTCATGTAATGAAGTTGCCATTTTTTTGCCACAAAATTTAGAGAACAAATTTCACATCTGATCTGACTTTTTTACATTCAATCGATGTTCCAACTTTCAACTCAGTACGACCGATTCGGTAATTTTCTGTGAATGACTGGTGGTAACAGCAAGAAACTAGCACCACTTTTGCTGTGAACAGAATTTTCGCAATTTCAGAATTTTAAGTGCTCATCCGTTTTCAAGATAAATGCAGAAAAAAAGTGAGCTAAACAATTCGGATTTCTTCTGCTGCATGCAAAATGCTATATAATGTCTGCTACTACTGTGGCCATCTGCCTACACAGCAATGGACCCACCTCATCATCCTGGAATCCACTGGTTTTATTCCAAACCTCCAACGTGATAAAGTTATTATGCATCCTGTCGAGAAGGGCCGAAGTCAAAAAGACGGGAGAGACCTGAAAAATGTTAATAAATGCATATATACAATGTTGCTAGTACGCATTTTAGTAAATACATGTATACATATACTGATCACTTATTAACTGACGGTGATGTTTGTGCGGAAAAAACCAAGGGCAAATACTTTCCCATACAGACCGAACAAACGAGGTTAATAAGGAGTTTATTATATGGCTTTTGGTTCCTTTCTTCATTGGTTTAAACAAACGTTTCTGTTTTTCGTACTTGCTCGTGAGTGAGTAGCTTAGGTTTAATTGCTTGTTTTTACCTGTTACTTCGTGATTTTTGTATAAATTCATCTAGTTTTCCGCTTAAAATTGTTGAGAAAATATAAGTAGTTTTTTTTGGCAGTTGTTTATGGTAAATCTTTTGTACAACATACCTGAATCAGGTCTGTTTGTCTTCAAATCAATTCGGGAATTTTCCCACCAAAATTTGCCGATCTGAATGAAAATCTTATTGCACGGCTAGGTAGCCAATCAGCGTGCGTCATTTTGTGTACAGACCGGATAGAAAGCTAATCGATATAATAAATATATTTATACTGTATATACATATACACACCCGCTAGCAACAAGGCTGTCCAACAATAGACATATACATTGATATTCACAGCTGTCGGTAACAAATCAAATGATGTAAAATGCATACTATCGTAGGTAGCTGGCTACGCTACATGCATGATTTCATTCAGAGGGGACATTCGTTATGATTCCATTTGCACAAATAACCATACATATTGGATTAAAATAATCGTTTAACTCCACTTTTATCCAAGGATAAGACAACTTTCGTGGTGGCTAAAAAAAGGAAGGCATCAGCTGCTAAAATCCGAAGGACGTAATTCTTTGGTAAGTTCACAAGCTACCTTAATGCAGGGTCTCGTTGGCATACTTAGTTAATTCGAATAAACTATTTGCATTTAGGGGGGGGAGTAAAGCCTGTTTTTCACTTAGCAAAATGTTCCAAGTGGAGGGGAGTTTTTAGTGTTCCTTGGGATATAATTCAAACACACAAAGCAAAATTCCACTCCGAGCGAATAATTCCACTTAGCAGAAAACCGGTTTTACTCCCTTTAAATACATTTACTTTATTCGGATTAACTAAGTATGTATGCCAACGAGACCCTGGCAATTAAGGTAGCATTTGAACTTACCAAAGAAATATGTCCTTTGGATTAGGACAGTTGACGTCGTCTTTTTTTTTTGCCACCAAGAAAGTTATCTTGTGCTTGGACAAGTGTAGTCAAACAACTATTTCAATCCAATATGGAATTGCTATTTATTTGAAATGGAATCATCGCTACCTACCACAGCATGAAGCTTACATAATTTGAATTGTTACCGACATCTATCAATACCTGTCGATACCTATCAATACCTGTCGATATCTATCAATACCTGTCAATACCTATCAATACCTTTTTGCAAAGGGGTGTATATATATATATATATATATATGAGAGAGAGAGAGAGAGAGAGAGAGAGAGAGAGAGAGAGAGAGAGAGAGTGTGTGTGTGTGTGTGTGTGTGCATATATACATACATATATATATATATATATATATATATATATATATATATTTAGATATGTATGTATCTATGTGTGTATCTATGTATGTATCGATGTAAATGTGTATATATATATAAATATATATTGTTTTGGTATGCATGCTCTGAAGCTATTTTGCACTGAAAAACTATCCTGAGTCCTCGACAAAATTGAGCTCGTATTCTTCTGATCACCGGTAATCTTCTAATATACATCACTAACTTTGTGTATGAATAAACGGCATTCTCAGGCTAGCGGATTGGTAGTACATATAACATACCATAATATGAACCAGTACTCAATGTAAACTTTGCTCTACCATCTGGGTCCCTGCAGCTTAATGGTTTAGCATCTCACCAGCGACCATCACGCCAAGTTAATTCTAAACACTTTACAATGCTACATACTACCAAATAACGTGGCTATATTTTTTAAATAAGCAAGCATGTTTTGTTTTGAATAAAAGGTTCAGTTTGATGCCTTGACCACCTGTCTCGCGTGAATAGGACTAGATCTTAGTCTTTAAACAATTCATACGACTATTCACCATTTGCCATTTGTACCCGTCCTACCTATTCTAAAACGCTTCCGTCTGTTCTAAATTTTAGAATGATGCTTTGAAACGTAGCCAGATTGTAATCTGAGCAATCTGGCCGTTAGAAAGGTTAGGGTTATGGTTAGAATTAGGATTAGGATTAGAGTTAGGGTTAGGTTGAGGTCAGGTTGCCCAAATTACAATCTGGCCACGCTTCGAAGCGTTATTGTAAAATTTAGAACTGACGCTATAAGCGTATTAGAACCGGTAGAACGGCTGCATTTTACCAGCTGATGTACTGCTCTTGTAATGACAACTACAAGTACAGCGACAACGACACCAGCATCACCACCAGCATCACCAGCATCACCATCACCAACATTAGCACCACCATCACCAACATTAACACCACCATCACCACCATCACCACCAGCATCACCATGACCAACATTAGCACCATTAGCACCACCATCACCACCACCATCACCACCAGTATCACCATCACTAATATTACCACCATTAGCACCACCATCATCACCATCCCACCATCTCCACCAGCACCATTAGCACCACAATTAGCACCACCATCACCACCAGCATCACCATCACCAACATTAGCACCATTAACACCACCATCACCACCACCATCACTACCACCATCACCACCACCACCATTAGTACCACCATCAACAACATCCGCAACCGCAACAACAAGTGACAAGGATGACGAAAATAACAACCAACAAACCTTTTACATCTTTCCCAAGTCTCGCAACATCCCTGGTTGTTTGGATCAGAGTATCCAAACATGGAAATCCGTTTGGTATTTCTTAATACTATCAAGGTGTAAAGATGCACAATGATTTTCACATTTGTTAATTAAAGATGTATTTACATTGACAAAGCTCTTTTTACTCCTTCCTCGGATACGTTTATTTTTTAAAAAAAGTATCTTCCAAAAATCTTTGGAAAATGCGTTTTCCATATTCCAGATATGAAAAATTTCCAACGCAGTCAGCTCTTCGAGGACAGAAGTAACGCCCCAAAAACTTTGAGTTTGTGTTCCCTTGGCAACCCGTTGCAACAACAGTGAATAAGACAGACAAAGCCGTGTCAACATCGTTAAAAAAAAGCAACAGACCTGTCTAAAATTAAAGCGTGGGTCATTTGCTCCCCAACATATGGAGGATTTTGAAGTGTCGTTTGTCCAGAACATTCGAGAAACGAGATAAAAATTATTTCTTGTCGTGGAGCCGGGAACCGACACCCTGATACCATGTCCATCCTCAATAATATTTCTTCCTTCGAAAATCCAAAGAAGAGTCATCAATGTTACCGCAGGTCGACGGTTATCTGTCGCGAAAAAATTAAGAAATTGTGTTATATTCTCCGCAAAAGGTAAAGTAAAGAAAGTTAAAACTGTTGCATGCACACTTTTGTTCAGGCACGAGGCGACATTACAGTCGACAACATCTCGCGCACGTCAGATGCGTTTTTGGCGTTTCTCTTCTTGAATTGCAGAACATGTAATTTTCACACAAAATTAAATGCTTATAAGTTATTAAGTACGTTATTTAAGCGATGAAATCTGACCCACGACTCCTAATTCTAAATTGATAATAAGATTGCACATTGGATCACACAGAGCCAACTTCTCGAAACTTTTTTGGAGCTGAATAAGCAACCTATCAATGCCAAATGGCAGTTTTGATAAAGATAAATGGCGACTCAATGGAGAATATTACTTCGAAAAAAAAAATAATCAAAATTCCAGGTAGTGTCAAGGGCTGTTTACACGGGCGATTTTTGTCGCGGCTTTCAGCCTCTTGACACACGTGATCGAGTGGATTAACTTGCGGATCGTCTGTGAAAAGCTATACGGTACAATACTTTGGTGACATGTTTACTCAATCGCATACTTCAGGATGAGAAAAATCGAAAGAAGGATCGCCCGTGTAAACAGCTCTTTATACATCCACCAGCGCAATGGTTACTATATAAAAATGTTACATGAAGTAGTGGAGCGGGACTGTTCTGCTAAACATGACTAGAAATTGCTACAAAGGTACATGTTGATGGGGATGTTTTGTATGTTGTCTAAATATCCTATGTAATTTTATATTTGCACAGCATAACATGTTGCTTCGTACAGGTTATTTTAAATTTACATAGCAAGACTTGTTGTTTATGCTTAGCTTCCCCACTAAAATAGGCAGTCGGTTGGAGTACGAGAAGCTGACATTTCATAGCTCCTGTATCTAAATATACAAAGTTCTTGCGGATTGATTTCGAAACGAAGCTTGTGCAATGGCTTACATACGAATTTCCACGATATGTTGAGGCGAGCAGAGAATGGAAATGATTATCGGCATTTTATCTGCTGTATTTTTGCAATTGTATTAGCTTGGTTTGATTTCAAATTGGGTTTTGACACCTCACTCAATATATTCGACTCCTTGCCCAATCGGAAATTTCATTCATGAAAACCACATTTAGTGCTGCGATTTACCATTTTGATTTGACTTCTTCGGCTCTTGTTTTGACATTTCGCCCATCTCATTTGATATCTTATGAATTTGAGTTGTTGTCGGACGAAGATGATTTAGCGTCATATAAATTTGATTTGACGTCGTATGAATTTGATTTAACTCCTCGTGATTTTGTTTTGATACCTGATAAATTTGATCTGATATTTTACGAATATGTTCTGAAATCTTCTCAATTTGGTTTGACAATTCAAGAATTTGATGTAACCAGTGACGATTTTAAATTAAAAATGGTGTAGTTTTAAAGTCTTCCTAGTATGATATAAAGGATAGACATAAAGATCCAGTAAATGAATGGAATGACAAATAAGATGTAAATCACTAGATAGACCCCTGGACTGCTGGAAAGCTAATAAAATTAACCGTTAACTTCGTATGCGTAACGGTGAAATGATTTTTCGGTTTGACTATTTGGTCATTAAATGTCGTACCATGATATTGACTGTAATATTATACTCATTGTTGAAAATAAAGTAAATTTAACTACCTAATGAATATCAACGGAAAATTTCATGCAGTCTCGTATAAATACTGTCCTGAAAAGTGTTTGGATTTCCCAAGTTTTGAGAACGCACAAAAGATAGGTAAACGATATGTCGTTTTAGGGATATAATTTGGCCTGAACCTACATAAGATGGCCACGACGTTTCGTAATTTTCGAACTGGAGTTGTCGAAGATTTCGATCGACTAATAGAAAAAACTCTAGGTGCAACACCCAAGGGCTTTTTAGATCTAGATTTCGCGTTATCAACTCTCTCAAGCACGGTAAAAACATTTTAGTTTAAAGATGTGTGCAACGAAGCTCATTTTCTAAAGCGGGATATCTAATTAACTGACTGCCTAAAAGTTACTTCTCAGTAATTTTTATCATAATTTTAGGTTAAAATATTTCTAAAATTTTCTCATTTTAAATTAGCAATCTCAGGACACCCGTTGATACGCGATTTTATTCGGTGCACGCGTATCTCTCTAATCACAATAGCGGCCCCAAACGCTGGGGAATTGCTTTCTCGCGAATTTGAAATTTAAAAATGTCTGTAGGTCAGGCCGAAACAAAGTAATGTAATGTGACAACGTAAAAAAAATTGTCGACCTGTTGATGTTTAGGAAACAAGTAATCAGACCTAATGAAAGTTTTGCTGTGGTTATGTAGAGAACACTTTTTGAAGATAGATTTCGGGGTAAAAAAGTGAACTCTGTCAAAAAACCTTCTCAAACTAATTTGCTCGTACGCTGGAACGCAAAATCTGAGATTTCACAATGAGAAATCTCCTAACCAAGTACCATCAAGGAATGGAAGGTGAGCGAACGTAAAAAAGACGTGTTGTGGATACAATATGATTCCTAAAAATGTTTGGTATCGTATCTAAAGAGAAGTGAATTGGTATTGGTATTGGTATTGGTATTTGTTGCACATGTGATGGTGGTAGACAACAGCACAACAGGAAAGGAAAACCTTGCATTTTAAAAATATAAGCAATAAGCACGTTTCTTACTCGAACTACTCGTCTGGGTTTTGGTGAAATCAACACGGGTTGCTTGCTTTTGTTGCACCATGCTCTTAGCCTCTATATTTTCAGAAGCAAAGTATTTTCTTCTGTCTTCTTCGACGCAATCACTTTCTGCGGCCTGAACAGATTCAGATGCTTGAAAATGCAAATCCTTCCCATTGCTCATCAAATCAATTTTCATCTACAAACAAGCATAATTGTTACTAAATTTATTTTTCTTACGTTTTTAATTAACTGAAAATACTGTTATGTCGCCTGCAAGTAACGAATAATTTGGTCCTGCACATTGCATGAAGGAACAACATTGCTTTGCTGCGAATGATACTCCGCTGATACGCCCTGAACTCCAATTCCGTAAACATGATTCGTTTGGCACAGCATCGAATAAAAAATAAATTGAATAACAAAGCAAGTATTGAATTTGGCTATTGTAAGCCATTCTCCTTTTACCTAGACCATATTTGAGTTATGCATAAATGGTACCGTTCTGACCCCATCCACACTTACTGCCCTACTCTTGGCCCTTATGTACTGTTCGTATATGGATGGTGGAATATATGTTGTGTCGATCTACAACTTTCGATATGCCGTCGAATTATACGGTACCAATGGTTAAAGTTAGCAAAAGTGGTATCTTGGTATGTACGTATATATATGTAAGTATATTACGCCATTACAATGCACGCTTTAATATTTTTATATTTTTCCTAACGGAAATCGAACCCGTTACTTCTTTAAATCTTTTTTACTATAACAAAAGGCCTAACTTATCACCGAAAAGCCGTTCACGACCAAAGGTGGCTGTAGAGTTTGACAAGTACATAATTCATTATCCCCGAATACTTAATGTTTGCCGACAGCCATACACGCGACTAAATTTTAACCTTGAATGCATGATGAAGTAGGTAAGCGAGTATCAATTTTTTCTTTGGAGAGCACCATTGCAATGTCATCAGCCCACACACGTGTTGAGAGCATGGTGGGATGATGGAAGGTTGTTTATGTTACCCGCGAAGATTAGTTACCCAAACTTTTTGGCAGTTTTTTCAATAAGTTTTAATATCGGAGAAACAGTGAGATTTAATTCCCAAGAATCTTGATGTTTCTCGAGATGAAGACAAGAGACAATAGGGATTCGGGGGAATTAAATTTGTCTCCCAAGACACGAGTCATTAAGTGTTTATTAATATCAGGCAGCAAAAGTTTAGATATGGAAAAGTTCGCTAGTAAATAGCACCACTCTTCACAGGAGTCGACCCATTATGGTTATTCAGTACATGACGCGCTTCTTAGGGCCAGGTTTGCCTGATCATTAGAAGGGCTGACAGCAAAATGATAAACATGAAATGACCACGTGACCACGATTTATCCTGTCTTTGCCGTTTCAACGAGAAAGTGAGCAGAATCGCGTTTGTGATCTGCTCGAGAATTTGTTTCCACTTACACGTTACACAAGATACAACAAATGGTATTTTTAAGTAAGAAAACCTCAAATACTGTACCTTTAAGCTGTAGTCACAGGAAGATGGTTCAATTCAAAATCTGTTGTGGTGTCTAAATAGCACAGGTCACTTTTTCGGAGCTAGCTTAGTTTGAATTGTTTTTGAAAAGTTTAAAAAACAAAATTTCAACGTGCTTCTTGTAGATTTAAAATTTCTAAAAAGCTAATGTGAATTCTACTAACAAAAGAGTTGACGTATTCATGGTACGTGGCAGACAGGAACCTGCTTTTTTTTCGTTCCCACAAACGTAATGCTTAACCTCTCTATTGCCTTCCCTGCCAGCTGACATTACTAAAATTGGAATTTTAATACGATAAATAAATACGTATTGCAGTTGTTTACAAAAAATCCACTTGATTTCCAGCATACTTAGGTCCTAGTGATTTCCAAGTTACGAAATAAACATCTTATCTTCCTGTTCTTACCTCAAGTTTGGCTATCCAAGGACTCTCAGTGGAAGAGGTTGATGCACTTGGTGAATCAACCTGAACATTTTTCTTCGGATTTTGCCGTTTAATATTAACCACTCCATCATATTGAAGATTTCGGGATATTAGAACTGTCTTTAAATTTACTTCTCCAACTCCGATCAGCAGTGGCTTAAAAAATAGAAATAACAACAATTATGAGGGGCGAGGTAAGACAAGCATGAGTCTCAGCCTATCACAGGAAGTTGGACGCGCCCGTCCCACGTGAGTCTAGCTTCACCTTTGGCAAGTGCTAGTAAGCCTTTAGGGTTACAACGTCTATTTCTCTGAGTACGCAAAACAGTAATTATTGTTGTAGAGGATAAGCTCTCCACTTCCTATAAAGTGTTCCAATGGCCTGCGTCAAATAAAGCCTCTGACAAACAAGTCTAACTCCTGGCCTTCTCGAGGCGGAACAGCTTTTACCAACAGGAGAACGGCGAAAGGCGGGTCTCCGGCGTCTTAAAACAAGTAGTTTTGGATAGGTGGGGCTTGTTAGTTTTCGGCAACAGCCCACTCGAGAGAAGTACTCTCATTTCCAAAGCAGAGCAGGTGAGGCTGTTTAACCTTGATCGGTTGTCCACCCAGGAGAAGGATGAGTCTGATTTCAAAACCCGAGAAGTGGGAGCTTGTACCGGGTAGAAGGGAGTCTCGTTAGTCTAGGTTAACAACCCTCCTAAGAGTAAGAACCTCCGAAATTAAAGTCTGGCGGGCGGTTGCATACACAGAATCGAATATTTCAATCTGCCTATAAAAGATTGAACTGGTGGAAAAGAAATAAAGGAATAATAATATAAGACCTGATAGCGAGGAAAGTAAAAAATTTCGGAGTGACATATGAGACAATCCTGTTAGCTGCAATGAAGGAGCAAAACAGTTCAATGACAAGGAGAAAGAACTGAAAGGAGTAAAAAACAGAGAGATATAGTCATAACGATGCCTAAACTGACGAAATGGGGGGATGAAATATGCAGATTATATGAATCGTTTAGAGAAACAGTTCATCACTTGTTGGCCGGATGCAAAGTATTAACGGACAAAGAATATTTTCACTACCACAACAAAGCTTTGATGGTTATAGCAATCGAGTGGGTAAAGAAGTACCAATCAGTTAATGAAAAAGCCATATGGTACAAGGAAAAGGGGTTGAGAACAGCAAAGGGAGATTAATGTGGGATTTTGAATACAAAATTAGGCAAAGCAGTCCCGGCAGAAGACCAGATCCTGACACTTGAAGATAAGGAGAATGAAAAGATATTGCTGTGTGGTATGGCATGCCCGCAAGAGAGAAACATTGAAGTGAAGATTAGAGAAAAGATGGATAAATATCAACAGCTAGCTTTTGAAACCAGGGAAAAACGTATGCGATACAAGGTGGAAATTATACCGTTAGTAGCTGGGATAGTGACATCAGAATGAACTCATACAAAAACATCCGCACGGACACTGTAGACGAGTAAACTAGCAAATCTTGGTAGTCTTCACTAGTGGCTGCATAGAACAGTACTTCTCTACACTCATGATGATTATAATAATAATGTAGCGTGGTTCAAGCGCAAGGTTTAAAAGATATAATTAACAAGTAAACAGTCTGAGAACAATGTCAGTCTCACGCAAAGACTCTGCCATTACAAACTCATTCACTAAAAACTCAATGGTCTTGCTCACGTATTCATAACGGGTATGTCGGTCTGCGCGACCAATAAACTGGTAGGAAATACATCGGATACCAAACAAAACAATTTACCAACGTTCAACTAGCCAACCGGCATAACGGATGACAGTTATTGCAAACATCAGCTATTGACAAACCTGGCGTTAATCGTAGCTTAATGAAATTCGGAATGCCGAAAACAGGCACACTACCATATGAGATTTAAAACATATTTAATACTATAACGTTTCAATGTGTCTCACAATCTCACCAGAGTGTAACAGATATAAATGAGTACTGAGTCTATATCACATGTGCATTAGCTAGACAGACTCTAGAATAACAAACGATGTAAAATAAAATTGCCGTATAAAACTGTAGATGGTTTAAAATTTAAAATAACCATACAACTTTGAGGGAATAATTCAGAACAAGGAATGTAGATAGGAAGTTATGGTGGCGTTAAGCAAAGGTTTAACCACACCGTGGTTTAACTTTACTAATCAGGAGCCTTTCTCTCAAGAGTTCGAAATTAGTTGACTAAGGGGCGAAAAGTGAATGGCTGCTAAACCTTCTCATTCACACCGTTATCGTACAACAACAAATTACAACAAAAGAATGAATGAAAGAACATCTCACAAGTCAACGCCGATAATTCTCATTTGGTATGAGATGCGCGTGTGTAAATGTCGCCTTATTAGGCCAATAAATATAGAATGCGTTAGGGCTCTAACACTAGTGAAATCTTTTCCCTTCAGTTATCCCAGGGCTATAAATCTGGGATAGCTAATAGTGCATACTTACAGACTTTTGTCCCGATATTCTTTCAAATACTTTTATATTCAGTGAAGAGTTCCACCAAAAACTAGTAACATTTGAGTTGAAGAAAACAGGAAATACAGAATGGTGGTTGAATACTACACCTAAAAGGATAATTATATGAATTCAGTGTAAATAATAGGAATAATTAACACAGAAATATTCTAAAGAATCACAAATATTTTTAAAGCGCATGGTAATTTTAAATATTAATATCTATGAATTTAAAAACGTGGCTTCACAGATGGCTGATCGTGCCATTGTACGGTGCGTCGCGACGATTAAAACCCTCTCATTTTTGTTTACATTGTTTACTAACAACAGTTTCAAAAAGCAGTTTGAAATATTGGTCCTAAGTGTAATCTTCACATCGTTGTGACTTTGCTGTTAACGCCGGGTAACGATTTTTACTTCTTGAAAAGAACATAGGGCCTAAGTCGCTACTAAAACACAACTCAAACCTATAAAACCACAGTTATAAAAAAACAAAGTCTGCGGATGCTGGTAGTTCAGTTCTTACGTCAAAATCAAAGTAAGTTAATTCAAACCTCGCTTCACTCCTAAGACATCCAGCATTAAAAATAGAAATAGGGGACTTACTTTCTAATGTCGTTTTCTTCGAAGCTATCCTGGTAATTTCGAAAGCAACTTCTTTGTTGTCATTGTGTCTGAGATCATCTCCAGTCAACGAAGCCACAGGAAACTCGTACTCAATAAAATAAGTCCTAGTGTATGAATATTTGAAGGAAAAAAGCAATAACCTTACACGTCATACTAAAATTACGATTTAAAACCAACTAAATTCATAAAAACGAGCAGGAAATGAGGATCAATTTTCAATCCTGAAATTAAGTCTGAATCGAAACGCTTTAAACTTAATTGACATATCACATACACAAAAATCATAACCAAATTTATAAACACTTAGGCTGGGATTAACAAGGTCTAGAATTTTTTATCTCATACAATAGGTTGATAAAAAAATTGTGGTCATCTTTGAAAATAAGGTTAATTTGGTTCAACTTTTTTGTGACTCAAGAATACCCAGACCGACTGATGACGAAGGGAATGTCAACTAAATATTACCACATGGTAACGCTACCACCTCCAGTGTCCGATATATCGAACACCAAGAACAGAACAAATAAATAAAGCAAAAACAATGAAAACAATGAACAAAAGAAATAAATTCGGGCGATAAAATGTAAACACCGGTGTGTTTAATTTTGACTTTTCGTTTTCAGTTCTGTCACTGCTACAGTCAACAAATTTGGCTGATTATTTTGCAGACTAATGAGTTGAACTAAGGCATGATGCAAGACTCACATTTTTACACCGTATTACAAATACAATATGAAAAGTCGATAGATCTTCCGATCCAAAGAAAAATTAATATAAACGTTGTGGCCTGTACAAAAATTCATAGAAAAGTTGTTGTCCGTGCTCCGCATGACCTGAAGTAAACCAACGTACCTGCGGTCGCGGAGCTGTTCATCTAACGATTGTTCTACATGTAATTTCTTAATAGTTACTCTCGCAGCTGTGGCCCGCCCAAGTGCTGTTAATTTGTTAATTCCAAGTCTAGTCAGAAATTGTTGATTTTGGTCGTAACCTGTAATTAAAATTTAGAAAGTTAAACCAGTCAGCTTCCATAATGTTGGAATAGAGTCATCACATATACCTTACCCACTGAAGGCACCAGTCGACGTAGAAAAAAGACGAATTTAATAATGAAATGAACTGAAATGTCAAAATACACCACAACACCACGACATAATAGCACGTTACATTAAACCATACTGCACCATACCACACTATAACATACCATATGCCATAAAATAGCTACTGCATCTTGCCTGAATCATGAACCATCATGTTGTTATTTATCAGTATGTCTAGCAGAATGCAGAATAGCGTAGAAAACATAGTATGACATATCACGCCGAATGTACTAGCATGAAACGCACTCGATGAAACATACAGACACTTTATGTTGAATTACGAAACTGAAAAGATCTATGGTTAAACACGCTATCCCAAAATACGACCGACCTTTGAATGGCACGGGAATTTCTCCATTTTCAACCGCTGTCAACTCGTTTTCAGAACATGTCCCTCTTGTCCGTTGAGGATTAGTCTTGTCTTGTTCTTCTGTTGGTTCTGTGTTTCGCATTTTACCACACAATTTCTTAAGAAATAAAACAATTCACAAAAAGAAACAGATGGACTACAGTTTGATATTACATGATATTATCTGCCAACTTTTTTAATGCAGAAAATCAGATGAGATCGCAACAACAGTTTAAATGTTGGTCTATCACCTCGGATGTTCAAGCTAATTCTCGCTGTGCCCACAATATGTCAAAATACAGGTGAAGAACTCCCTAAAGTTCCAGTCAAACTCTGGATACATGAATCTCGTGTGCTTTCACAAAGTAGAAATTTTCAGTCCTTCGAGGGTTATTGAGAAGCCTTGGCAATAGAAGCAATAGTGACTTAAAGGCAAATACAGAAACCTCAACATATCCACCTCACTTGTACCAATGCTATTTGTTTTTACTCAGAGTTAACCGAGTAATTTGAACGTCTATCACGACGTTACTCCACGCAAATAAACTCCAGCCATTAAAAGTGGAATAAGAAGTGTACATTTTAAGGATGAGCCGATTATGAAATTAGCCGATTATTGAAACCGATTAATCGGAGGCCAATTAATCGGTATATGCCGATTATTGGTTTGTTGCCGGGTTACCAGTCCCCGCTCAGTTTTGCAACATTTCACGGGATTGATAGGAGCATATAACATTTTTGAAATATTACAGAAATGGTTTTTGGTGGTTACTGTACTGGTTTTGGTTGTGTAAACGATTGGAGATACGCCGAAAGAGTAATAGTGCTGTGCACAAATGATTAGATTGATTTCAGGATTCATGTTTGTCTGTATTGGCCCTTAATTCATACTTCATACTACATGAATGATTTTATAAATACAACGCTATGCGCTATGCAATTATCGTAAGAAAGAGACCTTAATGGCTAAAGGTAATGTTACATGAAGCGATTTTTAACGCAACAATGATTTTAACATAACTTGCACTTGTTGCAGATTTGTGGCAACATTCTAGTTTGACAACTGACAAAATCGTTCCCTTTATGCTTGGATCGAGCTGGATACTCAAATTTGTTTGTGTGAAATCAACTATTGTTGTTTTCATGCTTATGAAATTACGGACTTAGGGCATGCGCTTTGCGTCGCACGTGAAAAAGTTAATGTACCGACTATTTTGGCGATTGTTAGGAATAATTGGCCGATTAATTTCCGATTAATCGGCTCATCCTTAGTACATTTGTTATTTACACTTGATCACATAAAATGGAATATGCATTATATAAAATCTGCCTTATTTAAATGAATGAGCTGAAATAAATGAAATTCGTTCGAATGTTGAACAGGATATCTTTCAAGCGAGGGAGATATCCTGTTCAACAAAATTTGTGTTCAGATCGTGTTATTCTGTAGATTTACAAGGCTTTTTATAGTTGCCTTATTTCCACGTTTACGTCCTATTTAATGGTATACTTTTGATTTTTTGCTTACGCAGGGGAATTGGATAGACCAAAGTTAGCAAGCTTATCGGGATTAGATATTACGTCTACTTACCTCTATGGTTTCCTGTTGATCAAGATGTGTGGTAACTTTAGGCTCTACCTGCTTGACATCAATTTCACCGACATGAATAAGTTGCCTTGTGTCGTCCGATGGGTTAGAAAGAACGGGATGAACCTGTAAACAGTAATGTTCATCTACAGGGCATTTTACCTTAGTTAACAGTACAGCTATAATTTACTTTAAGCAAACAGCAGCATGCGACGTTCAAGTCTAAACGCTCAAACATTTCTTTATCACTCTTGCAGTAAAATCACCTATTTTTTAATCATGAAGGGTGATACAAAATAAGAAACTACAAATAAGAACAGACGAGCAACAGCCCATTGTAAAATCCTATGATACCTCTAGCAAACAGCGTACCTTTCAGACTAAACGTTGAAACTCAAAACGTTCACCTTGTGGACGTTTTCTGCAAAAGTGTATTCTGAGCTAGTATAGCGGGGATCAAACTCGTAACCTTACAGAGACCAGTGTGACGTTGTAATCAGTGAGAGAGAATGACTCAGATACAGATCGATCGTTACAAATGTCTACTTAGTTCGCAGGTTAAGACAGTACATACAGATACATTACAAACATCACGGTCATCTGCAATCTATTTCACATACCAGTTCTTATTACAAAAATGCTCAAAATGGCTATTTCAAGACATCATAATTTGAAAGTTTCCTGGCGACAGGAAGACCGGACTGCGACCTTCGTCCATCATTCTAAGCCTGCATTTTTCTAGTTTCAACCTTGTTATTCACCCTTTATACTCTATCCCTTCCGGGAAATTCTGACCCCTTACACTTTTCAAAATACTTTTACAAACAAAAAATTATCGCATAATTGTGTACTGATTTATTTAGAGTGCCCTAAACTCAATTCTATATTCTCTTTTGTTATTCTTTTATTATCTTCACACACTCAGAGTGAGTGAACTACTTCGACGAAGTAATTTTTGATTTTGCTCGATTCCATGACTTTTTATGGATGTTTGAAGTAGGCTAAATTCGTCTTACTCGCAGTTGACCTCTTACCCCAGTTTTCACTCAGCTCCTGGGCCAAACAAGGAGCACAAACAAACTATTGTGCTCATCAATCCTATCCCACTCAGGTGGGATAACGAATTCCGTATGGGGAGGCCTTCAAAGTTTACGAGATCTGCTCGACACTTATTCGACAGAAAACGTAGACGTCTGAAGGAGCGAAGTATTCGACTACGAAAAACAGGTGAAATAATATCACTGCCAGAAAAGAGTATGTAGGTTAATGTTTCGGTCTTTCACTTGGAGTGTTTGCTTCATTCCTTTGATTCTTGGTTTACGCCCGAGCATAACACTTCTATTCTTTAACATTTTTTGTCTTGTTGAGACTTGCAATGAATTCTAGAAACTAAATATTTCACATTTCACATGGAAAAACAAAAGCGGTTGAGTGGAGTGTGTGTGGGTGTGTTTGTGTACGAAATAAATATAACGAACGAACGAAACTTGTATTGTCTGTTACCAGGCAGAGAATCGCGGAGGGTTTTTATCTCATGACACTTGCCAATTGTTGCAGCTATCGGTCGTGCAGCCAAGCGGTACTATTGGAGGAAGTGGACGCTTTTAAAAGTTTGACAATTCTTTAATCAATCTTTTTGTGAACAAAACATCAAAAATGTTAACTGGGCTGCAGCTATTTGAAGTCATATGTCTTGCCTTCATACACCAAAAAAACGCCTGGGGAACATAGTATATTATCCAATAAGTTTGTACCATCTACATTATACTTTCTATTAACTACCTCAAAAATATACGACTGTGATAACCAACCTTATCCGTGAAGAATAAATCTCGTAATAAAGTGTCGTCATATTCAGGATCATCAGAGTCACTTCCAGCATCACTTGTTGAGTAGCAGTCATAGATCAATTTCTCTTCATCTTCATCATCTTGAAGGATCAAATCAATGGGCAGGCTTGGGTCCTCGGAGATCGGCTCACTCTCGTCACCTTCATCAAACTTTAGGATTTCCTTGAACAAGCTACCAGATTCGTTCCTCGAAGGGCTGAGTATTTTCAATGAAAAAGAAAAAGTTCATTCCACACCAAAGCTAAATGCAGCGTCTTTACCGACTATTTGAAACATGCCTTTATCGCACGAATAAATGTATAATGATCACGAAAAGTTATTCCATGCAGAGAACATTTTCCAAATTCATTAAGTATTCATGTTCCGTGTTTCCAACGCGTTATATAAATATGAGTAGAAGTAGGGATAATTCAACACTTTAAGTTCTTCCAAATTTTCACGAGTATTTCTATGACTCGACATGAAAACGAGTATTTTTTTTCCATTTCCTTTACAAAATAACGTGCACAAATGGCAGAAAACACTTCTTTTTACTATCATGAAAGCGTAAATTCCCCTTACTGTTCGAGATGGCGTAAGTGAGGCGTGAGGCTTTCATGTTTCGATCGAGTTGTCGAAACATGGCTTTCAGCTATTCACTGTGCTCGTTGATAAAATGTTACTTTGTAAAACTTTATGTGATTCAATAAAACATCCTGCAAATTGTACTCAAAATCGTCAAAGTTTAATATTAAAAAATTAGATTAATTTTTTAACGTGAGAGAAAATGAACAACAGATAGAAAACTTGCCACAATACATCCATTCAAAAGAGCTTGCCTTCGGGAACGCAGTTCGTATGTTTTGCTACGCTCCTTTATTCGCCTGTTGTGGTGGTTGTTTGTGTGAATTTTACGATAAAGGAACACCTACTTTCGAAATACAGTGAGTAGTGGAAGTGATGAACCGGATAGTGATTTTTTCCCCATCAGGTCAGATTCTAGATAAGTCGGAGAGTTAAAATTATCTGGCCGGTTACCTGTCGGTTCTTTTTTTTCACCCATCACTTATAATAATGAAAAGTTTGTCGCGTCGTCATTATAACTCTGAATTAGCAAGATGAAAACGCAGGGCGAGGCAATTTTAAAGTTTGGTGCCAAAATTGGAAAGTTTAGATGAAAACTTGACATGATCGAGATAATTACATCTTTTCAGAACTTTTATTTACCCAGCTTTCTATGTCTGAGTTTTGCAATTCGGTACGGTCGTGATGGGATGTATTTACAAAACTTTACTAGTTTATGTAATAGATATAAAAATATGTTCTCACATAATCCAAGAATATCTTACAAAAATGTATTTTTATTTATGTTCTTGTTTTATTATAATAAGACAGCCGATAAGAACTATCAAGCGATCGGGTCCAAAAATATAACCCTGGATACCTCTAAATAGTGAAGATTTTTTGAGGTAGTGTAACCTATGAATACTACATTTGCACAGTGGATATCAACCCACCTTCTTCGTTTCTCCTGGCCGGTAGTATCACATTTATCGCGACTAGGTAGTTCGATCGGCTCGAGATCAACACTCGCGGTTGATTCAATGATAGAAGCTCTCAGGGTCTTTCCTTTACTGATTAAGGTAGTAATAACATCATTTTCATTTATATCTAAAAGATAACAAATAAACAACATTCGTCCATAAAAAAACAATGTACACATCAGTCACTTGTGCTGGCCCACACCACTAGTAACATTTGCATTTTTAAGCCATGAGTACGATTAGCCGTCTTAAAAACCAATCTGGGGTTAGTGTTTATGATTTAATGTCAAGTATTACCTCACTAAATCAAGCCACTCACCAGCTTACTTATATAAGTATTTAGTTCTACTTAAAATGAAAACAACAGCATAAGGTAAGTACCTCCATTCCTTGCAAAATTTTCGTCTTCAACATTTATAGATTCCTTTTGGTGTATTTCATCTTGGACGCCCAATTGTGCCCGTTCTGACTGATACGAAGGAACAAAGTGATTATGACCGAAAAAAAGATTAGAAAATGGCTAGATAGGCATAACAATTACAGTAAAATCGCAGGAATAAACCACATTATTCTGCTACTATAAGCAGCAAAACCAACACATCATTTTTAAACTTGGAGGTTGCATGATCCCCCTGAATGGCAATAAACAGCTTCCAGTCGAGTATGTGAACTGCTGAAGGATGCTTATCAACTGCTGTATTGTGATAAATATTAATTTGAGAGCTAGCCCGAACTTTCTGAGTAGATTGTCAACTAGGGAGAATTCTATTACTCATACTGTATAAAACAAGGGTGGATTGCCTAATTGTTTTAGTGTAAGTTGAATGAAGCTGAAATCCGGTGCCAGCAGACAATTTGGTGAAATAGAGTGAAAAATAAAATAAATCCCGAAAAACAATGACATCTTGAAAACCCGATATAATATACGAATGATTGCGATGATATTTCGACTTTATTGCAAAGTCGTTGTCAAATCGAGTTTTCGACTTGACAATGACTTTGCAATAAAGTTGAAATATTTGACGAATTTGCAATAAAGTCGACATATCATCGCAATCATTCGTCGCCTTTTTATTGACTCACATCTCGGGTTTTCAAGATTTCATTGTTTTTCTGGATTTTTTTTTTATTACTCTAATTAATGAAGTTGACTGCTCAATTATTATATGAACAGGGGAATTTTCATTATGCAGTCATCTTGGACCACAATTATAGTCCCCTACGCGGTTATCTTTGATGTCAACCTTCATTGTTTCGCGGTCATAGAACACCACACCGTGTGGCTATGTGTATCGTCTCCATAACTTGGACATGTTTTACACACCGTACTTTTCACGTGCCGAATCTAATAGACTAGATTAGGTTCATAATAAGTACGGTGACTAAATCAAATAGTTACGGCAATTTTAATTTAGTTAGAACTATTGATTAGTTTCAACCGATTCGGTCGTACTTAGTGCATTTGGCGCGGCGTGGATTTACGCGGCGAACTTTTCATGCGCCGTATCAAATGCATAAATTATTAAAATGTATTTTCTATCCCAAAATGCAGCACTCTCATTAGGCAGAATTTCGTCAGCTTTCACATCATCCAATACGATACAGGCATGTTCTAAGTCTCTCTTCCGGTGATAATTATTCCTTGATGATTTCACCTCGCACTAACCGTGCCTGAAGCGGCGAAGAATGTGTTTAACCTTGAATAATTGTTAGTACTTGACACGACATTCCACCAGCCAATACTGCGAAAAAATCGTCGACATGATCGATTTCTTTGTTTCGCCATGTTCAGTCGTACAAGATTGAGCTAACACCAGCAACGAAAGAAGCAAGTTTAACGATATTTTTCTCCTAGTGGTCAGTAAGGACATACTTAATTAAGAGAAGCATTCTTGTCCCACAGTTGTTTTCGATAAGTTCCAAAATAACAAACGTCCTCCAGCGACACTTCCTAGATAACTGCGCCATGTCGTTACTTCTTAGTGCGGGATTGGCGCGAAAGCGCGCCATTGCTAAAACAACTGGTCATGTTTGCAGAACCACAAGACAGCATGTGGTACGACTCACGTGGTTTGTACAGATTGAAATCGACCCAAATGATTATAAGGTTCGGCACAAAAAAAGTACGGTGTCTAAAACAGGTTAAGGTAAGAAACTTCAATTATTCCAAACGATATAGTCAAGAACAGGTATTTGACATTAAGTAGCAAAGTGTACAACCTACGAGTTAAATAAACTACCAAAAATGCAACTGCATATTGTAACACTGATATTCCATTTGTAAAACTGATCTTCCATTTGTTGGTTGTAAACTAAAGATTCATGGAAATTTTTTTTTATTTTTTTTTTCTCCTTAGTTTCAGCAGTTGTTTTCTTAGAAGTACCACCGTTAAGGGTTCTTGAAACTTTTGAAGTTTATAAACTGACTTGTTTCTCAAAAATTCTCTTTTTGGTGGTATTTTTCATTCAATAAAAATTTTTTTCAACAAAATGTCATGTAGAAGGCTGACCCTGACATAAGATCGCGGCTTAAGTGACTGAAACTGACATTTAACATAACCGCGCGGGAAACTAGGGCTGTCACTCACTGCACTGAACTCTATTTTAACTGACAGACGTAGAGGTCTTTTCGACGTCAATTTCAGTCTCCTATGCCACCTAATCAGTCCTTCCGCGACCACAAAACGCCAAATTGTATTTCTTACCGTTTTGTCAACATAACTTAACGAGAAAATGTCACAAATTACAGTTATTACAACGGATAAAGGTAAAAAAGAAGTTCCGTTTCTTGGATTTAATTGTTTGACATTGCTTTTCTTCCGAATACCTACGTTAAGGCTTCTTGACACCGCTGACAAATTGAAGGCTTCCATATTGGATAAACTGGGGGGGAGCACTGACCTCCACATTATACCTGGACTGCCGGGTCTAGTAAGCAATCATTGACAGCGGGTGTTCGAAAAAGGATGACGTCAGCAGAGGTCCTTTTTCTAATGGCGGATACCAGTAACCTTATCGAAAGCAAGCTATTACTGTATGATACCTGGACAGAAGGCTCATTTGTGAAAGTTTGTTTACACTGGGACCACTATTCGTATCCACGAATTTCTTTGACTTTAAGCTTCTGGTTGCGGGTTTTCGCAACTACCCACAAAAAAGCTTGTTTGGAAGCCACTTTGTAAGGTTTTTTTAATAAAATTAAAAACCCCGTTCGTTATTTCTTCTTTTTCCGTGCTTGTCTTTCGGTCTCGATGTTCACTTTTCCTGTTTCATAGAATAAGTCGATACAACTGTTTCCCTCTCATAAAGAGGTAACAAAAACAAGGTGTTTGTGGCCAGGAACACCTCAAGCTATTCATTTGACAAAATAAAACATTCTGGGTAAAGAGTGGATTAAACAGTGTCAACATCGAGCTTTGAGAGAAGGCTTAATAAACTTCAAGTTTGCTGTTTTTCTTTGAAAAATTTACCAAATAGTGTCAGGTGGTTCATGAACGAGTGGTTCGGTAATAGACTCCAATCTGGACTTTAAAATGAGAAAAGTTGAACATTGTGCAATGCACATAAAACGAAGCAAACACGTAGCGTAAAAAGTCATTTCCTCAAACGAACTTTCATTCCTCTAATAATTCAATAATAAATCGTATGTCAGCGGTCACTATTAGGACCTCTAATGACGCCATCATTTCTCGAACACTTTTTAAGCAGAACCCGAGGTCCAGGTATATTATAGAGGTCAGTATGGAAGAGTAAACCAAAAAAAGCCTGAGTGAAAAATTTAAGGTCATGGTGAAAGGTCACTCCACTTAAGTCTCTTGGTTTAGTCCTTTTTTTAAAACAAAAAACAATAACAGTATAAAACAATTAGGGCAAAAATAATAACCGGCTAATAACTAGAAAAGCAGTTTTTCTGCTATAGAATTTAACGAAAACAAACACGAAACATCAATAGTTCGACCTTCGAAGTTCTCAAACAGACGGAAAAGGGTCTGGAGAAAACCTTCTGCCCCCTCAGTTTACTCAAACACAGGGTTCATTACGAGCCCGGTATATGGGGACTCGACTAACGACTATTGAATACCTAATTACTACATAACCTATAACCACGGCAAGCAGACAACTTAAGAAAATACAAAATAAAACAAATTCCGAAAATAGACATCTTGTGTTCTTGATATTCAAGTTAAAAAACAAGAGTGTACAGACAGAGCCGACTCTGTCTGTACACTCTTGTTTTTTAACTTGAATATCAAGAACACAAGATGTCTATTTTCGGAATTTGTTTTATTTTGTACTACATAACCTTATCATGATCGTTAATTCCTGCCAAAAGTTTAAGTGAAATAAATCACGTGATCTACTGAATGAAAAAAGCTATGGTATTAATCCAGTCTTCGGGTGCGTGAAGTCCAAAAATATTCTTCGCATTACACAAATTAAATACGCATTATACACGTTGCGAACAAAGTCTGTCGGGGGCAAAGACGACACTAAGGAAAAGTTGAACGAACATAAAAATTATTGCCACAAGGTAAACTCATTCTCTGTATAATTCATGAATTACAATATTTTATTATATTACTGATACAGCTTTGACGACTGCCATACAAAATAGACTTTAATTCTTTTTATTCTGGGTGTCCCACGAAATGTATAAAAGGCAATAGCAGGACTACTTGGTGCCTTTTACACAAATTTGTAAAAATTGATGAAGTTAAATTACTCAAAACTAGCCAAGATATATGATATATGATATAAAGAGTCGTTCTCTGACCTGGAATTATTTTATTTTCGAGCTTTCGACTGTCTGGCTACTCGAAAATAAAATAATTCCAGGTCAGAGAACGACTCTTTATATCATGTATAAACCTGACCGCGCATCCTCTATCTTTAAATAAAACTAGCCAAGTTAACAACTAGCGGAAAATTCCTTTTTGAAAGCCCAGAATTTCCGTGGATCCCCAGACCTTCCGGTTTTCTTAACCACATTTAGATGGCAGCTATAAAAACAGTTCTTTGTCACCTCAAAAGTCCTTTAAAATGAAGCAAACTTAATTCAGAGCGACTACCCTGTTGGGCGATTTAAGAGAGCGAAGGGTCAAAAACAAAATCTTTTACAAAGAACTACCATTAATTTCATTCACTGCTTGAAGTTTCATGCAAGTTAACCACCATGAAAGAAGTTAATTCTTACTTTGTTATCCAACAAACTACATTTTTTGTGATCGTCGACAGAATTAGCATAGCTATGTTCAAAATTCTGATCAATGACCGGCATGAATGACGGTAAGCCTTGGCCAATAACTATGAAATAAAACATGAAATATTAGCAACAATCGGGGCGACAAATACTATTTTCTTTGGGGGGTACCAGCAAACATGCAGGTTGTCAGAACTTTTACCTGCACTTCTGTATGATTTCCTCAAAAAAACTAAACACTGTAATACAATGTCTGAACCTCACCACTGTCACTGGCATTTTTATGTACACGTTTCCGTCTGACTTTGTTATTATGTTTATTAAAGTGACTTTGAGGTAGAAAAAAATGAAATTTGATGAAACTATCACAATCTAAAGAACTTTTTCAAATTATAAAAACAGGCCTTTACCGTTCTCCTATTCCTTATCTCCCCATTGAGATATCAAGGTTCGTTTCATATGTAAGTGACATAGGTGCATACGTGTTACTGCATGAGTACTCATCTAAAATTGGAATAAAGTTGAAGTTATTGATCAAAATCACTTGAAACTGTGCATGTAGGTGTATGTCCCATGACCGCAAAAAACGAACGTTAATATCTCACGAGTGAAATGAGGAATGAGGGAGTTATAACACTCAATCTTTAAAATTTAAAAGGTTGTTTCGAATTAGGGTGGTTCCTCCAGCCACATTTTTCAACTCATAGACACTTTAACCGATAGCTTTATGTGTTGAATAATTTTATACCACTGTAAGGAACGATTCTGTATTTTAAAAGTTCAGAGTCTTGATTCCTCATTGCGCGCAATATTGCGTCAATTGTGGAATGGCACATACGAGAACAATGTTACAAATGGGCGAAATTAAAATAAAAAAAAATTAAAATAAACATATCATGATCTCATTTTTTTTCACAACGTTTACTCCAGTTCTAGTCCTACTGTTACCCACTGCCTTAACATTTCATCCTCGTTTATGCTATTTACTAATTTGTCTCACATGGCGTGTAGCTATTACAAAACTTCCAAGCCATGTTTTTGCGGCTTAAAAGTACTTTCATCCGGATCCATTGGAGTCACATAGCTTCATGGGATGGCGGAGCCCACAAAAAGCACATCACGAACGTCGCGGAAGATAGCAATTTCGGGTTCCTAAGACTAAATTATATAAAGAGAAATTTGATTCATAATAACATGTTCAACATTTAAATAAAGAGAAATACAACTGTTGAAAAAAACAAATATTGCATTAAGCACTCAGAATTGATCAACTGAAGGAATGAATTACAAAGCACAACATTGGCAAAAGACCAGTCCTCTACAAAAGTTCGTGGATGTTTGGGAAGTGGTGAGAACACTCATTCTTCAAGATCGTGTTTCAAAACGCCATATCAGAAAACCGGCATAAATTAATTTCTACTGAAACAATTAGTTCATTCGCTCTCAATTTCTAAGAGATGATTGTTGATTCGGCCTGCGGCTTGGTCAATTATCACTTCATAGACATCTCCATCTAAATTTTTAAATAGTAAACAGCAAGTATTGAACAATCTACAGAAAAAAAAGTACGGAGTGACTTGAACAAATGCCTTGCTGGCGTTGCTGCCTCACCCGACCGTTTAGACCAACTCGATCTGTTGGAAAATATTAGTAAGGTACAGGAATTGTGGATCCACCTTGCTTCCTTGTTTTCTCGTGCTAAAAAAGCACCTAATTTACCTCAAAATGCCAAAACTTCTTCACGAATCAGTCATTCAGTGACTACGTGGCCGAAACCTAACCGAAAACGCAACGATTGACGTCAGTTAAGAGCGTTCATCTACGTCTGACTCCCAAAGTATTGCCTCGGACAATGTACTCTTCAGTTTTTAAATTTAGGGAATATCACATGAAGTGTATGTGCGTAAGAAACAAAGTAGAGCTATTGTTACCTCCATAGCGTTCTGAAGTTCTATCATTAATTGTTGTTAGACTGATTACATTGTTATTCGCGATCTTACCTTCGACTGGTTCGAACTTTAGTACCACGTGTAGGTCTGCAAATCTAACTGGCTGAGCTGACAAAGAAGTGACAGGAAACAATCTAAAACACATTTTAAATTTAAAGAATTGTTGGAAAATCATTCAGAAAATATGTAATCATAACAGCAGACTAGGTACACGAAATATTATAGGGACGCTCACAGAGGCATGTGGCAAGGGAGTCCGGGAATTCATGGACCCCATTTGGTGTTTTGGATAAGCCATTTGGCACATTCTTCAGGTTATTTGGATATATTCAAGAAGGAAGAAAAATCACAAGGTTAAACGAAGAAGAATAAGGAGTACGAGTGGGAAAACGAGAAAAAGAACAATATTAAAACAAGAACAAGAGCAAAAACAAGAGCAAAAACAAGAGCAAAAACCAGAGCAAGAACAAGATTACAAAGATGAAAAGGTAAGGGACGATAAAGAAAAAAAAAAAACAGTTGTTCGTTCAATTGGTCAACACTTATGCGTAATGGCTAGTACTAAGAGCTGGCTAATTTACATCTTGTCCTTAGAAAATGAAGTCCCTTGACGTTCAAGTAGCCGCACTGAGTTTAAAAAAAAAGAAAGCAGTGACTCCTAGTTTAACTTTATCACTCTTTTGAGACTTTGGATTTTGACCAACTAGAACCAAAGCAGGTTTGACTAGGCAGCAAGAGACCCTTTCACAACTTTACTTTTACACTCACTTGAAAGCAAAATTAAAACAGACATACGAAATGAACATCTGTATTTATCTATCGGTAAGTCTAAAAAAGAGCCACATTAGTTATTTTTCAACGTCTCCACACTGGACTTCTAATTCTAATGCTGAAACACTGCCAAATTCAAAACGATTAATTCGCTCACGACTCTCACCTCAGTAGTTTTTCATTCATACTAACTTTGTAGTTTACAACAGAAATTAAACTCATGATGCGGTGTGATTGTCCGTGTTTACTGAGGACTAACGATCGCAGACGTTCATCAAACTCGTTATGCCTCCAAAACTGTTCCGTTCCCAACGGGAAATAAACTTGTTAAGGAGCCTTTATATGACATATGAAGTTTGCAAACAAGTTGGTAAATACATGTTGGGCGGTGTATGAAAGTCGTCACAACAGTTGTCAAAATAGAAAAAACTGAAGATGCGCGGTCAGGTTTCAACATATTGGAATAACTGGAAACGCTCTCTGACCAAGAAACAATTTTTGATTAAACGAGCTTTCAACTGCCAGTCTGCAGTCTTCAACGGGTTGGCGTACGGCAGCAACAAAAAACGCGGACAATAATTCTAAGCCACTTCTGACACAATATTCGGTTCTCTTAAAGAAGGATTTTTGACGATGAATATGTAAAGAAGTAACTGAATACGGGATGTATCTCAGCGTGCATACAGGCACTAGGACATTTCATCGGTTCACAATTCTTGTATAACAATGTTATATGTTTTAAAGTGGGATTTCTTGATATATAAAATTTTGTCCACCTCTTTCGGTTACGTTTATTCAGTAGGTGAACTGATAATAACAGGTCGACAGTTCTTGTCAACTTGCCACAACGAAAACGGGCCTACATGAGTCGCTATATTGCTTTTAAGCGATGAAGATATTTTTTGTCAACTGACGTAGGTCACTCAAGCAAAAAACATCGTCTGTAACCTTCGCTCCCCATTCGATCCATCAGATTTATTATCAGAACTACAATTATGAAAGTTTCCGATCGTCATATTGGGGGCCGAACGTTTGAAAGCGCTATTGAAACTGGAGCCTAGACTTCAATGAGCGCGAGAAGATCGCGTTAACGTATTTCTGGTGACTGTAAAGGGCCGTTTACACATGCGATTTTGTGCCCTGCGATCGACATGTTTAAGTATGTGTTAAACTGACGAGAGCATCGAGAACAAACTGGAGCGTATCATAAGCGGACATCTTGCTGTATAGGCCGTCATGGGTTTATTGCATACACCAGAATGACTATCGCAACAGACAAAATCACACGTGTACATGACGTTTACACGTAAGAAAACTGACCTGTCAATGGAATTGCTCGCACTTAATTGGACTATTTCACGTACTTCAACTTTACCAAATGGCTTTAATGTTTTCGCGTGCAAAACATGTAACACAAGAATATCCATATCTAGAAGAATTAAGACAAAGACATTTTTAAATCTCAGTTTCTACTAATATATTTTTAGAAGAATGTGACGCCAATGCGTAAGAGACCTTCAGTTCATTTCTAATATAACCATCCTCATCACCTGAATGTTATGGCTGTTCTTCATACATCCATCGGTTAAAATGAAGTGTTAGAAAGCTCAATACCCAAAGCATCATAAAACCCAAGCATCCGACCAGTTTCCTCATTCTTTGACCGAAAGTGATTCACCGTAGGGACACTTTCATAGCTACTCCAAAGAGTTTCGCGATGGTCGTTCAAGTCCTTGCCAAGTAAAACTACGACGCCGCTTATAATCTTAAACAGTGAAGTGATAATTTTTTCAACGTGACAAACGTTACTTCACATGTTTTGTGGTCACACCAACAGACAGCTCCTCCATTTCATTAACAGCCGTACATTTATCTTGTCCTTTCACCGTGTTTCCTTCATGCAGCCATTCTAGCAGGGTTGTCCAGGTACCCACCTGGGTACTGATGGTATTTGCTGCAACACCCCATAACATTGCATCTCTGTTACACAAGAGTGGGTCCAGTTACATATTACACACACACACACACACACACACACACACACACACACACATATATATAAATTCGAATATATTCGAATCTAGTGCGATGGTCTGCCAACTGAGCTACGGAGGCCGTTGTCAAGAGTATGGCCACGAGTTCAGTATTTAAGAGGTAGGAATGCCGATTAAGAGCATATTCAGAAACAGTATGACATTTTCACTCGATTATTATAAGTGAACAGATGAAGGAAAACTCAAGTGCCCAGATACCTACACTTTAAGACCCAACCGGGACCTGTTGCGAAAAATGCAACTTGTGGCCTTCCGGCTGGGAATCGAACGATTCCCATTCTAGTGCGATGTTCTGCCAACTGAGCTACGAAGACTCAGTTGAACTTAAATACTGAACTCAGAACTTAAATACTGAATCAGAAAACGCTCGGCTACGCCTCGTGTTTTCACTAGGCATTTTTCTGGTTGAAATGAGGTCATTCATGTTTCTATCACAGCACAGAGAAATTCGAGCAATTTTCTATTTGTTAAATATATATATTTCTAAAATTCATAAAGAATTCATGAGGAAAATAGTTCAAAATACAAAAGAAAATCATAACCGTGTCGGGTCTTTATATGCGATAAAGACACATGTGACTTTGAATTCGGTTATTTCGAACTCCCCGCTAACTCGAACTAATTTTATGTTCCCTTGGCTGAAATTTACCTCATTAATTCGAACTCTATAAACCTGAAAGTGCAGGGATGTAGCGGTTTGACTAACTGGAATCTTGAATCTTTACTGATAGCGTGACAATGTATGGGAACGTAATTCAAACCCAGAAAGACTATCTTTCCGGAGTGACGCAGTTTAAAGTTCACAAAACGAACTGATTATCCTGAGTAGATATTGCGCACACAATTACAATTTGATGAAATTATTTTTAAATTAATTGTCCCACAAGTTAGTCTTGAGTAGCCCGTAACAACTGTTCTAATTTATCCAGTTTATTTTATAGGGCTTTCAGAAATTTGTACAGCCCTATGTACACGACCCAAACGTTCACTGATTCTGCACAAGTATTCTGGTATAGTCATTTTATTATTTAACAATTATTCGCCTTACGCTAAGTGAATATTGTTAAATAATTGGTTATTCAATGATATTCACTGAGCCTGACGCCAATAATTGTTTTAGTATAATTCCACAGGTGATTATTTGAAAGAAAGTAGTGAGCTAGCACTTCTAAAATCTCTTAGGTAGCATTTACAAAGGTAGCCGCCGCTATTTTCATTTTCATTTCTCTGGGGACCCTCACTAAGTGATGTGATGTATGTAAAATTCCCGATTTTCACCAGGATCAATTGAACCTGCAAACCTAGTGTAGTGGCTAATGCGACCAAGAGCGATCGATAATGAGTGGGTTCGAATCCGTGGCGAAATTATTTTATTTTATTTGCACTCAAAGCATTTTTTTTTGGTTTTCTTTTGGAGGGAGGGGGGAGTTAATTTGTTTCTTTTTAACTCTGCAATGTTTTTTCTTCGAAAATTCGGATAGTCTGTCAAATTAGAATAATTAAGCCAATAGTGGTCAAGTTAAGGTATAAGCGAGACGGAAAAACAGCTATTGGGACAGTTAGGTTAGGGTTTCGGTTTGGGTAAGGCGACGGAAGATAATTCGTCGTTGAAATTAAGTCAAGGAAAGAAAGCAGGTAAAAGATTTTGAATGTGCTTCTGGTTGATGCGACTTATAGAGTCAGGGTGCGAAGGGTACATTTGGGAATGGCAAAAACATGATGTTGGCATCGACCGTTCCGGTTGGCAACTACTGTTTACGAAATGGAAAATTGCGTAGCCGCCATCTGCTTCCACGCCTTCACTGTTATATTCTCCTATAGATGGTTATTGAGATTCATGACGTAATTTTCTGCCAATCACCACGCGGGGTTTTCGATAATCACCTGTATAATTATACTAAAAACAGTTATTCAACTCAGTAGTAGGACACATTAAAGTATGGTAATATAAGTATTCAGGACAACACATTCAACTCTGTCCATGACGTCCACCCCGCCCGAACTAGTTCTCATTGCCCTTATAGTATGTATATATATATATATATATATATATATATATACACATACATATTTGCCCTTAAGCTGACCAAGGAGTTTCCCATTGATCAGTAAAATCGTATGGCGTTAGCCAGGGTAAGACATGAGTGCGTTTTTGGCCACTTTGAGAGTTAATGGTATACGATTTGTGAATTCGGAATTACAACAACTACATAAATATGGCTTTTTGAAGATGTGAAGTCAACGAAATGTTAGAAACTGCTTGCAGTAAATTAGAATGCATGTCTCAGTTTCCTTGTGTTTTACGTCATTAGCGTGAAGATTTTACCCTGGGCTTTACCCTTCATTCTCAAGTCAGGCTTTGGTTACATGACACTCCAAGTCAACAACAACCTGCATGCATTACTATTAATTAAGCATAATATCAAACTATAAGATTTAGTTTTATATTCTTTTACCATGAAGATAAGCAGAAAATTGTCTTGGTCCACTGCAAACTGGAAACATTACACAGGCATTTCCTTTTGGGCAAAAGGGTTTATCTGTACCTGATTTTCGAGAGACAGGCCTATAGAAAAAATGTTAAGTTTTACGTTTGATACTCAGCTCAGCGGCATGCAGATTGTCACAGCAAAGGGAAGGTTTTTGGGAACATCTTCTCGAGCACAAGAGTGAAATGATAACATATACAACAGTAAATGCCAATTAAAGATTTTTTTCAAGATGTTTTGTCTTATTTTATAGTTTTAGCTGACTGTTAAAACGTTTTGCTGTTTGCTATGCGTAAAGGAATTCCGCAAATCACGTTTCTGTCAAAGATCACGAAGCATGGCATTAACATTTTAATTGAGTAGGTCAACACATGCATCTCACTCTCACAGAACCATATAACTTCCAACAATAACCTCAGTCAAATAAGTGACTAGCTTGCAACAAAATATCTGTCATAGGCAGAACTCAATGCCTTGGTCTACAGTAAGTCAAAATAAGATTTTTGACCAGCACCCCTTACAAGACTACAGCGCAGTAAAAACACAATTTTCGTTTACATACAAAAACATGGTTCCGTCCCCAGTTTCTCCCCACCATTGTAAACAAACTTGGATATCTTTGGGATGGTTGGTAACCTTCCAAACTATGTAATCCACTTTCACAGTTAAAAAGCAGCGCAGTTGGCCTGTAACTGCTGGGGGTAAACTGGATCCTACTCGGATTTCGTCTTGAGGTATACCTAAAGATAAAACGGTAATTATCTCCTGTAGGTCAAAAGAGTAAGCAACTGGAGTGTTACAAAGGCAAGTTTGGAAGTAGAAGGGCAATTCTAATTTCTTAACTACAAAAAGGGTAATCTAGTTCATAGCTAAAATTTAATTGCTTCAGTTACTTCACATATGAAGTGTTTTTTATTAGTAGTCCTTTTATTCAGTATATACAGTGGCAGAATGATTTAGGGTGTACAGCGGCAAGAAAAAGTTTGAGAAAGCATGTGAGAAAGTTAAAGAAAAAATTCAACATGCAGGAACTATCCCATAGAAATGGAATTCACATGTTAATTTAATTTGACATCAAAATCTTAAAATCTAGACGACCAGAGGCCTGGGTTTTTTAATCTACGTACTCGTATGTGCTAAATAAGGGTCTTCACTTGTGGCTACTGCAGATACTGGCACTTGGCACAGTTGCTAAGCAGGGCTTGTTTTCTACCCCTTCTCATCTTGAGTTACTGTAAAATCTGGCACAGTACAGTAAGTACAGTGAGTCATTCTGCTGAATAGTATTGACAATCTGTTCCCAAAAAACAATTTTTCTGTATGAGTCTGCAACTTTTCTTCCTGTCTAAAATATGAGTCTGAATTTATTTTGAGGAATATTCCTGTCAACCGTTCACCTGCAGAAGTCATTTAAAAGTGACATTTATTGTAAGCAGTATCATGGGTGCCTGAGATGTGGGTTGAATAAGGATTTTCTCCAAATTAGGCAAATCAATCTCGTTTTGTACCAACCAGACAGTTAAAGTTACCATAACTTCTAAGACAAAGAAAATGCAAATCAAGACCCAGAAATTTTGACTTTCCTAGTCTAGTGGCCAAATTGAGTTCCATAAATATTGTTCGTCAATGTTCCTATCACATGAATAGTTTCACCAAAAAATAAAGTTTTATTCTATGATATTTCAACATTTTGCAAATATATCACATGAGTGCTGGGATCCTCACATGAGTATGAATTAGTGTTGTGATGCTGAGCACATAATCTCCCTGAAATTTGATGAGACAGGAAGATTTTGAGAAAATTGCTTCTGGAAGAATGGCTTTGACCAAATACTGAGTCTGAATTTTCAGCTGATTTCCAAAACAAGTCTGCAACTAAGTTGCCGAGTTGCCGCAGAAATTTTTTTGGTCTGTGATACGTTGCGTTCAGCTGAGGGCCTGTGAATGAGAGCCTCGTTAACCAAAATAGCTCAATTAAGTGAAGTCTAACAAACATTAATATTGCAATGAAAACATTGTCTTTGTATGGAAAATTACGCTCAACCCAGCTAAGTAAGCTTCTAACTCAAGATAAGGGGTATCATTGTTATTTGAAGTGCGATCTGATGACACCAGTCCCATTTATTTCAATATTAATGTGCCCCACCAGTTCTTGAACTCATGAGCCGCCACTGGTTCGCAGCCTTGTCCTTTCCTAGAAAATTCAAGGCATTCATGCTGCAAATAAAATGACTATGACAATATACCGCAGAAATCTGAAAGTAACGAATTCAGTCCTCATGCACTGAGGGCCGCTACTTTCGGGGAGTCATTATTTTCGGATGGCTGGAATACGTTAAAACGTAATTGCAAAATTGTTCATGCATTTACCCTGAATAAAATTATTTTATTCAGAACTGACTAGTTTTGCATGGTATTTTGCATGATATGATATTTTGCTTCCTTTTTAATATGGTTGGTTTTAAAAAAGCCACTTTTCGAACGAGTACCAATAGAAGGCATTTATCTCAATCCTTCTTCAAGAAAGCCATAAAAACGTCTTCCTTCATGTCACTGTTGAACAATTCTTGGCGTTCGTTGATGAATACTTACTAAACTTTATGTTTTACTGTATTACTTGTCATTGTGCTCAAGGCACCTCTATACGACAAGAAGGTCAGGACAAGAGCTTTGCAAGTATGTAATCTTGTTAACATGTGCCTTAGTGACATGTTTGATTGGAACAATGACACGATTCGTGAATACGCACACGATTTCGAGGCAATAGTACGGTGGCTTATCAGTGACACGCTTGTTCCATCACATATGCACTCAATAACTCCGTGCCTTCAGATGTTTGTTCCGCAGAAATCGACCTCATCCTTAGAAATCACTGACCTAAATTTCGGTTTTTTTAACGTGATCCGTACATCGCATTTTTTTCGTTTTCTCGTTTTGCCAGATGAAGCGCCTTAGCCGATGTTTCATAACCACAATGTGGGCAAAGGTTACAATTCTGAACTGGAAGCACCTTCAAACACTGTCTGCAGGCTGCCATCTCGTTACGATCAGCCTTCAGCGATCACTTCCTCTGAACTGCACACAAGCGTTGGTTTCTAACGGGTTTTCAGCTTCCACGGAAATGCTGTTGTATCTGTTTCTATTTGTATGGAAGAAGTTGCAATTTCTACAGAAGAACTCACCATTTCTACGGAAGAGTTCTCCAAATTTTCACGGAAGCCGTCGTCGGTTGTATGGAAGAAGTCGCTATTTCTACAAAACAACTCTATAAAAGCCCTCTATTTATAACATTTAGCTCAGTGATTTGTACGGAGGTCGGTTTTCACCGAACAAACCTCCGAATGTACGGAGAGTGGATGTGCTGCGGAATAAGTGTGTCACTAATGGATCACCGTACAACACGACAATGGATCACCGTACAATGTGACTACAAGCACGACTACCAGACTAGTTATAATGAATGCTATCTAGTTATGTTGACTAGTTTTATTACATGCTATCTAGTTATATTGACTAGTTATATTGCATGCTATCGTGTTTTGCGATGCCATACTGACGGGACGTCGGTAGGCGCTACTTTCGGAAAATTTTAAAGGCATCGCAAATCTACCATTAATTTCGATATTCTACGGTAGATGAAAAAATTTCTTGATGCAGATTGGTTGAGGGCAATGTAATTTCAAGGTAACACAGTGCACAAAGAAAAGGTAACAGTAATTTGCATTTAATTTGGCACTGTATTACTTTCTTCACGTACATAATTATTGGGTTATAGCATTGTTTTTATGCAAGTTACAAAAAAACATGAACTTGTGCGTTTATTAAAGATCTCAAATAGCACACGTTCTTTGGACTTGTACTACTTTGAAAGTCTTTAAAAAACTCACCTGTGCGCATTTTTTCCAAATTACAGTTGAAACCACGCCATGAACTATACAAAATACATGCCTGTGCACCAGAGTAAACCAAAGCAGTAACACAATATAGATTCAACCTGAAGTTGTCTTGATCAAATCCCCTTTCATTTCCGAGATCAAAAGTGTAAACAGTTGCTTTTCAAGCACTTTCCAGGCTTGGTATTGCTTCACAAGGACTCTCAAATCTTTCCTAGATTTCCAAGGACTTTGGAAACCCAGTAATACATGTATTTATTTGGTATATGTTATGTGAGAAGTCCCCATCATCTGTCCGACCATGTCAATTGATTAGTCTTTTTACTAGCAGAGAATGCCAGATTTCACAGAGAAATTGACAGCAATGAGCATCAAGTTTCTTCAACAAAATGTTCAAGAGTGCAGAATCTCTAAATCTCAATATTAGCAGAATGGGCTCATTCAACAAAGTTGCATGTGAAAAAAATGAAATTGGAGCAGAACCCAGTTGTTTTGAATGGGATGAGCAACTTTTTATTCACAAGATCCAGTCTCTCTATCCATTTAAGATGTCAGCAAAGAATAATTTAATGAGGTTAAGCACTGCTTTCATCTCAATCCTTTCATCTCAATCCTTTCATCTGAAGTGTGAACTTCTGCATCCACAACATGATACTATGTCATTAGCTTTACAGCAGGGACTTTAGGTAAGAAGTACTGTATCCAAATCCTTGCAACACAGTTTAAAACAATGAAAAACTAGCATTATTCACATTCACCCCATCAGTCCCCCATCTTTATCAAGTGTGAGGGTGGCAATGATTATGGGATTGGATTTGAAGTGAGCAAAATATACTGTAAAATGCTAGTATCAACATTTTCCAAAGTCTAAACCAATAATTTATACATACTATATACAGTATATTTACATGTATATATAGTGTGTTTAACAGAGCCAATTCCTTAGAATTGTCATGTATAATATAATATTTATATTTGTCCAGAGTATAAAAAGAGTACTGGTAAGAACTGAGCTTGGAGGAACAAAAGAATGGCATGTGCATGATGAGTGCAAACAATATCTTTACACATCGTCAATTAGCAATGTTGAACCCCATGTGAATGCCTACATGGCAGTTGAGAAGAAATTTAAGATTTCACTATATCGGACTTAGATTTAACTCCAGGACATAATTTTATATCATCGAACAGGGTATACATGTACTTATACAGAATAACCATCTTACTGGTATAAGTGTACCAGTCACACTGGTCTGGAATCAACTATAAGGAACAAGTAAATGGTTAAATCAGAACTTGTCAATATGTTTGAAAAACCAAAGTTGATTTTGAATTTTACAGACATTTTAACCTTCTGCAACTGGAGATTTTACAGAAGAGAATTCCATAAACCTGGAGGTTCCAGGAAAAATCTGGAAATTCATGCAATAATACATTAGCAAAAGTTAAGCCATGCTAATTTAATACAACTAATATTTTGGGTGTATAGACACAACTTCTGTAAAGCTATTTACTCGTACTGGTAGTAATGTTTGCATATGGTGAAAAAGTTAACTTCCAGATCTGGTGATCTCTAATTCACATTCCCAATATCAAAGTTTGTGGTCTGCACCCCACTGATCTCATACTACCTGTCTTTAATTTCTCAGCCTTGGCATCTCAAAATTGAAATGAAATATTTGCAATGCATTTTGTCAGGCAAAAAGTTAGGAGTATTAATAATCAATTCATGGAATGCTAAGGACTCAATATACAGTACACTTTATCCCAAGGCAAGTGAAAATCATCAGGGTCATCAATCCATAGTGAAATAATCAGAAAGGTTTGAGTACTGCCGAAATGTGAGAGTAGTTATCTAATGTTTTGAGTGAAGGCCCTTCGTCAGAGAGAAGGGCCTTCACTCGAAACATTAGATAACTACTCTCACATTTCGGCAGTACTCAAACCTTCGTGATTATTTCACTTTGATTTCTACACTGCCTACGCAGCACTCCATTTTTTTTTTCATCAATCCATACATTTGCCGTGAGAATTTTGTACCTGACCAAGAGAGCAGGGAATTCTGATGAAAAATAAGAGTCACCCAGTGGTACCAGGAGACTTGAGACATCTGATTTTAAGTACGATTTTACCCTGACTATGGCCTGATGATTTCATTCAGCATAGGAAAACTCCAGAAAGAGGATTGGTTTGATCCATCAAAGGATAACTTCAAACATTCGTACAACTGACATTACTTCGAATAACACAATATCAGAGAAGTTTTAGAACAGATTTTGGGTATTATGCCTTGTCAGTTATTACACCACTACGTGTCGTCCAGCAATCAAATATTCGTTGAACATACATTTTTTCCTGTCCTATTTTTCATCATTTTCTTCTGAACAAAATTACCCAAACTTGCTGCTCTCAGTTTGTTAGCTATGAAATACAATGTCATTATTTTTCTTTAAAGTTTTCATATTTTACTCTTCGGGCTTCCTAAATGGTTTTGTAATTGCATCCATAATATTTGCAAAAGAATGTAGTATATAAAAACGCAGTATGTAGATTATTTGCAGAAATTTTATTCGACACCTTTCCTTAATAATGAAGTAACTTACCTCGCCCTCTTCCAGATTTTATTGTTCCGTCCATTCGTGTTGCCCAGATGTCACTAAATGTAGTATTTATTCCAAAAAGATTTCAAATTACGTTTGGCGCCATCTTCCTTGATCACGCGCTGTTAATCATTTTGACGGAGACTTTGTGTAAGGTGAAACTTTGTGGCTCCATCATGACACCATCAGGCCGGAGCACTTGAAATGGCCAAAAGGCCAGCGGCCAACCAGTGTTTGAGATCAGACTATTCAATTATAATATTATTTATTACTTACTTATTATTTGTTGAATGCTAATCATTCTGCCAAATCTGTGTCTCGAAATTTGGTATGTGGACTGGCGTTACGTACCTGCAAACAGCAAGCCAACAAGCCCGTCCTCCCAAAGACGGAACGCAGGCTAAAATTTTAGAGGCAAGTTTAAGGTACTGATCTCTAGAGGTTGCAGGACGAGTGGGGCCATAATATAATTTCCGGCTAAAAGCGCCACTGCATCAGTCAATATTTGACAACTATTCAACAAAAATCTTAAAATGGCATCTATATTAAATGAAAGCAAATGAACAGAATCGCTAAATCCATAATTTTCATAATTTTCGTAAAGATAGTTAGGGACCAAACTCAACAGGCATTTTTACTTGAGAATTGCAGAATGCAACTCTCTTCTTCTTGATGAGTTGTTCGCTTCTGAACCCTTTCAAGGCGATTGCCATGTAATTGACCGCATCATTGCGATGTCACGTGACAACATTCATTAATGGGAAGAATTATGGTCTTAGATGATTTGAAAGACATATTCTTAGTGATCTTCTATTTCTCTTCTCAGTTGTCCTTAATCACTTGGAAGGTTTTTTGATAATGTATTCGATTTGGTCGTTGAAATGGAGTGATAAACACCCAAAGGAGGTTGATCTTGTGAGAGATTCCATCAAATAAAATTATCACCTCATCTTTTCAGTGCTTAGAAATAGCTCGTTTGGTCTCACCCACGTGGCCAAGTCATTTAAGTCCAAATTAAGAGTTATGTCGATATCAGCCACAGTTACTGGTGCATAATACAAAACTGTATCGTTAGGAGAAAGCTGGTAGTTCGTTTGCACATAGGATGAACAGTAAGGGACGCCGCAATTATAGATCCCTGTGGTACAACGCTCAGAACCGAGTAGGAGAGGACAGGAGTTCTTCAATTTCGACTCTTTCGTGGCGATCCTTCAGATAACTGTTAATCCATTTAAGAGTGGCAAACGGTAATCTCCGCTCCAGTGGCGTAACGAGGTAAATTGCTATCTGGGGTGGGAGTGCCAAATGCCGTCCCCTCCCACAAAAAAAAAGAAAAGACTTACGGTAAGAGACAACGAAAGAGACTTAAAAAGCAGGCATGCACAAAGAATCTTCCATCAAAAAATGGAATATTCTCTCCACTATATATATTAATTCTTATTCCTAACCAATGCTCATGTGCAAACCTATGCAAAAACTTCGCTGTTCAACTGCCATCAATCTTCAAACAAATAGTAATCAGTTGGTTTTACGTTTATCTATTAACAGGGGCGAAGATATAGGGGGGCAAGGGGGGCTTGAGCCCCCCACTTTTAAAGTTGGGGGACAGAGCCCCCCCCCATTTCTGCCGAAAAACCAAATCTTGACATCTGGAGGAAATGTGGCGTAACATCGAGTGGGAAAAAAGTCCCCGGCTAAAGTGTAATAATTGATCAATAAAACTAAAACAACCTTCTCTATGTGGAGAAGCAACCATGGATATGTCCCGAAATGTTCACGCTAGTATTTACCAGCCATCAGAAAACACGCGTTTTGCGTGGTTTTCCTCGCAAACAAAAGCTCAATGGCAAAAAGACAGCGTACTTTGTTCAATATATGGTCTCCACCAGACAAAAAAGGAAAGAGAAAAAAAGGGAAAGAAAGAAAAAAGAATTTGTGGATTTGCATGATGAAAGGATTAAGTACTTTGGACATTTTAATGTTTAAATAGTACACTTAAGGCCTCCGTCACCGTTTTTTGTGTGCATTTCTGTTCTATTTCAAAGCTTTATAATAATAAAAAAAAAATTATTGTAAGATACGTAGACATGCGATTGCATAATTTAAAAATCAAAAAGGTTTCCTAAAATCTATGAAAGCAGTACAGCTTTGCAACATTTGTTGGAACAATATCCTGCAAGAACTCTTCTGTAAGTTATTTGCCTTCTCTGCTAAGTTACTTCCTATAGCCATTAGCCCCCCCCCCCCCCCCCACTTTTTGGAGGCTGTCTCCGCCCTTGATTAACTACACGAGAACGACTTAATATCAACAACACAATAATTTGTTCAATGTACAAGGTCATCGTGGCTGTTATCTAGGCTCGACTAACTAACGTCAGCCATGCCGGCGACTGACATGTCACGTTGGCCATTTCCCAACCAAATATAACAGAAAAAACACCAAAAAACCTCAGAAGTAACGAGTAAGCACGATCAGGAAGAACAATAAACTAAACAAAATTGTTTGTAGTATTCGAGTCTATTAAAATGGTACTTGTTATTCACTAATCAACGATACAGGCATGGACACATGTATTTGTGAAAACCTTTTATTTTGATGCACTTGTATTCTAAAACAAGTTCCTAGTTTACCGTTAGAAAATGATCTTGTGCGGGGACACACTTCCCAATTTTAGCAACCTCTAAATCTCAAAGTTTTTGAAATGAACTAATAAATAGCCTGGTCATTTGTCTTAGTAACCTAGAGATGTTTTTTAATAGCCACTAATTCCAAAGAACTTTGACTGTACTTAATATCTTATCTGAAAACTCCGAGAAATCGACCACCTCACAACCCAGGGTCCCCCACAAGCTTAATCCGGCATTGGCTTTACCCGTTAATACGACCACCCCATTAACTCTTTCGAGGCGGGAGCTCTCCCTTTGACGAGTAAAATCGACTGGCGTTAGCCAGAGTAAAATAATAGAAGTCTTATGCCGCCGAGAAAGAGTTAATACTAGTTTTTCATGGCATGTGGTTGGTCGTATTAACAGGGTTTCACTGAACGGCGAAAACGATGCCGTTGTTTTAACTACCATTGTTATTTCTTTATGTGGAAGCCACACATAAATCACACCTGAAGCCGTGAAGCATTAAGTTATGTCCCAGGCCTTTGAGGACTTCCAAGATTGCGACGCCCAAAGGGCCCAACTCTCGGACTGAGGTCAAATTTCCCAGACTGGGACTTAAAGACACGGCCAAATCTCCCGGAGTTGCTCACACCCCCCTCTGCCCGGGGGAAAACATTGAACGAGCATTTATTGTAGTTGTTACACCCTAGTAGCATTCTTTTCCTCCGCTACAACAAATTAAGCCCGATAGTTATTTTAAACAGTTGTAGCTCAACATTTTCAGGACACTAACGGCCAAAAATGCTGCACCCCCAAAAAGTGCCGCCCGGGGCAGCAGCATATATTGCCCCCTCCCCCCATTTCGCCATTGCTCCACTCCGTTAATAGTGCATCTAATTAAAATCTGCACCCTCAAACAAGCATCAAAAAACCACCTACAGTAGTTTTGTTCTGCTTCTAAATGATATTCCACTGCAAAATATAAACTAAAATCTAAGCAGTTTCATGTTAACCAATTTAGTAAGGGACTATTACCTATTGTCCTGAATAATTTATTACTTAAACTACACTTTTCTCATGGCAGCACAGGGCTAAACTCAAGTTTACTGCCTTTTTACCTGGCGCCATTTGTACCTCATCAAAGATGTGGAGGGAAAAACCGGGAGCTAGTCTGTTGCGCATAAAATACGTCAGTTACAATCAATAACTTGAGACTCAAAGACGAAGATAGAACTGCTATGTTGGAGGTCAGATGCAACAGCAAATGGCATTATTTTTCTAGTTCGACCTACACAATCGTCGTGATGTTATGTGCAACCCCTAAAAATGTTTGATTTTATTCGGGACAGGCAGGGATTCACGAGGATATGTGAACGTTTTATAATTTTGTACCCAGAAAGATCGAGAACCATTATAACGTACGAAAGTTCTTGAGATATGGCTATCTGAAACACCAATTCCAGTCTTCTTAGAAAAGAAATTGAGCTTGCATGCACAACAATCAAACTAGAAAGTTCTTTTCATTCGTCAATATACCGATTGTATACCACGAGGTCCAACATCCCGAAATATCGTCACAAAGTATTGTTCACACTTAATTAAATTATTAAATAAACAGAAAATTTTCTTTAAAGAAATATTTATTGGTTAAGAATAAACCATTCTTGTTAACGTAACATCTACAACTCTTGACCATTATGTTGGCTGAGCGATGATAAAACGTCGTCTTCACATGTTTACTTGAGAAGGAAACTGAAAAATATGAAACAAACGTCAGTCAATAGAATAGGTGGATGCTCAACTCCATAAAATCCAAATTGAGTTTGTTTTATTGATCGAAATACCTAAGCGATTCGTGTTAAAAAGTCTGCAATAAGTCGAGGTAGCATACATAATTGTGTCTTAAAAGCTTTGTTGAGACCTTTTCAAAATCTGTTTGAGGTTTTGGCGCACTTCTGTAAGAATCGTATTGAATTCACTTTGACTTGAGTGAGTGAAAAAATGCGCCTGACTTTTTTTCAAATTTATTTCACTTGTCGGACCCAATATCCACTGTTCGTAACCAGGAGGTATGTCTACCCAAAGAATTATACAATTCAACAATCGATATCTTCCATGATAATACAACCCTTAGACGACATAATACAAATAAGGTATTGTATTTCTAATAGTTTATGAAATTTTATCTTCGAAATACTTGAGGTCCTCTTGGATAAATGTGAAGTTGTTGCGAGAATTTATCGTGCATTTAAATTGGATAATACGAGCAGATTACCAGATTCAGATAGCACCACGTAAATAAACAGGTATGACTATGAGTTGCACTCAAAGTTTAGGCTCAGAATGAAATCGATGTTCTAAATTTCACATTTGAATGTATCATGAACCTGTGATCGTTCTAGCTTGCAAAGCAGGTGCCCTGGCTATGGCGGGGGAAGTGGCTACAAGAGCGGTGTGTAGCCGTAATGTAATTTGCTAACAACAAATAATCAGGAGAAGACGCGTTCAATCCAAAATGTTATGTTTCAGGTTAAAAACAGAAAAGGCAACTTTTCTTAAACTTCAAATTAGATGATAATAGTTCTGATTGTCTATATGTAACAATATGTTTACCTGTACGGATATCCATGATACTTGGAACGGAATATTGATAAAATAAGACTGAAGAAGAACACGACGAAGCCGAGTCCCACAATGGTGAATACTGAAAAAAAAAATTGAGTTCGTTTAGTTTAATGTTAATTATGAAATTTACTTTTCATGTTATACCCCGCGGATGATTCTGAAATAGTTTAAATGAAACGAGATAAGAAAAAATTAAAGGTGCTAAGTGTCGGGGCATGATATTTCGCGACAGAATCTGGAAGTCGCAGAAACATTTCCCGCGCGCGCGACTTCCCATTCACATTTACGACGTAAACGAGAGTGGCTACATACTGTAGCTTAGCATCAGACATCTTTATATGTGTTATCCCACATCACGATTGTTATCTACATTAACCTAACTTTTCAGCTGACAAACTTATAAAATTATACGAAAATATATCTAGAGAAAGACAGGCGGTGTCACATACATAGCACAGTACCGTAAAGTTTGAAAAAAGCTCTTCAATATGACAACGGCAACACAGTTACACAAACAGGTATACTAAAGGACTAGGACTAGAACAAGTTTCTTACAAGTTTACCATTCGAGTTTACCCGAACGAGCTTACCATTCGGACCTTTGTTATTAAAACCTTCAGCAACTATAAGCTTATACTAGGAGTGCACCGGATACTGTATCCGGCCGGATAATCCGGCCGGATAGTAGGGTAATGGGACTATCCGGTATCCGGCCGGTTATTTTCTTATATCCGGCCGAATACCGGATAATTTGCTTTTCTGAAGACAATTGTCAATTTGTGTTACTTGTACCATACTAACAACAGACATTAATGGAAGAAACAATGTAAACTCGTGTTCTGTTCTAACGTTATTTTTTAACAAATAAACAGAAGATAATCGTCTGTTACTTGATAACAATCTCAATAAGTGACACATTTTGATGCGCATAACAACCATTTTACAAAGTTGTTTGTAGTCGCACTCTAGTTTGTTATATAGTGGCATTGTCAGAATTTTCTTGCATTGTGATGAATGAAAAGGAGTTTCATCTTCATGTTCATCTTCAGTTCTGTTGCATTTTTCCGCCATTTGCAAGTTACAACTCGTAACTTGTCTAATTAATTCTTGTAATACTTATAAACGCCAGTGAACAAGTGATGTTTTAAAGTAATTACTTGCAAAAAAAGACAAATCATATTTGAATATCAGTGTAAAGTTTTAATTTTTCTCCTCTCAATCCAAACCTAATTTGGGTAATGATTAATTTGTGGCAAGTGTGAGCTTTTCATCCAAAATACCGGTATCCGGCCGGATTTTTTTCAATTATTCGGTAAATCCGGTATCCGGCCGGCTATAAAAAAACACTATCCGGTGCACCCCTAGCTTATACCTTAGAGCATATTTTGTGGCACATTTTAAAGGAGAAAGACAGTTCGTGAATAAAAAGCCATGCAATATTTAATAAAGCCATTTTTTCGCACTAAGATGAAAGGTATCGAGGTTTCACACTCGCTTGTCAGTTGAAACCCCGAATTACTCAGTTTAGTTCCAGTACGAGCTTCGAGGCAACGGTTATAGATTCCACGTTTGTAGTGGATTCTGAGCGCGCAGCACTGTAACACTACCTACAGTTACAGAGGAAGTCTGATCTTACTTTTCTTTCTGTTCGCGTCCTTTGCTTCAATTGCCTTTTCGTTGAGCAAGATGAGACCTATGGTGTATGCTGCATCTTCACATAACTTGTCAAGGGTAAATAAGAAGACTGAGAAATATTTCAGGCTAATGTTGACTTTATTAACCATATGGATAATGCACGAGAGTAATATGAATGAGGAGCCATTGAACAGATGAATAAAGAAACGTAATATTTAACTACTTAACGTTTCCTTGTTAACATCACCACATCTTTAGAGACAATGTATGTAAATGCGATACTTCTGGTTGTATAGTAACTGTTGATTATCAATAGCAATACTCAATCAGCAATAGACACTGGAAATAAGCGTATAGCAATAGGCGAAAGACAAATTTATAACGACAGTCAAGGGTTAAAATGATAATTTTATCTTAAAAAAAAAGACATTAATCGACTTAACCAATGCATGTACCGTATGAAACGATTTACCATTAAGCATAAATAGAAACCTGTGCGGACGCTTTACTTCATTAGGTTATTTGGTTTATGAGCGAGCGGTCGTCTATTCACAACCTAGCAGCTGTCATCTGCAGTTAGGTCTCCGCTTTTTGTACAAGAAAATAAGAGGTCATTTGGCCAGTTTTTCCGTACGTAAGGGAGCTTTTAACAGATTACCATTGGCTGACTAAATTTTGCCTTCGACTTCAAATTTTATTTCTACATATTTATATTTCGTTTTTTCCACGCAATGACGCCAAAACATAAAGGACACCCCCTTTTACGACAAATTGCAGCCGTCGAGCAAACATTACACTGTCGGTGTGCATAAGTATAAAACACCAAAATGAATATCTTATTCCCCGAGTTTAAGAGCAAATATTTCTGAGCATTATACCTATGAGCCTGTTAATTTAAATCTAATTTATATTTTGACCAAAACTCCCTTCAACAATGCTGTGCTTCGTTGAACGGAATTTTTTCATTACCCTGGAGAAGCTACACAGGGATTTAGAGTCAAGAAAACTTGTTAAAAAGATACAAAGACCAAGGATGATGTGAGTTTCTGCAATGAACTGATATTGGCTGCTTCCATGTATATAGTTCTAGAGAACGAAAATACGAATTATTAATAAAAACAGTAACAATAGGCATCTTGAATATATTCTACGGATTTTTCCTTTATTTTTGTACCGTAGAAAGAGTGAAAACTTTGTCATTAAACTGTGGATGAAACAAAATTAACTTCGTCGTCGTTGAGAGGGCCCTCATAATTATTTGGAATTGAATGCCGATTGTTCTACGTCCGTTCTTTGTCCGTCATATATTAGTTATTTGTCGGTCGTAGGGTTATTCTTTATCTTTCAAGTTAGTCAGTAAGCTACAAGAATGTCGCTAAGTCTTAAGATACGTTTAGTTTTCTAAATGGTGCCTCTGATGTAAGGTATTATGTCACAGTTGTAACAGTGGTTAGGTTAGTTGTCTCATGGCAATCTTCGTTATTTTTGTACGTGTTAAGTTTGATGACGTCAGGATTGAAACTGTCTTTGCCCAACCCGCTTTGTAATTATTACGTGAATCGCTCATGATTTGTCCTCATCTGCTCAGTGTCGTGATGACGGTGGCTCTGAGTGTAGTTGGGTTGTACGATGACTAGTGACGTAGTCCGTCAGTATGCGCACGTCTTCTGCAAACACTGGTCCGTACTTCACTGGTATCGTAGGCAATTGCTGTACAAACTGCCCCCTATACAGTCCCTAATACATTATTTGCAGACTAATTTATTATTATTACCACTACTTTTATTATCATATAATATTATTATTATTATTATTATTATTATTATTATTATTATTATCATCATCATATTTTATTTAAGATGGTTACATAGGTTAAGTACATTAACCTGTTTCAACGCTAGGTTTTCATTACCATGAATTATTTTAATCTATTATCTATTAGTATGATTATTGTAATTACTTTATGTATTAATATGCTTAGTCATTTAAGCATTTATAGAGTCCCTTATTAGTAAGCCACTCGTGGCATGCTAGAAGTTCTAGACACTTAAATGAAGCTATTCAATTCAATTCAGCTGAATTCAATTACAAAACAGTCGAGAAAAGGAGGCGCCCAATTCTCTTCTATCTCTTTAGTAAATTACATGGCATAGTCTAGTTTACATATACTGGTAAGCCCACTGCCACCTCGTACAACTGTCTGTAGCGTTTATTGTTGTATTGAGAGGAAGGGGATGTATGACCAAAGCAACACAAACGAGCGACAAGGAACGGAAACAGAAGAAATCATGCTGCGGAACACCACCAACACACAAAACTGACCGGAGCCCAGCTAAACGACTTTTACTTAGTAAACCAATTCACCGATAACCAGTCAACGGAAGTTACAGTTAACCAATCATAACAAGTACCATCACCCTAGAATGGACTCATAACTGGAAATGAACGCCGGTCAATAGACGGCTGCGTGCCTGACATACGACATCGATATTAACTGACGTATAACATTAAAAACATATCGACAAAAATAGACTATTTGTTATAAACACAACCCGCGTATGACGAATCAAACCAGGCACACAAATAGGCAAACCTAACACAAAAGCCATAGTCGGACTTCTGAAATAGGGGAGACGAAACATGGTGTTTGTTGACAACACAGAGGAAACGTGGCAGAAAAGTACAATGCGCACACAATTACCGAATATCAGAGCTGGCAAACGCCTCCTATTCCGTTAACTTTGAAGATGACCATCGCTGAGGCTGTCGAAACGTCAGTCATCACCGGTAAGCAAACCTGCACCATCAACTTCAACAAATATAAACTGATGTAATTTCAAGATCCAAAATCAGCATTGTAATCAGTGGGAAGCGAAGCCTACGACCCTGATTTGAATTCGACACGTGATCTGGCTCAGGTTAGACCAGTTAAAATGAACTTTGCATCGTTTATATTTCAATCTTTATTCCTTTTATTACATACTCTGTTGTGAACAGTTCTTGGGTGAATGAACAATCACTTCATGTCAGTTAATGCTTTTTGCACCTCTTCCTAGTTTCCTGAACTAAACTTTGTCCTTGATGTTCCAAAAGGGATACTTCATCTACCGAAAGTAATAACATTCACTATAAAATGAGCAGAGCATTGCGGAAGTACTTTATATGTGGATGTTTCCTAAGGAGTTACACGTGGAAGACAACTGAAAAAGGAATAATTGACACACTCACCACCTGGCCATTTTCTGGATTCCTATGAGCATACGCCGGACCACGAATATGATTCCACATCTGACCAGACAGCATACAAAACACAATTGTCTACATATAGGAAATAAGTTGTAACGATAAGCTCCGAGAAAACACAGCATAACTCATGAAGTAACTAAAACGATTAAATATTCCATTCTTTGGACTAAATTTCAATCATAATGATCATGATAATAATGATAATACGATAATGATGACTAAGATAATTAACGACGACGACGACAATGACAACAACTACAATAACTATAACAACAACAACAACAGCGACATGAATAACGACGACGACGACAATAACAACAACAACAGCGACACTAATAACGACGACGACAACGATGACAACAACTAGTATAACTATAACTATAATTATAACTATAACTATAACTATAACGATAACGATAACTATAACGATAACGATAACTATAACTATAACAACTATAACTATAACAACAATAACAACAGCGACACTAATATCGACGATGTCAACGAGGACAAAACAATGACAGCGTTTTACTAGACATTCGCTTCAGTATTTCTCATAAAAAGGACGAAAAGTTGACTATTTCGAACAATAGTCATCCACTACGCAGACATTTTCAAGAATTAAAAATTACTGAAAGCGGTCATTACAGGTTTAACTATACTTAGGGGATGGTAGATTTACTACTTACCGAACGTGACGTCTGTACTGGTGAAATATCAGACCGATGTTTTTAAGTATGAACCGAGACGTGCGCGGCGAGTTGAGGTCCCAGCAAAAGCAGAGGTCCGATATTTCACTAGTAAGGAGTGGACAAGTGAGGTCAATAAGTAGTATATTATGCGGCTTTAATGGAATATAATTGAAAAGGGCAAAGGTAGAAAACGATAGACTAGCTTGCAGTTCTGTCGTCATTTCATACATAATTTCTTCACCATCTCCACTCTACATGGTTTCCTTCCCTTCATGTATTGTTTCTAAAACTCTTTCATTTCATATTTTGTCAAAAATTTTAATTTTTGTTCGACATAAGCAAGGTTTTCTTAAATTTCCGCCTCTTAGCGGGCAAAACGGAAAATATCCAATTGCATATGAACCAATCAAATTGCACGATTTCCCTATTCCGACCACTCGCTGCCTGTGGCCTAACTCTTGTGCATTTAAAGTGAACAATATCACTGAAAGAAACGACATAAAAACTGTAGAAATCCACATTATAACTACAGTACCAAAATAGAAACCTTACAGTCGCGGTCGCCAGGAAATGTTACCAAGCATTTGTCTTTGTTTTCTGTCTAAAATGTCCAACAGTATTACGTACGGCATGTAACTCAACGAAACTAATAATTTCATACTATATTCACAACCATACAAATTAATAGGATACTCTAATGAAATACTAGAACATGTGCAATGTTCGAAACTCACCAAAGCACCAATAGCCCAGTACGTTCTGTTATAAAGGAATTCAAGACTCTTCCTCTTAACATACAGCAATCCACCAATGATTATGACCAAAGTGCCCAAAGCAAGAGCTCCCATGTAGTTAGGAGGACGAAGGATACGAATCTGGTAAGGAGAAAGCTGTATTTCAGAAAACTAATAATTCGAATTAAATGCTCCACTTTTTACACTTACACAAACGAGCCTTTGCACAAAAAAAGAATGTGGAATAAACAAAATTCTGTTTATAAGTAAACAAAACTCAGTAGCTGACATTTTACAATACTTATTTCTTGTCCAACAAAGAACCACACATATGTCATTAAAGGTAAGGATGCTTGCCACTCACGTGAATGTCAGTTCTCTCGGCCACCCATCGACCAAGGTTGTCGGCTGAAAATCCCATTCTATAATGCAACGAATACTTCTCTATCATTTTTAACGTTAAGACAGCTTTTATATTGGACTTCATAACATTAAAATTGGTTTTCGGTAAGCACATCCCTTAGCTAGTTCACTAAGAAAAACGTATCCAAATGCCCGACGGATATCGAACCCATAACCTTCTTATCGTATTGAGATGCTCTAAACACTGAGCTACAGTGTATTCATACTCAGGTGGTAGAGCGAAGATTACATTGGTACGATTAAAGTTGGTACTTATGCTGTTTTCTATATGGTCATACAATGCGTATGACCACGTAGAAAATCGGGATTGTTCCACAGGACAGGGAAAAAAGTCCAGTTGCCCAGTGGACCAGTAAATTCAGTTTTCACTTGCCCCCACTTGAATTTTACTTGCCTTATAGGAATGTGGCATGCATTATCATTTATCAACTACAGTATGTCGTGTTTCAAGTACTATCTATAGTAAGTGGTAGACAATAACAAAACGAGCTTACATGTACATGTATTCGTGAGTTAACTATAGTAAAAGATACCAGTACTTACTCAGTGTCTGACACTGAATTTGCGTCACTGTCCAATACGGCAGCCAATACGGCGGCTGAGACCGACGGAGGAGGAACAAAATGTTTTGATTTTTATTTAAACCGTGCTTTCTACTCATTGTTTCGCTAGTTTTGAAACAGTTTCTGGCTGAAAATTTTCATTTATTTTCATTTATCAAGCCAACACACTCACAAGACTTCTGAGACTACTTCACTTGCCCACGGGACCACCAGAATTCTGTTTTCACTTGTCCAAGAGCAAAATTTACTTGCCCTGGGCAATCGGACCTGGGCTTTTTCCTGCTCTGTTACCAGTTCAAGTTTGCCTTTCATTGATGCAAATAGTACTGTCCGATTATATTATCTTTCTCCCAGGTTAATGTAGAATTCGAAGTGTTATTGTCACCGTCTTTCCATGACCATACACCTACGTACCAATTCCTCTTACTGCCAGTGATACTGTTACGGCTGGCTTGGAACCAGTCGTGCTTCGTTATGTGTCACTCGGAACAAACTCTATTACCAGGGCCTTTTCTAACGATGTAACAGGAGAGTGAGGCCCCCTTAGCCTCCGACATGGCCCCTCCGGTACAATATCTTTTCTGAAATGTATATTTGTAAAATCAAAAGAAAGTCGATTCAAGCCATTAAAGACTTGTCATGATTGGGAAAGCAGCACTACTGTACGTAGCATGTGTTGATCTAGTATGCTGCATCGCTTATACGTTGCATAGGTATACCACAATCGTTGCAGGAAATGTTGGGACACCTTGCCCTTTCAATCAGATTAAGCCCCCTTCTCCCCCTTTTCAATGTTGGTTTCATTCAAAGGTTTGTGCAGTGCACCCCAAGGCGAGGCAAAACACGTTGTTTATAGCAAACAGCATTGAAATGGGGAGAAGAGGGAGCCGTGAAACGACTATACTGATTTGTTTGCCACATTTCCGAGAGGGTAGTGCAAATTTTCGAGAAGTTCCTACTAATTTCTGCAAAGAGTGTAGGTAAACAAGCTAATCATTAATTACCTTAATTAATGATTTGTACGTCATTATTTTTCAGTTACATATCAGGACTTCCCAAGTGCCTTTTTAGTGCACGGGGCGACCGCGGTGTTAACTATGTGAACGCCTGGCGTCATAAAAACAGACCAATTTTTTCCAGTTAAATAAAGACTCGACCTGACTACTTATGCTTGTTCAGCAGTCCAAGTAATCAAGATAAAAACAATGGATTACAGGTCGTATAAATCCACGAGGAATTTCAAAGGCGGTAGCGAGGACAAGAATTTCGTGTCGCTGCACTACGCGGGAACCTAGAAATATGTTTCACTTGAAGTGCAGCCCGGTATTAACCAACCAGAACCCAGTGTTAAGATTTACCTGGGTAAATCCCTGCACATCCGTAGAAATACAGTTCAAAAACATGGTTCTAACCGAACGTTACCGTCACTAGTTTCCCTCAGTCAATATTCACTCCAGCATGAATTTGCCACTGAAACTGGACAATTCTAAAATGTGAGATCCCAACTATGGGCAAGGAGCATCATCATTTAACTGCCACATGCACACCGCAGATTTTTATTAATTGGTCTCCTTGCTTTCAACACAAGGTTCCCTTTGATGAAAGACACCCCAGCTCGAAAATAGTTAAAAAAAAAAAAGGCCCTGTCAATTATGACGTCAGGCCTCTGGCATCTCGTAGTCTTTTTAGCGAATCATACAGTTCATTGGTGTCATCAAAATCTTTCACGGCATACCTGCAGTCGACGACTGTAGATTTTGAAGATCGAACTTAGGTAAATGATATTGATAACAATTTACTTCAGATAGTTGCCTTTCACTGATGCCTGCGAAGTCGCCAACAATGCCTCCGTCAGGATCCTTGAATGAATGTGGATAAACGTTGCACATGTACGTCACCCGCTTATTCACCATGGTTGTTCCTTCGGTGGTTTATCAACGTCCATGTTGCGAAAAGCTTAGGTGACGTTTGCATAGACTTATGACTTCAGGTGAATCTAATTTTTGAAATCACGCTTCATGAATGTGTATCCATTCACCAAGCGAGACTTCAAAATACTTTACGTGACGTAACTCTTTGAGTTGCCAGCCATAAACAGCCTGAGAAACCGTTATTAACCGACATTCGTCTCATTGTGCCATTGGCCGGTGGAAATTTTGTATATTGTTAATGCAGAATGTTATATTATTATAATACTATTACTACTGCTCGCGCTTCTGTTACTGTTACAAATACTGATGCTGCTGCTACCGGCGCTACCACTGCTATTGCTAATACTGCTGCTGCTGTTAATTCAAGCATCACTATCGCGACAATTCTTTTTGTTTTTCACTTTCTTTCTAAATTGTGGCTTAGTAAAAACTAAAGTGATGATTTTAGTACCTCTGAATGTCGTACGTGTCTCCCTTTTTCATTTTTCCTTTTGGTGGTATGTGCATGAATACTGGCGCTGAATTAAGTCGTAACTAAAATTGAGAAATACAGTCCTATAAATAATACAACAGTTCAAGGATAAAAGTTTATATGTGATACTAAAAAAACAATTTGCTTTTATCAATGCCTAGCCAGACTTAGAGAAAGCAACAATTTACATGCAGAAATCAAGTTCCAAATTTTTTAATGCAATATATTTATTTTACTATTGAATAGTTAGAACCAAGGACTATCAGAGATGGTTGGTAGAAGTTGGTCATTTATTTGTAGGTTAGTGAAGAAACCATCCAGGTTAGTGAAAAGATCTGCTAGGTTACTGGTAGTGAAGTAATATTCCACAAACTCATTAATAACTCATAAACCAAAAAACAAAAACGAGCTGGGAATGCATATTTTATTCTCTTCCTAATTGTTTAACCCTATCTGGTCTGGGTTATTTTTTGCTCCAAGGAAATCTTGAAGTGGGGGGCAATTTCTCCCTCAGCATAATTTCATTAGGCAGAAATATTCAATATGCAATGCTTTGCAAAATTAAGTATTACCTGGTTCTACATACTTGATGACATCATTATGTCACTCAACCATTGCTTTTACCTGTGGTTTTTAATGTCACTTTTTTACCACTTGTATTTCTCCAAAAATTTACAGCAAAGAAAACTACTCAAGATGAACCATTAAAGGAAAAATTTATAACATCAGAAGTATTTTATTTTAGTTTTCTTTGTGTTGTTTATTTGTGACATCACAATGATGTCATACTGAGTTTAAAAGTTCTTTGTTTTAATTGACAAATCTTTTTATTTTGCATATTTGTCTTACAATATAACACTTTGCACTATTTGCAAGTTTTTTTTATCTTTCTCACATGCATGTTGTTGAGAAAAACTAGGTGTTATGATGGAGTCATAATTGCAAGAAGATGACATCATACTAAACTCTCAAACACAAAATGATAGTTTTTGGATCTAAAAAACCTTATTTTTGTAACAGAAGATATTTCTTTTTCAACTAGTATTCAATCTGAACCACTTGATATGGTGGGAAGAATCTACACTCCTTGTCCTAGTCAAAAATTATTTCACAAGACAAATTAGGGTATCAACTGAAGTATTAAATCATCGCACAATCCCTCAGGACAGCAAGCAACTCAGTGAAATGTGGTTGACACTTTTACATTAATACTACCATATTTCATTTCAGTTACTGTAATATTTAGGGATTAAATACTTCTAATCAGAATCTTTTGTATGTGTGTATATAGGTGGACCAGTTGGTTCAGGAATTCTGATTCCAACAAGCATTCTTAATTTCTCTGACCATGGCCTGAGTTCATGCACTGGAAGTCAGATCAATAAGTCATTCATGGTGTTACCCACAAAGTCTACTTTTGATTTATAAGAGAAAAATTACCGCTTGGAAGACATCTGATCCTTCATCAAAATCAACCATGGCAAAGAAAAGTTGACTTGAATAACTAGGTGAGTAGTGCCAGGAGTTTGCAAGGATCTGGTATTCTGAGTTTGCTTCCCTAAAGGAGGAAAAAAATTTCCACCTTTATCAGGAAAGAATTACATGAAATTAATGCAGCATAAATTACTAATAAGATGTTTTTGAAAATCTTGCACTAAACAACAGAAACACAAGACTGGAAGTTAGAAGAATCAAAAATGGTTTTCCATAACAGTCATAATATGAAGAAGTCAATCAAAATGTTTTTGTGAAATCTTATGGGGCTAAAAGTTTTTTGGTTTTTTTTTTTTTTTTTTTCATTTTCATTACATGAAATAGTAAAAAATTCCAAAACAGAAAATGCCCCAATCAGTCATACTTTCTCTTATGACATCCCAGTATAACTGACCAATCCCACTGGAGAGCAAAACTAAAATATACTGTATGCCCTCTACACTTAGGCATCCATTCTGTCACTAGATAAACAATTTTCTCCATATATGTTTAAGTTCAGCTTTAAAACCATTTGAACTTAGTTTCCATTAAAGTATACAGCATTTTCATGATTCTGATACAGGAGTTACACTATGAATATGCCAATGACCTTTTCAGGAGGCTCAAGAAGATTACTGTACATGGTAAATACTGGAGCTGTGTCCTTTACCTTGTACAAATAAATAAATCTTGGCAGCAAGGAAGAAAGCCTGATCACCACAACAGTATTACAGCCCCTATTAAGCTGGCTTTTCTTGATTTTCTTTGAGTATTCAATAGATACAGGTAACAGTCTAACTTTAAAGCTACAACTGCAGAGAGCAAATTTGTACGGTAACTAATTAAAAAAATTGTAATGTGATCTTGCTCACAATCACCTTATTCATGTGCTTTCTACAAGGATACCAGACATAACAACCACAAATAGGCATATATTGCTAAAGCAATATGTTGAAGGGGACAGCTATCAAGTTGGGGTTGCCTTTATCATGCCCTCCCCCTGTAAATCTGCCAGTGTGTGTCTTTACAATGTCTAAAACAATTATGTATTTCAGATATTGTATCAATTTAACCATCAATTTAACAGATACAAGCCAAATTTAACTTGTTTAATTTAATTTATTTAATTTATTTTTATTAAAGTGTTGGAAGTAATTCTTGATACTTGGCCAATTATTTTGACCTAACATATAAATTGGATCAGACGTTAATTAACATGCGGTAATTTGGGTCCAAAAATATTTCTGACCCTAAATCTAATTACTTCATCCAACATAATTTTTCTTGCACATCCAAACGTGCTACAGTCTCACTCTTTTTCCTCCCCCCCCCCCACATTTTTATTTCATGTCCTGTTTATTCATCACACCCCCGTTTAACGAATCCTCCCGGTATCAGCTTATTGATGTATGATAAAAATAGCAAATCACTCTCCATCTTCATTATCATAGCGTTTACGGTGCCTTCTACTTACCTGATTGGTAACATTACCTCCCAACTTTCTCGAACATACAATAATCAGTATTTTAGATTTCACCTTGCATTTGACTCCGATGCAGGCCTTTGGCTCAAAACGTCGGTACCTTATCCTCTCGCTTTTTGGCAGAGTACTTCCTTCATATTTTCAAAACTAAGTCTACAGAATTTGTCCAGCAGAATGACATTCGTGGACAGATTTGCTTACCTGCAAACAACACATTGTCTTTGTGGTGCTAGGGCTGTAAGCATCAAAATGATTGAATAATTCCTAGGCGCTCCTTTTACATATTGCCTATATTTATCCCCATTCATTCGGATAACAGGTCGCCTCGTTGTCCAGTCCATTAACTGCTTTACTTTCACTTCAAGCTGTGTCTAGACAAAACAACAAAGTACTATGAAACCTTTTATGAAATGACGTGCCATATTTACCTCAACATTTACCTCCTTAGTGACCTTCTTCTTCGCTAGAACACTTAAAACAAAGATAAAAAGCATAGAAACCAATAATCTCAGAACACGCGCCATCTTAGTTTCTCAATGCAGCGAACTTCCATGAACCACTGCCATGAACTCGTTTTCAGACTTCCTCGAGCGTTTCTTTGCCTATTTCATCCTTTGTCGTAAGACTGATTTGGATAGAGCATTTGGAAGTGAGAATCTATTTCGCCTTCTCTGCGTTTTATCACACAGATAGTCTTGAAAAATTTAAATGATGTCAGTATTTTGAAGGGACATTGAATGAAATGATAAACTACTCAAAACTTGCTTTACAGGGACGACGGAGCGAAATACAAAACTATAGACCATATACCAAAAATTTATGTATGATAATCCATATCCAGCCGACAATTTTAAAAAGTAAAGAATAAAACATAATCCGAAAAATGTCATCTTGTTAGCTCGATATTCAAGTTATGAAACAAGATAAGACAGAGCTGGTCTAGCGATGACTTTGCAATAAAGTCGAAATACCACCGCAACTTTGTTTCTGTCTTATCTTGTTTCATAACTAGAATATCAAGCTAACGGGATGACATTTTTCGGATGTTTTATTCTTTATGCACGGTAAAATTAAAGCTTTTGTTCTCTTTCTTTTGTGCTTTATACTTTTGAAAATGAGTTCTGAGGAGCAGTGGGAGGTCAATGTAGGTCTCCCGGCTCGCCATCGGCCATCCCTGCTCTTACTTCCTGTTGCTATGAATTCATGAGATTTTGGGGGAAAAATTTCTTAGAATGGACAGAATTTCCTTAAAATTGTGAAGGAGCCTTTTTTGTGTGTAAATAATGCCATGCAGAGCTTTAAGTAAAAGAAAAAAATCAGTTTTTCTGGAATCCTCACATTTAAGCACATTTTCAGAATTGATGCTATTCATCTTTTCGAGGGCGAGACTGTTGGAATTCCGGATCATTATGAATCCCAGATTCCCAATCTCCACAATTCGAGTCTTCACCATACAACATAAAAAGCGCTCTAGGAGGGGAAAGACTCGAGACCGGGTGAAGTAGCGATTCTTTATCACAATAAGAGAGCTAAAAATGCACGATAATTTTTATAAAATGTATCCCAGAGACTTCGTCCAGATTTCGTAATGACTAACCGAGTTTTTCAGCATCCTTTCAAACATTCATAGCTTTCGCCGTCCTGGGTTGTTTAGTTTGATATTCAACAAGTATGTCAACCTCCGCCATGCTGGTTTACAGTAATTCATGAAGCACGTGGTTAACTAGTCGTATCTGATTGGCCTGTGGTACCGGCTCCTCCATTTCAGCAATGCGACATTGTTGGACGAACGGCCAAACTCTCCAACATTTGTAGGACAAATCAAAATGTTGGATCAAATGTTTGATCGCAAGCAAACGTAATTCAACATCCTTTCCAACAAAAATGTTGGACCAACATAGAATGGGAAACGATTAACCAATGTTGGATAAAACAAAGTTCTCCAACAAAGTTGGATCCTTTGACCAGGGCTTTATACTTAGCCTTGTCCGACAGTCAGGCTTATGAAATTATGACAAAGGAATTTTCAACCACTATACTAACATGTAGTGATTAGTTGAAGTGTTTAACTGACGATCAGCCAAAATAAGACTGAACAAACTTAGTCATCATATTACTAACAGCAGTCCTTTATTGTGTTTTGTTCATTATTCGGAAAACTTTTGCCTTCATTTTGTTATCTTGTAGCACAATATTCTGAGAAATAGACCTTTCAGGAAAAATCCAGAAATTCCTTAGGAATTCCTTTAAAAATTTATTTCCTTAAAAACTTCTTAAAAACGTCTAAATTTTCTCAGTTTAAGGAAATTTCCTTAAAAGTGAGAACGCAGGTGTGTAGTAGTTCCTAAGTCAGAAGTCGGGACCGAAAAGAGGTGCGGGAAAATTAAATAACTACTCACACAGCAGTAAAAACTAAGACGCACAACAGAGGTGTGCTTCTCATCAATGTGTCGTGTTTTTGTTCGTCGCATCGTGTTTCTCCTCATGGTAGTTCTCCAGTGTCCTCAATGCTTTGTACGCAATAAATGTAATGAGAGGCACGCGGAAGTATAATGTTAAGTAACTATAAAATAAAACTCAGGAAACGGGTAATATCGAAAACTCAGGAAACGGGTTAATAACCTAGAATCCTAGACGAACAAATTTACTCACAAATGTAAGCAACAGAAGATATACAGTATATCTAAAGAACGACGTTTTGATGTCATCATAACACCGATTTCAAGTTTTGTTGACAGGTAATAAGCCTGGGTTTATATACTGTATATGGACTTTACAGAGACACACAGGAAGCGGTGAAGAGGCACTAAACAAGGATACAATTACAAAGAAAAATAATAATAACGCTCAATGGTCTACAATTACATACATTTTAGAAATAAAGAACCGGGTTAAAGAAAATTCAATTAAATAGTTTCGATTGAATTGAGTCTGGCAGTGTATTTAAACTAGCTTTAAAGTCTAATAAAACGCATTTCATACAATAAACACTCAAATTTTGTTTGACACACCCACAGGATGGAAAAACACTTCTCGATTCTGTAAGTATTCTCATCATGGTTCCCTTTCACTCGTATCCAATATAATCTGCATGGCACAGATCACACTTAAATTTGTGGACCACGCCTTTTTGGGTCACTAATGGAGACTTCGCTTCCGAAAATAACACTTCAGCGGCGGTCTTCATGCTTCTCTAAACTGGCTTTAAGTTCCTTCCAATGGTATTGCTGATATTGTTCAATTGTAGTCTTAGAATTTCCGCTCATTTCTGGTTCTTGAACGGAAAGGGTATTCTCAAAACATGTTTCTTTTGTCTTTCGTCGAGAAATAAGCAAGGAAAATTTGTGGGTAAAATACTGAGAAATATGGGTAAAATACCGTTCGCACACTGTGGCGACCTTCTCGTACTTTTCTCAAAGGGGGAACCTGCCGTGTGGAATTGGGTCAATAATGACGTAGATTAAGGAAGGGAATCGCGAGCAGGATTTTGCCTTGACATACCTCTGTATAGGTCAAAACGGAATCTAATCGTACGTGACTATCGTATTGTGTAAATGGGTTTTTATCCCATTCCTGTCCAAGAGGTCTCCCCTTGACGAGTAAAATCGTCTGGCGTTAGCCAAAGTAAAATTAAGTCGGTTATGGGCCCGAAAGGGTTTAGGGAGATAGTTTTTAATCCTTTCTTGTCCAAGAAGTCTCCCCTTGACGAGTAAAATAGTCTGGCGTTAGCCAAAGTAAAATAGTCTGTCGTTAGCCAGAGTAAAATACCAAGGTCGGTTATGGGCCCGAAAGGGTTTAGGGAGATAGTTTTTAATCCTTTCCTGCCCAAGAAGTCTCCCCTTGACGAGTAAAATCGTCTGGCGTTAGTGAGATTAAAATACCAAAGTCGGGTAATTATGGACCCAAAAGGGTTAATGACATTATTTGTGCGTTTATCCTTCAGACGACTGTTGGCAATGACGAATAGAAACGGGGGCAGTATTCCTTTTATCGTATAACACTTGACGGAAACTCGAAACATACATGTATTTCCTACGTCTAAAATATTAATAACCGTGTGTGAGTCGTGAGATCAAGTACATCCATATGTTTTCGTACAATTACTGCTGTAGGAATACGGTGAGTGTGTACTTAGAGTGTCCTGGCTAACCGGGAAACTCGGCGTGATGGGATGATGTGTATATGGACAAAACTCCTCCTGCCGGGTTAAAACTTTGTGTTGCGCGGGAAAAGAAGGTTTCACTAATCCTCAGCTTTTCCTCTTTACTGAGCCCTCCAGGTGGTTACTCCATCAACGAAACTGGCCCGAAAGGCTTATTTTCTTCTTATCTTCTCGCTATTTCTTTTCGCAGCCATTCGTATTGAACAGCTTTATCTGCATCGAAAGCAATATTTTTGAATTCGTGCGTTACTTTACAGTCTACAAGACACGCGATCAGCGAAGAGCGCATCTCCGCGCTCCATCTAAAACATACTCTCTTTCCTTGAAACTTTCTTTTTAAGCCACCAGGCTCGAGTTAAAGAATTTCGTCTGCTGAATGAGCCGCCATGTTTTTCATTGCAACATCATGTGACCATCGAACTACGCACGCGTTGTTGATTAGATTTGTCTCGGCTTACCGGTATTGAATGTTTATTTGAGAGAATTTGTAACTCGGCTAGCCGGGTTACTCCCCGGGATCATGTAAACACATTACTGAATTACATAAAAGAACGGGATCTCGCCTGACGGTTGTCCCAGCTAGCCGGCATTATGTAAACAGCCCCTTAATCGTTCACCATGAAATGCTCTTTGTTTCTTAAATGCACTTTCACAAAGTTGAGGAGTGGAGGAGCATATTTTGAACTGCCAAGGTTTTTCAACGGGTCCACACAACCCGAAATAATCGGACAAACTAGGGGACGCATTATGGGTAGTCTTTAATCTGAAAATGGATCTTTGACTAACATTATTTTTCAAAGCCACATTTCCATGGTCCATCTTATTCGGCCAAATGTTGATATAAGCAGTGGCGTACCCAATAGGGGGCAGGGGGGGTCGTGTCTCCCTAGCTACGATCATTCCAAGTCCATCTGTACATCCGAGCAAACGGTCGGTACATCATTGGCGAAATAACAAAAGAATATCTTTCCTTCTTTATTGTCAAACAAAAAAAAATTTTTATACGAAATCCCTTCTAACTACTTAAAGATTCTGACGATTTCTACTTGAGTTTTTCGAGTTGCTTACTGATTTATTTCAACGACATAAATTATTAGTTGCTATTTTGAACTTATCCTAATATACTCACACGTTTCTTTGCAATCTGTTTGTATGAATCATATGCAACATATGATTCATACATGTATATATGTTCAAGCACGCAAGGCAAACACACTCATTCTGCATTATGAAAGGTGTAAAATTAGTCCTTTACTATTCTTCGTGTAATCACGAATGCTGCTATTCAAATTCATGCTAGTGGTTTACGGCTTAATCTAGAGAATGAATTGAAAATAAGTGTCGAATCATACATTCAAAAACTTTTGGAGCTTAAATTTAAATGAATGTAAGGACTAAATTGAGCGAATATATAGATTAAGTCAAACGCGTATAAAGGCCAAATTATGTAAATAATTTGGATTAAACTGAATATAAGAACTGAATGAATAAAACAATGCTCAACACTTCAACAATTGGCTTGCCACATTTTACTCTTGACAGGAAGGAATATTCTACGTTTAATATAGATTCAATGTTCGAACTTTAATACTAAGATGTTACAATGTTAAAAGCACTAAAAACTGTGACGTCGTCGACACGAAAAACTTAGTAAAACCAAGAGGAACAATACTTTCGTCCAAGAAGCGGTCTGCTGCAACCGTAGTATTTAAAACAGACAACTATTAAGTTGTTTGTTTTAAATCTATTTGTAATATTACACCACTGATAGTGAGTCGATCTCGCACGCTGAAATAAATATACAGTTACAAAATGTACACTAACAAAATATCCAGTTATTGTAAAAAGTTTTTACCATTCAAACCACATCTAAAATTGAAGTTCGTTTCATCAAAATCTGCAGGAAGAGTATCTATGAACTGCATATTCCTGGATTAGCCTCACAACTACTCTTTGGAGACGCCGCAAATATACGTCCGTTAGGGCACATGCAAACTTGCCTCGCATTTACATTTTCCACTGTTCCTCCTCTCACAGTGTCCAAGTTTTCAAAAGCAATTTTTCGACCTTCAAATATGAACTATAAAGAGAAAAACATTGAATTTGAAATCAGTGGCCAAAATAACTTGTTATACATTTATGGAAATCCAAAAGGATGCGGGAACTGCTGACCCTAACCTGAGAATGATACTGACGTTTCGAGCGAATGCCCTTCGTCGGAGTGAAGCAAGAAATAATGGGTGATATTATTATAGGTTAAAAATATTAGGTGACAAGAAAATAACCAATAAGATTAAAAAGTTAATAACAACCTAGGTAACGAGATGTAAATTAAGGAAGGTCATTTGCAATTTTTTACATCGATAAACAAACTGAAAAGGGGAGGGACAGACGGAGGAACCAAAGGATTAATGCCCATGCTTAGAGGTTAAAATAAAGGAAAGGAAAAACCTATGGAAATAAAGGACGCAAACCAATATTTTTATCCGCTCATTCTAGATAAAATTATGAACTTGTAAAGGGATAAATAAATGACATGAACTAAAATCCATGGGAATATTAGATGCAAGCCAATGATTTCATCCACCCACGCTAGACAAAAACGTTAACTTCTAAAAGAATAAATGACGCAAACTAGAGCAAAATTTAAACTTCAAGAAATAAAGTGCACAGGCTAATGCGGAGCGAAGATGTTCAGCAAATATATCTGAGAGACATCAACCAGTTTCACCAATGTAAGGTGTACAGCAGTTACTACAGGGGATACAATTAATGAATAATGTTGCACGAGGTGTATGTAGAATGTCTAATAATAAAATGAAATTTGGGTCCGGAAAATCGGGTGTGGGAATTAAGAAGGGCACACGTGTAGCAACAGACTCGAGAGCAAGAAAAAGTACCTACTGGTAAGGATAAATTTTATTTCGGTGCACTATTCACAAAACAGTGTCGAACGTTTTAAACGTCGAAAAGAAACTAACGGGTTGTCGGTGACAATGTCCAATGTCTCAGGATCATTTCGTAAAATATTAAAATTACATATAATGATATTCCTATCTTTGTAGTTGAAAGGATAAAATGTTAGAGCTAAGGGAATCTTAAGAATGGAATTTTATAGTACAGTGAAAAAAAAAATATATCATTTCCAAAGATTTGGTATCAAACTCTTAATCATCACTGCAACAGCGGCGAAGACATAACAATTGAGAGTAAAGGATGGATTGCTTGGTGTGGCTTGGGTGGGAAGATGAAAACTAAAGGTAAATATGACCTTTCATAATTAACTTCTCATTACCTAGGTCGTCAATAACTTTTTAATCCAATTTTCTCGTAACAAGACATTTTTACCCATAAAAATATCGCCCATTATATATTGGTTCACATTTCGGCAGTTCCCTCAACTTTTAGGCTTCTCAAACACGTCGCTCATCACTGCCAACAAAGCACTATACTTTTTTATAAGTGTTTTACACTTACTTTACTTTATACACTTTACAAATTTACACCAAGAAAAGCAGCAAGAACGAAAAGTAATAGAAGGAAAAGTGACACAATACTAACAGTCAAATGTATTAATTTACTTGGTCCTCAAAAAAATGTTATAATTTCGTTTGTGATGTAAACACGATGTATATGGCAGTGTGCGTAAAAAAACGGGGTTTTAGAACGTTTGACGCCATAGCATGAAAACTTTTTCTTCGTCTGTTTATTTTGTTTTGTTTTTTGATTAAAACTTTTTTTGTTCCTTATAATTCGAGTAGAGAAGCAAGCTTTGGATTCGTCGAACAGTTCCATATCTGGTAAATAAAGCATTCAAAGTTTATTGTAGGCTGATGAGTCTGAGCCCTCTTTATAATGGCGGCGTTTTACATTGAATGATTAGTGTCAAAGAATTTCTGCAGGATGGTATGAACTTTCGGAGCTCAAATAATGATCGGAGTTTAAACAAAATGGAATCATATAAAGGGTCCGGTTTCACGAAGTCTGTATACTCTCTACTCAGTCCACGTTAGTCATGTTTCATCTGCGGAGAAAATGTAACCAAAAGTGATGGGAAAACAGATGTGGACAAAATATTACCAATGGAGAACTGCCCCCCTCCCTTAAGAGCATATAATACTAGTTTATCTAGGCAAGCATTATTTAGAACTTCGACGACCTGAAATCTCTTTCATCGTATTTAATCGGCCATTTATCGCAAATGACGTAAAATTCACATGAATGGTACACGATTTACATAATCATACAGATTCCAACCAAAATTCGTGTACTAAAAATCATAATTGTGCCGACAGTTTGATTCCGTATGAACGTCGTTTTTAATTAACTTGTAATTCAAGTAAAAGAATGGACAAAAAAAAATGCGGTAGTATTCCGACTCTATAAATATATATACTATTTCAACTCCATGAATGTGTCTATAAATGCGATAATATTTCTTTACCACTTGGTCTGAACATAACTTTTTAATAAAATCGAGAATTCACTATTTCAACGTTTAGTCTTGTTTTTAATCTATATGTTACAGTAGGTTTTAAGATGTCACCTTTCTTCAGATTTTGTCTTGTTTTATACTTTTTAACGAAGCAAAATGAGCGACACTGGCAAGCAATTGCATGGTTACTAATTTTTGGTCATTTACTTGAGCTTGAGCCCCTTGAATTTCCTGAGTTTCTCTGAAATATTTAACCCCAGCCTTTTCAACATGTCGGCACTACTGGTTCACGCAGAAATCACAATCTTAAAAGGAAAACCAACGCCGTATTATATTCAGTATCACCGTTTAAATTGATCTCTGAAGATGTTGCGCGTTCAGCAACGTGAGGCTGTTTTACGAATATTATACTGGGCGCTAGTATTCCGTTTAAGATTACCCCAGCCTGTTCGCACATTCTTGTGTGGCAGATTCGATTTCTCGAGGCTATGAAAAACACATTATGTGAACTGGCATCCAACAATTCACATTCTAAAATCGGTTCCTGAAAATCCAAATACTGACTAATGGTCCGTCTTCTGATTTCAACATCAAATACAGCTCACTTTTCTAGTACAATAGACAGCTAACTGTATAAGAGCTATAAAACAATCGTTTTCACTTTACCGTATCAGACGTGAAACTGGTGTGAAACTTGCTGTTGATATTGATATTGCCTCCTTTTGTTTTAATTTCAATATTTTGAGGAGCTTCAAGAAATACAGATCGTGTAGGTGAATGGAGCTCCAAGTTCTTAAAAGGGGGCGATCGCACATGCTCAGTCTGCAAAGCTCCAGTGAAATTGACAGAACCCTCACCACCTACAGGAAAGAAAGTGCAAAAGAATTTCTAACACTGAGATATAATTACCATACAAAATGCTACTTTATTTTAAATGTTTTAACTAAACTTAAAAAACGCATTAATAATTCACGAAGAAAACGCAAAATATTTTGGCTCCGAATTAGTATTCTGTAAATCGGATAGAGGATAATAATTAGAATTATGAACTTTCCCCTTCGATTTTCTACATTAAAATTTAATGAAACTTCAAAATAACCGATAAACATGGCCATTTAAATGTATTTGTACTTTAAGAAAGATACAATATTCGCGTCCGATCTGTATGCGATTTACTACGGCTTTCCTTTGGCTCGCCTTGTAAATTGCATACAGATCGGTGGCTCATATTGCATCTGTTACTTATAAAGTTACTGCTCATTAGTAACATTCAGGCACCAAACTGTCATTGTTTTGGTCCAATCAAATGTGAGTAGTATTGATATGCTATGACTTTAAGCAGTACCTTTGAAGATAACAAAGACTGGTGGTTATTATGGAAGAATGTTCCCCTTCAATTTTGAGGATGTGTAATTTTCTTCAGTCAACGATGCATTATCCTTTCCCGATGAAAAAAAGAAACATTCTTTTGATGTTCGTTTAAACTTGTGACCAACTGTCACGATAAATTCATAGGTCTGAGAGCATTCAGGTCATCCCTGATGATGATGAAATTACACTGAAGTGTCAAAATGTTGCATAACTTCTTAAGTTATACTCAGGACTGGATTTAGAGGAGACTAGACTGAGCAACTGCCCAAGGGGTCATTATATTAGTGGACATAAAAGAAGACATGGGAAAAAATTGTAAATGTTTTTATATGCTTATTTTTTGACTAGGTAAGGGGAATGAAAAGGGCACTAATGCTTTTCATATTTGTGTTGGCTTTCAGATGCATTTTTATGCCTGCTTACATGAAGTGTCTCTCACCAGCACATTAACTGTGATCAATTCTTGAGGACTTGTGACTTTTGGTAAGGTCTAAAGACATCACAAAAGTTTGCAGAAAAGTAACCATTTCACTAGTGATCTCATTATTGAAACCCATTTGGATATAGGGCTACCCAAAATCTTTTGCCTATAGGCCTCACAATATTTTGTAAACAACCCTACTGTGTTTCATCACCAGTATTCAACATTGTGATGCTAATCATACCAACAATTGTTGTCTGGCTTCCTAATGCCAAAAGGTCTTTATAAAACCTACTTGTGCACCTGAACACAGTTTTCCATGGATTAGGCAAATCCCTGTGCCTTGCTTTCACATTAGCTCTTTTAGCCCTATGATACTTCTCCTTGCAAACAAGGCAACACTAGTTACAAGTACCTGTGCCATGCTGGGTCATTTCAACAACATATAGAGCATCTTTCTTGAATCACCTTTCATTATAGACAATTTTGGAAACACCCCAAGCAAACCCTGACCATTTACTTTGAAAAGTTCCTGCAGGCTTCTTGCATAAGTTCTCAACATAGGGATCAAAAGTGAAGCACCTCTTGCCTGGCTTAGAATGAAGTTTTTTGTTTGTTTTTTCACTGAACATTAGTGGCCAAATTTTGTGCTGCTGGTTTTGAAAGAGTTAACACCAGCAATCTTACTCTAAAGATGTTGCATGTTGGCAAAGAAACTTTAGTAAATTTATTTCAGAATGTCCTCAAGTTGTCTTTGATTATGAGTTTACACTTAAAAATCTTCAGTTGGGCTCTACCCTTTACAGTACCATCACCAGCATTACCAACAAGATAAATATAGAATGCATGGCCAAGCTTTCAACATTTGCCTCCACATCTCAACTGGCAAAGTGCTGGACTACACTAATGGGTTCACAGGTTTGATTCCCATTTTTAACTGGTCCACATAGGGCCTTCTAATATATGATTCTGACACTTTAAAATTTCTTTTGTCAACTATGAATGTTCAAATAATCTATTACACAGATCATACTCAATTATAAAAGTCACTAGAGTTCTATGTATCCATTTGTATTCTTCAGAAAAAGAATAAATGAATACCTATGCAAAATGAGCACTTACCATCACTGTCATACATGTATATCATGCTACAATGAGTCACCCCATGGTCACAGGGCCAAAAGGACACTTCACTTATTAAAAACTGAATACCTAAAATATTAGTGCTAATTCCCACTTCCTCTCATACATGTATGCATTTGGCATGAAAGTTTACCCTGTAAAGTTCATAATGACCATCAAAATGTTTGCCAAGACTTCAAATTACACAAGGTTTGAGGCTTTGCTTCTGCACTAGAGACTGCAACATTAATAATGGGATTTCTATCAACATCAATTTCCATTACATGCAGTTATTAGTCAGTTAGACTATTTTTGTATGACCACACCTGTCATGAAACCTGCAAATCTGACATGTGGGTCCATTCCTTTTGCTCTATTTACTGTATGTACAGCTACTAAGGATTGTTTGAGTATTCCATATCTAATGATTCTCTCAGTGTAGCAAGTACCATAAAAAAGATGATACAGTATAATCTAAATTACCCAGAATTAAAAGCTTAGTAAAGAGTAATAGTAATCACAAATATGTGACAGGATTATTTACAATTACATATTCACCATATTCCCTTTTATTCACATTTTGTACTGTAAACACTGGTTGTAATATAATGAACTTACTTGCAAATTTTAGTTTGTTGTATCCAAACCGTACCACATCCTTATCAGCATACAAGAGTTCTCTCCCATCTTGAGCTTCAACTTTGAAAACTTTTTGCTTGGCAACAATTTCATCATTTCCAACAAAAAACTGAGAAACTGTGCTTCCACTTTCACTTCTGGCATTAATGGTAACATTGGCAGTAGACTGCACAACCATTGGTTCATCCTGAAAAGAGGGTTTATTGAACAGGCTCACAACAGCTAACGTCAGAGGAAACCATTAAGATAGCATGCAATGGTTAAAGCCTAATTTAAAAAATGATAACAGTTAACTGAGTGTTGGAAAAGTTTTTTTTACTACATCTGTTTGAAAAATGAATGTACATCTCACATATGTAGTATCTTTGTTATTACCTTTCTAGACTGAATTGACTCGACATATAGTGGTTTAACAAACTCTGCATCCCCCTGAAGAAGAACTCCTTTGCTAGTGATCTTGAGCTTTCCCATTCCATCCTGTCAATAACAATGATAATTTATTTAAAAAACAGCAAGCTTATGAATCAAACTTTGAGTTAACATTATATATAGTAGTCAGTGTTGAAGTACTCAATAATGTTTTATAGTTTTGAGGCATTTAAACAGTAAACAATAAGCATGGCCATCTTTTGAATCATAGGCTTACCACAAAATATCAGAAGAGGAAGAAATTATTTCTACTCTTAGTGGTGAAAGAGAAACCATAAAATCCTCCCAACATACACATATCAGTAAGTTTACTGTAATACTTCCACAATTTACATCTCATTTAAAATGTTATGAAAAATCTACCTTTTCAGAACACCTGTTCACACTTAAAACACTGATTGATTATCAAGCCTCAGTGGTCACTGAGTAGAAGTATTGTAAACTGCTTCATAATATTCAGGTCAATAGTATACATGTAATCATTACCAGATTGAAGTTCATAACATGCATGATCCAAATTGTAAGAGCCAAGTTGATGATGGTTATCACAGTTATGATGAGAATTAGTAGATAAAGACATCTTTTCCTCCAGCCATAAATTCCAATCTTGTAAATAATGTTGACAGGATCATGTCTTGAATAGTCAATTTCATCGTTTGAATGGTTTGTGTCTTGTCGCCTTGACATGGTGGATCTGTGAGTCCTACTGACTGAAAAAAAAACAATTTAATATGTGCTTATAGATGAAGCTTTTCATGGTGAACATGTGTATTATAAGTATACAGTAACATAAGCTTGTAAAAAAATAGCTTATTCCCGATTTCTGTTGAACATTTAGTTAGACAATTATAAATAATGACCCCCGTAAATGAATGTGTAAAGATAAAAATGTATTCACACAGTACGTTCTAACTTACAATGACGTTTAGCAAGTTCAAATCTTCCACACCCTTGCGACGGGACCACTTACAAAAAGTGATAATAAAACTGTTGGCTAAAACTTTAGCGTGCTGTTCATTTGAATTTAAAAGGATATCAGGAACATATAACTTTCCTTCTTGACTAATTTGATATTACAATATTGTTTTCAATGATGGGAAGTACCTTGAATATAATATATAACGGTAAAGCGCGTGAAATTCACTTTTACTAACACAATATTGCGCGTGAATTAGGAAGCATTCAAGTAACATCAAAACATTTCTTTACGCATGATTGCCAGTTTAATCTGACATCCAAATACTGACGAGAGAATACCACAAACGAATTTATAAACTCTGCTCTTTGGTTTCTCAAAGGCAATGAACAATTGTTCACAGATATTTTAGAAAGGAAATAGAAAATGATGGAACAAAAACATTTAGTCCAAATGCAATACCGAGATATTGGCTTCTAAAACGGGGCGAAACTTTAGACCCTCATAACAAGAGATGCACTCACTTCATCGCAGTAAGCTGCCAAGTGAACTAACAAATGGCAACCGCACCATAGTCAAAACGCTTTGTTTCTGGATTTTTCTAAACCTATGCTTCACATTATGAACTTTTAAAATAAATATCACCGGCTTGTGAACAAGCAACTGGACAACCAGTAAACAGCAACTGAGCAATCTGATAATTGATGCAAAATATCAAACCACACAATGTATTGGTTAAGCAGAAAGTCTGGCATTGCAACTACGGATCAGTTCAACTATTATCCCTTAATGTTTCTTCGTACTTTAAATACACCGAAGATGTGTATGAACCTAAGTAAAAACCCACTAAAATGAACATATTTTTGTCGTTTTTAAAGAACGAAGAAATACTGTGTGGGGGTACAATTGAATTGATCCGTAAGTAAAAGACAAGTTAACTACTCAGTCCATAAAATAAGTGGTTTCAGTCATAAAGCTACCATTAGTTTATATAAAAATGTTGCCATCGCATGAATTACTGGTACAATATTATAACTCGAACAAACCAGAAATTCCTAATTGTGAGTGGTTTAACATTTCTCGTTTGCTATTCCCAATTTCTCTAGGATTTTTCACCAGATGAAAACGCAATTTCAACCATAAACATATCCAAAAATATGCTCACTTCTAAATCTCACCTTATCAAGCTTCCTGGTCGCTATGAATCAAACGATTAGCTTGAGCGTTCAACTTTATCAAACCCGAATCCCGATCATTCACTACAAAGATCTATCGTTGTTCAACGAAACCTGCGACTCTAAGTCAACACCCAAAGCAGGGACATTTAGGAACGTAATGGACACACAAGGAAACGCAGCCCAGGTTTACAAGTTTACATATAGGTTAAAGGCCTAGGGAGAGCTTTTTATTCAACTGTGAAGACCGAGCGCGAAGTACGAGGTCTTTACATTTGAATAAAAACCGACCCCATGGCTTTTAACAAGTTTATATGCACATCAGACCATATTCTTTTGTTTTCCCGAGGTTCTAAAAATACATTTGAAATTTAAATTACTGGTGATATGAATTCTTATAGCAATAAGAATTGAGGTATTGTTCTGCCTGTTTTTCAATAGGAAATTCATCTTTTATAGTTTGAGTGCTTTGGGTGTACACGTAAGCTGATTGAAATGATGTTCTACATTTATGAATAGTAATGCTCTTCAACGTTATTTGGCTAACGTGTTTGGCGAAAGGCGAATATGAAAATGGTCAAAGATGTATTTTGAAATGAAGATTCGTTTGTTCAACCAAAGGTGAGTAGCCGGTAGTGAAACTCGAAGAAAGTGATGACTTGGAATGTCAAACGAAGATTGCTTGCCATTATTTTGCATGGAGTGGGACGAAGACAAATTGAAGTCACAATCTTTCTTCCACATGACCATGGCAAATAGGGACACAGAAACATGAATGGCAAGTAAAAGAGTGTTTTCAAGTAATGAAATACCAAGTGTTTTTATTAAGTTCGGATATTGTCTGAGAATTAAGCGTGTTGACCTGGTGGTGTTCGTATTGAATGACATTAGTTATGGTTTAAAGGGTTCGGTTATTTTAGTGAGTCGGAATTCTCGAAACGTTGCTTGGGCTGAGAAACTAGGATGAAGATAATGTCCTACATTAGCCTGGTTTTATTCTTGTTAAATGATAACCTATTAGGAGGTTATTATTTAAAAATAATAACCCCTTAACGCTCCATTGAATAATCAAAACAACTGACTGCATTCAAAATGAGGTGATTACCCCAAAATTAATAACCGACGGAAAACAAAAGAATATGGTCTGATGAGTTTATAAAGCAGGAGTATTAAGGTTAGGATACACGAGAGGCGTCAAGTCCCGGAGACATCTCGCAATGACATGCCCCAGGGACCAATCCCACCGAGTGTACTAAGGAAAAACTTTGTAGCAGAGACAAAATTTTGTCCCCGACATTTGTTGGATCACTTCAAATTGACTTGAATTCTTGCAACAAGTCGCAGGGACAGAAGTGTATCATGCAACAAGTCCTGGGAGCTTGGAGATATATTGAAGAATAGATCAACGTTCTATCATTCAATATATCTCCAAGCTTCCACAGTTTCGAAATATAAATCTTATCATAACATTATTAACATATAGTGGCTTCCGCATAGGTCACACATATGTCGAACTTCCACGTGTACCTTAGCTCAACATCACATTCTGAGCCTTGGTAGTACAATAGTTAGAGCGTTTCGCCGGTCATCAGAAGGTTACGGGTTCTATCCTGGACTGGGGCTCAGAAATTGAGCTCGAGGAACGTTCATCTATCATTCAACATATCTCCAAGTTCCCACATTTCCAATATACATGCATATATATATATATATATATATATATATATATAAAATAGCATTTGTCAACAAGAAGAAAGAAGAAATAGACGTAGCCACTCGCTTTGGATATGATTTATTGCACTAATTTATTGCACGTTATTGCACTAGCGAAAACGTTAGTGCAATAAATCATATCCAAAGCGAGTGGCTACGTCTATTTTTTCTTTCTTCTTGTTATTCTATTTTATTCTATTCTTTCTTTCTATTTTATTTTATTTATAATCAAATACTTGTGTTTTTAACGCAAAAAAAAAAAATAGACTTATATATATATATATATATATATATATATATATATATATATATCTTAGTTGAGGTATTGTTGGGAATTAAATGACGCTGTGAGAATAGGGACCTTACAATCTACGACGTCCATTTGTACGACGACGTCCTTTCAAATTTCGACATTTAAAGAAACCGCGGCTTCTTGATCACCATTCTTCATACTTGTGGGTTGTTTTATGACTACTGAAACGCTTCAACCCTCTTAAAGTGAACGTAGGCTTGGGTTGCATACCAATATGTTACAGTCAACGCCATGAAGAATTAAGGTTTTAAAAATGAAATGGGTTCGGCTTTTTGAATAAACTATGTTTGTTGCCCTGAAGAAAACTTCACCCAACATTCGCACGTTGCAGTTTTGAAACTTTTATTGACAGCGAACCACAACAAACAGTCTTGATAGCTTTTTTAAATGATAAGAACAAGTCCAGAGAGTTAAATGTAAGGGCTAGCCTACAGTCCATTTTCACGAAATGCGTTTTGTTTCGGCTGTTAGCGCGCTCGCTTAAAATACTAGGCTCTGAATCCTTAAGTCATTTAAATCATGTAGAAGGCACGCGTAGAAAAAAATTGCTGTGAAAATTAAAAAAACTGGTTGTCCAAAAATTTAGCCACAGTTGTTAAAAAGAACGAGTTCGCTGCGCTAAAAAACACTTCTCGTGTAAACTGAGGCTAATTTGCACGACCTTTCTTACTGTACGTCAGTTCATTAGATATGAGTATACATGAGCGTTAGATCAGATATCCCAAAAGTCCGGAAACACGCACTTTATTACGATTTGTGCACTTTGACGTGTTTGGATAAGAAATCAAATGTAGTTGCGAATTTAAGATGTTCGTAAACTAGCCAATAGTTTTGGGGGATTTCTGAGTCAGAGTTAGGTCAATCTGTTCAAGGTGTTACGTGTTATGATTTTCCTTTGTGTTTCTCTTTTGAGTTTGTAACTGAGTAAAATCAAAGGTTTTGATAGTTGAGCGAAGGTGATACTTTCTTTTCGTTTTAGAAGATTTTGAAAGTAGCACAGCTTATCCTAGTATTAAGAAAATAATTATTTGCAATACAGTTATTTTCTATCAACCATGGGTTAATCTGTATCACTGCTGGAAAAACTACTGTCTCTACAGTCTACCTCATTAAGTCTTTGTATAACAATCGTATCGTCTCGGGGCCATTTCATATTTGTGTCCAAAAAACATTCAATTTTTCCATCCAAACTCGTTCTGTAACCTTCTCTGTGATACGAGCTGAACATTTCCGGAGTAAAGAACTGGTTACTTGTGAAATGTGTTGGAAATAAGCCACAACACAAACTCGAGCATGGACGGCATGATAGATGATGGCAACATTCACAACAGCAGAAGGTCAATTTATCTGTTTCGGAAGCCTCAAGGTCCGGTCCCAGTCCCCAAATTCGAGGATCCAGGTCTTGGCCAGTGTCAGTTTTGTACTCTTCCCACGTGGCGAAATACTTGTGGCGATTTCCTTTGAATGGATGTCTTGGAGATAAAAGAAGGACGCGACCTTCTCCTATCTTGACATCATTTTGTGTACCGTAAGGTCTCTCAAAATACTCCACTTTAAAACTGTATGTACGAGGCTGAATGCCTGGTTCTTTCTGAATAAAATTATTTTTAATGTCTTCAATGATGTCTCTACCATTTTCACCAGAGAACGAACAACGAAGCCACTTTCGAGCAAATTGTAAGGCTAGAATCAAATCCCTTGCTCTCAAAGCGTCGCTCTCTGAGTATCCTCCATTGACCACAAGAATCCTTTCACACTTGCGTTTCAACAGTGGAAGAAGACCTAAATTTTCCACATGCCCCCCATCACTGAGATTTAAGACAGGAGGAGGTACTGGACCATAATTCATCACTCCACTAATTTCACGAATTAGGCGAACTTGTTGAATGTTTATCGCACACCATCTGTAAAAATTGAAAGAAATTTGATAACATCTTGTTATAACAGTGAGAACTCCCTCGATATTTGTTCAGAGATCCAGAAATAATTTTTTGTCATTAACTAAATTTTAGTTCTACTCTTTTATCTTTGTTATTTGCCTGAACTAGTCATTTACAACATCTCCCACACTAGTATTGAATCCGTATTTTCGTAATAAAAACGAAACACGAATAATCAAAAGAATAAAAAGAGAAGATAATAGTGTCCTTGAATTTAATCCCAAGATAAGAAATTTTCCCCAATGATATCGATATTTTTCGCTCACTTGACCCAGTATTTAACCCCTTTAACCCTCAAATTTTTCACTTTTGTCCTTTCATTCGTTCTTTTGTTCTTCGGCTTCCGATATATCGGACACCGAGCGTTAAATAGTTAAGTTAAACAGCTGTTAAAACAACCATTTTAACCATAAAATATCTCAGTAACTATGATTCTTCATGGAGTAGTGGTTATTAACTATATTTACTGGGAAGTCATCCTACCGGACAATCTTCTCGATTATGCCAGCATCCTTCTTTCCTGTCGGTATCATAGCAACAAGAATAAGACATGAAACAGTAAACAGAATGGTTGCAACTAAAGTTGGGTGCAAGAGTTCTCCATAACCAAACATTGGAACAATAGGAAGGAGAAATACAGGAACAACAATGAAACACTGAATGATAAAAGGCAGTATCTGGAAATTGAAAGAAAATTTAGGATCAGTAACATTCAACTATTTACTTTCCACGCTGAAACTTTGCGCACATCTAAGCTCCGTGACATATGTTTACTTTAGGAAGAACCTGATCGTCTCCGGCAAAGGATATAAATCTTCTAAAACAATTTATGCTTGCTGGAAACTGGACGTATTTGTCAAGATGGCTGTTGCAAATCAATTTTGTGTGTATGTTTAATTTAATATGTTGATAATATGTTTAATTCTCTTCTTATGATAAGTTCGAACATGTAATTAGTATTCTGCTTGTAATCATATATTGTGATACCTTCATGATGTAAATAGACAAGGAAGAGGTTAAGTTGACAACGAAACGTTAAATTAAAATTTTTATTCCTTTGTTGTAATTCTTCGTTTTTTGTGCTCAACACTCATATTTATTACCAGATTACGTTTTCCGCCAGAAGGATCTCTTCCCAATGCTCTGAAACCTTATTTATGCGTATAGGCATAGCAGAGCTAAGGATGTTAGTAAGAATATAGCACTACTATGAAAACCGTGATTAAAGCAACATGGCAGCTGTTTCCTTTTATCTCATTAAATAATTTTCTTGTGCATGTCATGCCTGCCAAGAGTCGTATCTAACCAATAATTCTGTATCAAAGTGGCAGAATACTGGAGCACTAGTCATTCTGCTGTAAACCTATGGGACAGTACTGCAGTTTTGTTATTCGTCATTTCTCATATGCAATGCAGGCTAAGTCTTGAAAATGTTCATCGACGATGAGCTTTATTCTCATATCGCTCGTTAAAACTTTAGCGAAAGAAATTTGAGGGAAGGCAGTCAAAAGTTATTGTACAATAACGTTAACAAAATGTTAAATAACAGTAAATTTGTCCGTTCGTCGTTATTAGTTCTCGAACAATAGCAATATAACACTAGCTTTGTAAAAAAATTTTTCCAGACTCACAAGGAACTATGTACCTTGGAGGGCCTTAATCTACGAATTCTTGGCTAATTAAAAACATGGCATGTACCTAACCGTTAAGTGATTTCCCAAGGACTGTTAATTTCATTAATATGTTTTAAAGGTGATTTTACAGGAGATCAGTTTCTATCAACGATTCCTGTTATACATCACAAAGGTTGCGCCCCAAAAAATTGACAAATGTAACACACCGTATATGAACGATTGTAGATGTTCTGTATGGGCGTCTTAAAAATTATATTTTTTTTAGCTTACGTATTTGACCAGCATGGACTTGAAACCATCTCTTTGTGTGGAATCTCCAACTAAGGATTTTGCCATATTGATCCCGAGAATAACTTGAATGTCTCGAAAGGTATTAACACTGCTTTGATAAATTCCCATGTTGTAAGACACAGCAGCTGCAGATGTTGCCATCATGTCGGAAAGTTTAAGATCTTCCGGACTTAATCTATAAATACCGAAAGACAAAAACGGCAAAACAGGTAAATTTAAAGGCAATCGATGCAGATGATATTTTCTCTCCCTGGCTCACGCCACAAATGGCAAGGTAATTAAATATTACTAGGCTATACTCTCACTCAGCTCATTATCTCAAAAGATATCCAATTGTGTAAAAAATATTTGATTTGTGAGTCTTTGGGTCCTCAGTCTGCTGAATTCTGTCTTACAGTAGGGCTGGAATTTTCCGGAAGACATATTGAATCTCGGCTCGATTGAAAAAAAAAAAATATAAAAAATTAATGAATTAAGAGGACGAAGGGCCTATTTATACGGTTTTAACATTAGACTAACATTTGCTGAGACATTTTGCATCACTTCGTACCAACGAAACCACTTGTTGCAATCAGTAACCCAGAGCACCCCGTCGCTCCTGTCACGCATACTCTGATCTTGAGGAGACTCCATGTAAAATATCTAAAGCTTGGCATGAAGATAAATTCATTAATTTGACACACTCAAACTTCCCAAACTCTTGTGTCAAATTAGACTCCATATAGTTATTAGTTCCGTGTTCCCAATCATGATTTCGTTGGACCTCGAACCGAGGGCTTTTCTTCGCTCGTCGGTTCACTTGGAAATGACCCTGATCATGGTGTCTTCAATCAAAATAATTGAGAAAGAGAAGAGATCAGAGTATATCGACTCCCTTTCTGTGTGAATGACGGCCTTGTAAGAACAGTCGAGGAAGAGTCGTTGTTTTTATTTTTTCTTCATAGCATTCTGTTTTAAATGGTTCATACGGCGACGCCAAATTTTTAAAACAGAATTTAAAAACTCATTACAAATTCATGAGGAAAATACAAAGAAAAATCATAACCGTGTCGTGTCCTTATATGTGATAAAAAGAAGTTTACTTTTCTCCTCCGATTTTCTCGGCTTCGAAAGTAGTAATTTTCAAAATTTCTTCGCGAATTAACGTATTAAGGGGTTAGCTTTTTTAAGCAGTTCAAAAAACTCGCAGTATGTGCTTTATCGGATCTAAAACACTCGACTATCGCCTCATGTTTTAAATCCCGATAAAGCACTCCTGCTCGGTTTTTAAACATGACATAAGTCACTTGTCCTAATCCTGTCAAATGAAATAAAGTGATCAACCATATGAAATGTCTTCAAGTAGTGAACTAGAACATGTTCGTTGACGTTACTGTTGTGAAAATGAAATAAATAATTCGTCCATTATTTGTCTTGGAGCAGTCTCAGTGCTGTGGTTCTTACAGAAACCTGACTGACGAGGATAAACAAATCATTGTCAAAGAGAAAGCTTTATAGAGGATCATGCTTGTACCTTTCAACTACTTTAAATAAAATAGGAAATATCGACTGATTGGGCGATACTTCATGCATTATCCGTGTCCCAGACGTACTCAGTGAAGCCACCCAAGCTGTTTCCCAACCACAAGAAAATAGACCAGTTTCAAGAGAATGATGTCGAACGTAAGGAGAGACCATCTCATTAGCAACTATCCTGGGTTATTAACTTGTCAAAATTGAAGACAGCACAAGATTACCTTGATCACCTACGATCTACCACACTTGAAAAATATGAATTAAATTCTCGAGACTTTGCCTTCTATTACACAATCCTGATATTTCAACTTACATATTGTTGATTCATTATTCTTGTAGATTATTTTCTTTCGCATAAACGGTACTAATAGTTGAGTGGTAACCCCATGCGAATTTCTTAACTTTTTTAAAATCTTTATCTCCCAAGGAGGGAGTTTCAAGATCAAACAGTGGAGTAAAACTGACGTGCTGTTACCATCGTCTTTGGACTTTACGCATGTGACGCTTGTTGCATTTAAAAGTTTGATTCGATGACTCTAGTGATTTACCTGTTCTCAAACAAACGTTCCTCAGGTTTGCAATCAATCCTTTCAATTGTTTTAGGTGTTATTAACAAGACAGAGAAGCTCTCACAGCCTTCTTCCTTGGGATCTTTGATCCAGTTACCAATTAACAAGTTACAAATATACTCTGGTGCAACATCTTTAAGATCACCCACAGTCAAGGCTTTGTTCGCTTTTTGGTAAGAACGATCACAAAGTGTAAAACGTGGAAAACAGTCTTTTAAAGAAATACCGGAACATCCGTAGTAGCCAACTGTACGTGGTTCAAAAAATGCTCTTTGTAGCTTCCACCTGAAAGATTTCAAAAATATGTATAACAATAAAATCTTATCGGATAAAGGAAAACGCTGTTTAAAACGTAGAACAAAATTCTAGGAGTATCGTGTGTGGTTGTCTTCTTTATAATGGTGGGTAACGAGATGGTTTTTGCCTCACCTTCACATTGGTGAATTTGATCCCGACTGCCGGGATTGTTTACGTTGAAATTTGGCGCGCAAATTTAGCACCTGCCCACTCCCCAAAAATCATCCCGGTAAGGGGCCAGACAGGCTAGTGGGTGTTTACATGGGAAAATTTTCATCCCACTTGCCAAGATCCCGTCACTTCACAGGTGAGATCTCGCTTACCGGGCTGGCCCGTTTGTCCATGTACACGGAGCCAATGGTAAAAAATAGAAAAGGCAAGCCAAGGTGGGACAGAGCGGGGTAGGGCAAAGTTACGGAAAAAGAACCTCGGATGAGGGGCCAGCTCAGGGTAGTCCAGTGCAAAGACGAGGTAAGGTGCGTGTGGTAAGGCAAAATGAGGAGTGTAAAGGAATGGCAATTGTGGTATAGGGGAGGGTTGGGTCATATAGACGAAAATGAGATATTCTAAAGCAGAAATTGTTCTTGGAAAGACAAATCTTGTGTGACTAATACCGGACAAAACTGAAAGATGATTACACACCCATCAAAAACTTTGAAAACAAAATTTCAAAACTACAGGATAACAAGACGGTGTATATAAACGACGAGTGTGACCAACGTACACATCCGTTTTGGCCGATTTCACCTTCAACTTTTGTTACGCAACAAGTCAAACGGCAATTACCTTGACAAGCATGGATTTAGAAAGTAGAATCGCAACGAGGGAAGGAAAGGCAAGGCGGAGTACGCAATATGATGGCCACGTAAACATGGGGTAAGGCAGTGTAGAGAAAAGAAAGTTAAATTGATGCAAATTATCTCGTATTCCAAATCTAAATTATGGGGAGGAATGTGTCCGACATCCAAAGGCACTCGAGCTACTAGAGATAACTAAAAAGCCTTGATTTTGTTCTTGATCCACTTGTCATGAGTCTCTTGTTTAGTCGGTGTATGTGCTTGTGCGTGTGCTTGTATGCCACTTGTATCTAATTTATTTCCTGCCAATTTTTCAACGATATTTTCGCTCACCTGTTGTATGTCTGAACAGCCACACGCTGTAGTGCGTAGAAGTACGGACTCACCCACAGTAAAATGGTGCAGGTCCACAAAGCCAAATCAAAATGACGATCATGGTATTCAATGCCAAGAACGTTTGTTTTGTACACCCGCCACTTGATAATGTAACTGTAGACATAAACGAGGACGGCCCAAAATATTCTGTCTCGAAGAAATGGTATCACCATCCACAATAAAATACCCAGAAAAAATAACCCGATACTTGTTGATCTTGGAATGACCGAAATATATTCCTCTATTAACCAAGGTGTAAAAGTGAAGACAAATGAGACTAAGAATGCAGAGAAGAGAAACCTGGTTTTGTTATGTAGAAATCCCTTTGGATCCAAAAGTACAGTGGCGATGTAAAAAACAGCTGTTGCTAGAGCCAAGAAAGTGTAAAGTAAATATGTAAAGTATAATCCTTCGTCAGGAAAAGGAACACATTCTTTATTCCCAGTACGATTTGAAATCTTTTCAACTGTTTCGTTTAATCCAGGATTATTTTGAAGTTGTACAGAAGTGTTGAAGGATTTCGTTTCGGAGTCGGGACAAATAAAACCTTTCCTGAGTACGTCACCAACTAAATAATCGACAATAAATGCAACAGGAAACGAAGGTGCACCAATGTTCACAACTGGGATTACAACAACAACGAAACACAATAAATTTAATAAAATAATTGTGTCACAAATGCCACGTAATGGGTTTGTCCAGTCGCATATTATACCACAACGTTTTCTCATGTTCTCAAAAAATTGTTTGTGCCATCTTGCATTGTCTTCCCCGTTGTGATGAAATTTCCATTCGAGGTATGAAGCACCGCAGTAGCCTCCACCAGAAACACAACTTAGCCAGTCAACAGGAACGGACTTCTGAAGCAAACGCCGAAGAACACCCGAACAAAATGCGGCCGATCGTATCCCTCCGCCAGAAAAAGCAACGCCAACTTTTCCTTTGCCTACTGTCATGGTGATCATTTGGTGGACAACAGACTATTGGAGTTCACCGGCGTTAAAAATTTCTGCAAATATGACCAGGTTACTTGCTTGAAATAAAAGCAACATACCATACCGTTAGAGAGACAGAAATAAGTATTTTTATTCAAATTTGAGAAAACTTAGTATAGAATCAATGCGAATGAAAAAAGGTTTTCAAAAAAAACTGGCAATTAAGGCATTAAACCAAAATTAAATCATGCAAAACAAAAAGAAGACTTGGGATTCATTAATCTTCTAATTAAGGTTAGTTAACAATATAGTTAAAATCGTTGGCTATGCTACGTAAAGCATCTTGAGGATTTTACATTTCATTGAAGTTAGGGACGCAACCTGGAATGTTGATGAACGAGGATGAAGGGTTATATCAAGACACCTTACGGACGATTTTTATCATTTCGAGCAAGGAAGATCGGCGTGGCTTATGAAAACGAGGGCAAAATATTGTCGCTAACAATGGATACATAAGATCTCCCGCTAAAAAAGGTAAAGGCCGCGACCCCCAACCCCCCTAGTCGCACTCCTGCACTGTCCGTGGTGACTTGGTAGACGAACTTCAAGGGCACATTGACGAAATTCGATGAAATTTCGCTAAACCTTTGTTTTTCTTATTTTTTTCAATTGGAGATCATTCATACAACTGAATTAATAAAGTGGTCAAATGTTGACAATTTACAAACGTGGGATAAGTGATGTGTAGTTGGGAGTTTCGTTCGATCGTTGCCAAGGAATTGGGGGAGAAGGGCAAAAAGTGTTCACCTTGTAGCAAAAAGATATTGTGGTAATAGGGGATGGAATATTTCGCAAACGTATAGCAAGTAGATTTAGAACAATTTAAATCACTTATAATCGTCGAGATAAAATGGTCAAGTAGTTATGAGTATTTCAAAGCACATTGTCCGAGATATTGCACAGCTTGAACAAAGGAAATTAGAAAAGAAAGCCAGAACAAAGAGATTACAAAGAACGAAAGATAAAAATAATATGCGTAAAAGCTTTAATAAGTTGACTGACAACAATATTTAGTCATAAAAATTAAACTGACTCATACTTATGGAATGCACATGCCCTTCAAGCTCCTATACTCGAAAAAACAGTGTTGTGTCTGAAGATCATTATGCACGAGACAACGTGACGCATCTTAAAATGCTGTCTCTCTAACTATACATTCTTCTCCATTCAAATCTACACTGAATGACCAACTGCCGAGCCATCTTGATCGCGACAAAAAGAGTTCTAATTTTAATTACCTGATCTTGCCCGCTTGGCAATTACCACCACGCCTTTACAATTAACACCATTATAGGCCACACCACCAAATTTTAGACCCAAAATTTATACATATTCAACTTCACATCGCATACCAGTTGAGTAGCCATTCCGCGCAATTTATAGTCTAAGGCTACAAATTCCATTATTAGCATTTTTATTTCCAATCATTTGGTAATCACATTTACACAACTATAACACCACTGTGCTTCAAATTACCTACTTTTAAACCAAAAAAGGTCATGGAATGCACATGCCCTCAAGTTCCTAAAGTCGAAAGAGTTTTCCAAGCCTCAGGAGGCTAATTAAAGATGCGAATTGGCATCTGGATTAAGACTCGTTCTTCAAGTTTTTCAAATACATGTACGCTTTTTGTAAGGCAATTATTGAATCTTTTATTACATCTAAGGGCTTGTATACAGTTTACCAGTCAGTATCAATCAGGAATAGCAGCCAAGATACTTTGACGTCAGATTTGGGTACAAGAAATAATTTTTTTACCCTCGAAACATTAGTATTTGGATCCATTTATAGCGGCGCTTCGATCGCTATATGATCCAGTTCTGAAAAATCTTGCCACGACTCATCATCAATCATGGCAAACAATAGCGGATCCCTATCCGCATCAGCAGTAATGAAAATGTAATCTCACTGTTGAAACAATAATAACATCACCAAGTGCTATTTCTTTTATTTGAATATTATTAAAACATATTTCGGCAAAATCTTGCAATATAGTAAAAAGACAGATGTAAAATAAAGTTGGATTGTTTGAGTAAAATAACTACAGACAAGACCCAAATTTTTATACACTAACGCAACCAAATGTTTGAATTTATAAATTAAAGTCAGAAACATAACTCTAGCAGCAAAATTCTGAAGGTGCTTACCAATAAGGTTTTCATGCTCCAAACGACCGTTATCGTAAGTAAAATATTCACTTGGTGAATTATATTTGCACATCTGACTGAGATCACTTACTCGAGATGACTTCAGGTGGATTGTTTATAAAATTCATTTAGAACACCAGTTTTACGGCTTTGTTTTAAGACGATTGTTTTTCAAACAATGCTTGTTACGAAACATAACAAGGGAATTTTTTTCCTGTCTTTCATTATGATTTAAAAATGTGTCCATGTATTGTAGATTTGATTTTTTTTTCCTCCTCCAGCAATTAGCATCATCGTCAAGTGGAGGTTGTCAGTCTACCACCTGACTTTGGTGTATAGTCAACAGGAAGGAAAACAGAAAGTTTAAATTTGACCGACTCATTCACAGAATCACAAACTGACCGATGGTCTGATTAGCCAAAGAACATACCCGGACAGACGCGATGATTGTAGGCGGTGATTAAGAGCCACTTACTGAACTTTGTTGTAAATGGAAGGCTGACTTCAGCCACTGATAGGACCAAAAAGCGAAACCAAACATAGCGGACATGGAGATCTTTTCTAACGTCACTTTTAGGCTCCTGAACGGTCACTTTGATGTTGATAAGCGTCAAACCGACGACATAATCACTGCATAGATGTGTGAAACTGACAGCCAAAAACGCTTCCATATCCACCATTTTCTTCTTTACGTTTTTGTTTAGGCAGTCAGCCTTCCAATTATACTATAATTTGGTAGGGTTACATTTACACTGGTGCTCAATTTTAAAATATGTCGGTTTTTCAGGGAAAAAAGTTGATAGAAGTAGATTTTTTCTGTGTTTCTAAATGTTTTTTTGATTGTAAGAGTTACGACAGTGAAAGTTCTTTTGAATTTCTACTTTTTCAATATTAGCGACAACTTTTACGAGAAGGAGACGATTGATTGCCCAAAGACGTTTTCTTGTTTTGCTGTAAGAGAGACAAAACTTAATATTCCTTCTATCACACCCTTGGACGTTACCAAGTTCTCTTAAAGGCGGTGTTACACTATGCAATTTTTCGTGCAACTTGTCTCGCAATTTTGTTGCGATGCAGGTTGCACAACAAATTGCGCGGCGTAACATACCCCGCAATCATCAAGTCACGCAACATTTTTGTTACAGCAAGCGTCGAACAAAGTAGAATCAAGTTCTACTTTTCGCAACAATTGCGGCAACGCTGCAATAGATTTTTGAAGCATTGCACAGTGTAACACCCATCTTGCAACTTGTCTCGCAGTTTTATTTGATCAGCCAATAAAAATACACCTTGAAGCTTCGTCCACTGGATCTTTCCTGTTGTGACCATGAAAAACAAAATTGCAGCTAGTCGATAGATTTTAAGTGTTCAAACTCGGGATTTGGAGAGTCTAGGTTAAAAAGCAGTTACTAATAAAGTTGAAAGACAGTCCATCGCTGTGGAATACTTCGTTGGCAATTATAAAGACAAGAAGATCAAGGAAAAATTAGACGACACATGACTGCTCTCGCAACGTTTGCACATGTCTGTTGAAGATATTAAAAAGGTATTTCATACTCTTCGAATCTCTATGTCCAAGGAACTTAAACAAATGCAAAAAGATAACGCCTGTGTCTCGATGGAAAGTTTTATAAGACATTGAGTTCTTGGACATCTTTTAAAGACTGCGGTCATTTTTGCGAGAATTGCGAGACAAGTTGCAAGAAACATTTTTCATGATGGAATTTCGTCAGTAGCAACGTTGTTGGCCACGGCAATTTGAGCGTAAGAGCCGGGGCATTCCTTGCGATCTGGAAGAATGCAAAATTAGTTCGCATCCATGCAGACGCAGTTGCACCAAGTGAAAGGGGTTATGAAATGAAAACTTCACAATTAACCTACACTGCCGAAGTCAACTGAAAATGTTGACTCGAGCAGCATTTGAACTCGCACCTTCGGGATACCGGTCCGCCGTTCTACCTGTTGAGCTATCGAGTCCACAGGGACTGGAGGGAGTTTTTATCCAATTTAAGTGCACGAGATATTCTCGCGACAACTTAATGCTATGCATGAGGATGGATGTGCAGTGTTTCAATTCTATTTCAGAATCATCCTCAGGGTATTACGAAACGAAAACTTCACAATTAATTGAGGTTTTCGTTTCATAATACTCTGAGGATAATTCTGAAATAGAAAGGGGTTATTATAGACCGATTCCTGTTTTAATTATAGTAAAATTCTTAAAAGATGTTATCAGCTCTGACATATCTTACCTCCTTAATAACAAAATGATTTCCAACTGCCAAGAAATCTTTAGACCAATTATTCTTGTGAAACATCTTTTAATAAGGTTTGTGAGTATATGGTCAGCTCTACAGAAAATGGTCAGATTAATGGCGTCTTCATGCTCGATTTCTCCAAAGCATTTGACTTAGTTAACCACCGAAAATTCTACTACAAAAACCAAATTCGAACAGGATTACAGATTTAGCTTTGGAAAGGTTTACCTCAAATTTGGAAGGCCGTACGTAACAAGTTCAAGTTAAAGAACATTTGTCGGAACTTTCGACGATTAAAACTGTTGTACCCCAAAAATCAATCCTTGGACCGTTGTTTTAACTTTGTACTAACAACCGAAAAATGTCAATCACTAGTTCTGATCCTTTTTTCATTCGCAGACGATTTCACTCTTCTAATTCATAGATCCAACTTATCTCATGTACACGTTAACCTTTCTAATGACCTATCCGCTACCTCTAAGTGAGCGAGAAGGAATTGTATGATATTAAGTTTTAGTATGAAAAAATTAATCTAAGTTTACTTGAAGTGATAATTTTCTATGCTAAATCCGGTCTCTATTAAAGGAAGTCAGGCTACAATTGAAGAAGCCGCCTCGTGTAAACTTTTAGGTATTACTTTATATACCTGTCTCCAGTGAGATAATCAAGTGGATAGGGTCTATGAACTTATAAATTCTAGACTCAATTTGTTTAAACGCGTTCATCAAGCCCTTTTATTTGGAGCCTTAAGTTTTACTACGCTTTAATATATCCTTGTTTACAATACGGCATTTCAAGTACGCAAAATGCACGTAGTGAATTACTTGATCCACTACTTAAGCTTCAAGAAAGAGCAGCCAAACTAGTATTGGATGAAGGTATATCAACTCTTTCTGTCATCTTATTTCCCAAGTTGAAACAGGTCCTGATCCACAGTTTATTTAAAATGAATTTCTCATGTCCTTGGGCTACCAGCAGTTAAATCAAAATCTGTACAAAACCCAAACTTTCATACAGTAAGTTCACTGTCACATGCGTTGAAACTATTTCATAGTTCTATCTCATCATCATATCAGTACAAACTGAAATTCTTTTTCGTAAATCTTGTCAACCGTGCAGTAATGTCATTAAATGTACTGGCTATTGCTAAAGATTTTTGTCGTTTGAATTTTGCATCATTCATGTATTTTTATTTATTATAAAAACCTAAAATAATAATTTAAAAACGATATTGTGGTTAAGTCATTGCACCTAATTTATGAGATAAATTTGTGGCATTTTAAGTTATCTTATTGAGGATCATGACGAAGAATAGCTCGTTTATAAAGAGGTAAGCAGAAAGTTTTTCATGATAACCTGACACTGCTGAAGTCAACAGAAAAATATTGGCTCGAGCGGGATTTGAGCTCGCACCTCCGGGATACCGGTCCCCTGCTCCACCTGTTGAGCTATCAAGTCGAAAAACTTTTTGTTCATGTATCTTTGAGGATGATTCTGAAATAGAACTGAAACACTGCACACTTCTTCTCATGGATAAGCGTTAAGCTTTCGCACGAATATCTCGTGCACTTAAGTTGGCTAAAAACTCGCCTCCAATCGTTGTGGACGCGATAGCTCAACAGGTAGATCGGGTGGACCGGTATCCCAAAGGCGCGAGTTCAAATCCCGCTCGAGCCAATATTTTTCTGTTGACTTCAGCAGTGTCAGGTTATCATGAAAAACTTTCTGCTTACCTCTTTATAAACGAGCTATTCTTCGTCATGATCCTCAATAAGATAACTTAAACTGCCACAAATTAATTTCATAAATTAGGTGCAATGACTTAACCACAATATCGTTTTCAAATTATTATTTTTGGTTTTTATAATAAATAAAAATACATGAATGATGCAAAATTCAAACGACAAAAATCTTTAGCAATAGCCGTCGCGGCGGTACTGTTGTCAGCTAATCACTCTAAGGGCTGTAGAACTTACTTCATTAAATAGGTTTACTTCTGAAAATGTGAAACGGCTTTTCCGTAATACGTTCTGTGACTTGAGATTAAAACAATCTGTTAAAGTCACAGAAAAACTCTTTCTCACTGTTTGACTTTCATCCTTTCAGTAACAAGCATTCTAAAGCGTGGTCAAGATAGATATCTTTATAACTCATTATGCACAGTTCTAAATTTTAGAATTATTTTATTTTTCCGTCATCATTATTACTTTATCTTGGTTGAAATACCATGCATTGTCACTCATGGTAAGGTGTGATATTCTTCTTTACATTTTAGGTACAGGTTTAATTCCAAGAATGTAGAATGCCTTTTCCATGACACGTGCTGTGGCTTCCAATAAAAGCAATCTGTTGAAGTCAACTGAGATAATTTCTCCCGTTGTTCGATCTTTCTCCACACAATAACAAGCATCGTAAAACTCCGTCAGGGTTGTTGCCAATTCATACAAATATTCGCATAATAAGTGAAGGTATAAGTCCTCCAGAAGCCGAAGAATGATTTCGGGAAAACGCATGAGACATTTTGCCAATTTCAGCTCCTTAGGATGAAGAATTTTGACTACAGGATTGGCCGTCAATTCGGCAAGTTTTTCAGAATTAACATTTGCCGTTCTCTGAATCGATCTAAAGGTGAGAAAACAGTATCACAGTTGCATGTTCAAGTGAACAATTTGAGGCTACGTACGCGACAATTACATTTCTGACATTTTCTTTTTTTTGTTCTACTTCAGTACGTCGTCCTAAGGGAAGATATCCCGACAGAGATTAAATCTTCATCATAAATTTGGAGGAAGTTTAGATTAAAAAAAAAAGGTCAACAGAACCAGAACTTTTATTTTTTATATTTAATCTGCATAACTTTTATTTGCACCTGCACTCCAGAATATACTTTTAACGAAATTTCAACCTATATACATCTACTAGCGTCCCAAGAAACAAGTATAACAGACGATGCACAACAAGATTTTACTCAGTTTTTATTCAACTCATTTGCTCAAGATGGATTTCGTTTTTTCATCTCTGTTTGCTAGCAAACCAGATACGTATATTTATATTCTCACCTTATTCGAGTGTAAGCGTAAAGAAGATAAACTGCTGTGTTTCCTTTGTCATCCAACATCTAAAATATAGTCAAAGAGAAACAGGAAAATGTTGAACGAGCCATATAAGCCTTTTCACACGAAAATGATTGCACTGCTAACCTTATCGAAAGAGAAAACGTAATCATTGACTCGATTGTGAGACAGGTCCGCATACTTCACACACCCGTACGCCACTGACGTCTGCGCAGCCATTAGTTCTTCTTCAGTAAGAACCTAAAACCGAAAAGAAAAACAAAAAGTTGCCAGCATGAAATATACAGCTTTAGTTTCCAAAACAAGAACTCAAAACACCGGCTACACCTGTGACGTTTAGCCATTTTGGGACCTTCGCATTACACCTATCCCTGTACTGTACAGCAAAAATCAGAACTTTGATTGAATTCTCGAAGGACGGCGGCGCAAGCAAATTATCCAAAACTTTGTGAAAATTTAATTTTGGGGAATCTATCCGAAATGTCCACGCGATACCATTAGAATAGGGACCTTAATATCTACGAGGTCAACTTCAACGACAGCATCATTCAACGACAACGTCACAAGATCATTTTAGGGACTTTAGGATCTACGACGTCAACTTTAACGACAACCTTCTTTAAACAAAAGAATTCTTGAAGTAGATGAACGATCTTCAAGCTCGATACTCAGAAAATGATATCTGAGCCCCAGACGGGGATCGAACCCGCAACCTTCTGATGACCGGTTAGACGCTCTAACCATTGAGCTACCGAGACTCAGATGGCGAGCTAAGTTGCAAATTCGATATATATATGTGCGACCTAAGCGGAAGCCGTCTGGGGCTCAGATATCATTTTCTGAGTATCGAGCTTGAAGATCGTTCATCTACTTCAATATATCCAAGCTCTCATGTTTCCTAAACATCAAACTGCTTCAATCATTATCAATATATAGTGGCTTCCGCTTAGGTCGCACATATATATATCGAATTTGCAACTTAGCTCGCCATCTGAGTCTCGGTAGCTCAATGGTTAGAGCGTCTAACCGGTCATCAGAAGGTTGCGGGTTCGATCCCCGTCTGGGGCTCAGATATCATTTTCTGAGTATCGAGCTTGAAGATCGTTCATCTACTTCAATATATCCAAGCTCTCATGTTTCCTAAACATCAAAAAGAATTCTTCATGGAAAACAAAGACAACGAATAATTTTTATTCTTCAGAGCATTCTCAATACCGTCGCAGTTGCGCATAGAACGGCACCCGGACCATTTTCACGCCTTAAGAAAGACGTTAGCTCGCGGAGTGAGAAAACTGTCAGGAAGGTTACGAAATGACGACCGCAACGTCAACATGACGTCTAGTCCGAGCAAAGAAACTGGAGCGAGCTTGTGTCGAGGTTGCTTCAAAAATTACATTACGAAGTATTTGAAAAGATGGGAACGTGAACAGGAAGCAACGTGAGAGTTTTACCATGCCTAGCTTGAGACAAATACAAATTTGGCTTCTATATGAAAACAAAATAACACATCGATAAAAGCATCTCGAGATATCCTGCTGGGTTTACGAACACTTTAATCTAGATCGACTAACCGAGCGGTTAATAGGCGTGGGCTCTTTCCATATGATCAGTCCCAAACAAGAAATGAATGCAAGGTAGAATTTTGCTTTTAAAAGGCTGATATAATAAAGTTTTTGGACGTTTTGGGTCAACTAAAAGTCCCGATTGTGAGCTCCAGTGACCTAGATGTTCCTGCACTTGAAGGCTTGTGCATTTAACTAAAATATTTTGCACCTGTTACTTAACACGCGAAACAAAAACATTAAAATGCAAAATTATCGATCAGGGTTTTAAGAGCAGTTAATGTCGTAATGACTCAACAAAATTGTTTTCGAACCCAGTAAAGAACTGCTTCAAGTGTGAATGTGTTTCGTGAGAATACGGAAAGTAAGAAATTTCAATCATAATCACAAAAGCCTCATAGTATTACTTTAATAACGTATAGATTTAGGTTGAAGTCATCTTAATCGAATGATAACCTTTCTCAATATTAAATATCTTTGTTTCAACTAACTGAAATGAATTAAAGACAGTTTAAAGAACCCTTGTGGTTCACCGCTCTGACATATCGTGCTTTCACTGGCAGCAATATCCATTGTTTTGTTCGCGTTGTCGACAGGACGTCAAAACGACAAAAATGAAGTCGGGTCCGCGACCACGAGAACGTCAACAGCGCAGAAGTCATGCACAGTAATGTCGCGAAGGAGTTGGAGGCTTCCGGTTGACGTCGCGTCGACGTTGCGGTCGTCATTTCGTAACCTCTCTATTGACATCTTCAGAACGACGTTAGCCGGTGGAGTTGAAAAAAGTTGTTACTTAATATTGAATCTAACGTGAGACTACAGTCTTTTTAGAAGAACTGGAGCATTTCGGAGTCATAGAACAAGTAGCGGCGTATGAAGATGCTTTTTTATAGGGGGGAACTGAAATTAATAGACTACTGGGGGGATCAGGGTTGCGAGCGCCGAAGGCGCGAGGCGTTTCAGCTAGGGGATCCGGGGCCATGTTCTCCCGGAACATTTTGAAATTGTAGAGTCTCAGAAAGGCCATTTCTCGCATTTTGGGATAGATTTTTCACAACTTTAAGGGTTAGAAAATGTTATTCAAAATGTTATTGAATTAAGTGATAACCTATAACCTGATAACCTAGTGATAACCTTATTTGGCCACCGAATTATTAGGCGGGGCGCCAGCCCCCCACGCCCCCCTGATTCCTACGCCTATGACAAGCCACAAGTACTAAGTACGGCGATCAATAAACTGTAGCTTCTTCAAATGGCGATATTTAGAAGGACGCCGTCGTTGAAGTTGCCGTCTTAGATCTTAAGGTCTCTATTACAGAATGGTGAACGTCATTGAAATATTTGAATTTCTGTTTCCTTCTTTGGCTTCAGTGAATTGAAGACAGCGTATAGAGAGCTAGGCCTTAAATAACGTAACATTTCTAAGGTCACGATTCTATGTTTGTGATCAGTATTCCGTAATTTAATTCAGTAAGTAAAATATTGTCACGAGGTACCTAATCTGATATTCATACCAATTGTTTTCAGGGTTGGGTGATTATGGCGCAAGAGTTAAACGTCAACCACTCATCATGTTATTCAATTTTTATAAACTAGCATTAAAATTATAGTGCAGAACTCTCATTGACACTCAGACTTAAACTGGAACTGAATTGTTTTAATATGGTAAATATTACAACAGTTGGCATTCAAATGCAGTGGAATCCCGTTAATATAGCCTCTGCCGGGACATAAAAATTTGGCCGTATTTACGGGATGGGGTCAAGTTTTGTAGCTGGTCTCTTTCATATGATGTAATTACAGGTACAATAAAACCCGACTTCAAATGAATTAGTTTCGACTGCCTGGAGTGGAGAAGAAATACGTTGTTAACCAAATTAGGATAGAAAAAACTGTTTTTTATAAGAAGTGAAAGCTGTTGAAAAGGTTGTAAATCGCGGTGGGAGATGTGGAATGGAAGTTCTGTATGTCTGTACATTTACAGAAGAGGCGAGAAACCTCGAAGTGCTAAGCAGATTGTGGGGTATTCACAACCACCTTTCCATCAGAAATGAAAATAGGCCAAACTCAAAGAGTAAAGCGGAGGAAGAATTCGAAGATATTATTCTCCGATGAAATCGAACTAGTAATTTGTCAAGTTTTATTGTTATTTCAATAAAATGTGCATTTTAGTCTGGTGAATCTGTCAACATGAAATTTTTCAACTAAATGATTGTCACTGCTTGTCAAGTTTAATCTTATTTTGTTATTTAAAGGTATTTCAGGATTCGCATTTTCTCAGAATGGCGTATCACCGAGGTAAATTTATAAAGGAAATTGCTCGTCGGGATTTCAGAAAGTGGTCGTTGGCTGTATGGATCACTTGCATCTATCTCCCTGTTGGGTAAAAAATCTTTACCGAGCACGATTCGTCGTCACAAACTGAATCCAGACCCAGACTACTTTCTCCCGGCCAACACTTCCAAAGTGCACTATTTAAGGTACGATATCTCTGAAAATATTGATCTGAGAAAGCCTTGTAATAGCTTGTTTCAATCCTCTCGATAAAGCGAATCGATTGATCGCAAAAAAAATTAGGCGAGATACGCACGTTGAATTAATTAAAATTTGTTTGCTGGTCAAAAACATCTTGTGTTACGAGTCCGCAGGACGAGTGTTACTTGAGGGCTTTGAAAAGGTCACAAGTGCCTGTTTTTCCAAATTGCACGAGAAATCATGCTGTTACCATAAAATAATATACATGAAAGAAGTAGTACAGTGCCGAAAAAAGGTAATTCACAGCAAATTACTGTATTACCTTTTCTCGCTACTGTGTTACCTTAAAATTGCACTGCCCTTAGCAAATCAGATTTGAGAAATTTTTTCATGCATATTAATAAGCTGGTTACGATTCGTGTAATCTAAATTACAATTCAATCTAAACTCACCCATAAAGCCTTTTCTTTTCTCTCAGATTTTAAATTTTGACACGAGGCGAAGCCGAGTGTTTTTATAACCCGATATAGAACGGACATGAATTTTGTAAATTAGTTCTAAAACGTTCTAAGTCATGTTGAACAGATTGCAAAAAGTTTCTAAACCATCGGAAAGATAAAAAGAAACTAGTTTTATTCTGATGCAGAAGGCAGCACTAATGTCTGTAAATTTGATACAATATTGATAAATAAAATATCAATATCTGTTAATGTGATATAGAATCGATATTTATTAATTAGTTCTGTATCATATTTACAGACATTGATTAAACATGAATTCCTTTTGTATTTTCCTCATGAATTATTAATGGTTTAGACACACATGCATACTTACATATAGATATACAAACTCATCAAGGAAAAGAAATTCATAGTTACTTAGTAGTTGTAAACCAGATACAAAATGGTACTGATTTACATAAATTTCTCATTCAATTTATTGAGCTCAAACGGCTCGTATCGCCGAAATAGTCTGTTAACAATGACTTTGATGAATGCCATGGACGATTGTCGTAGAGTACAAGCAGACAATCTGCTAACTACGGCACAAAATTAAGTTAAAAAAATATTAAAAGAAATAAAAAAAAATAACGTACGTTGTCACGTTAATAAATTCTAACCTTCTCTCTTTCTTTTTCTTTCAGTTTGTCCAGGGCCCGTTTCAACCCTTCATCCAAAAGATCGATTAAACGAACTGTGTCGCCAGACCTTGTCTTAAATTTCTTTCTAAAAGGTCCAATACATACATTACATTCGGACTGAGTGAAATTACAAGTGCTCCTGAGTATGTACGCTCCCAAGCAACGACCCGACGGCTGCTTTTAGCGTAGGCCTCAATACTCTACCCTCTGCTGATAAGAATTTCATGCCATGTCACAAAAACATGTACATTTGTCATCTTTCCTCACTATTGCAGTACGCGATGGTGAATGGTTAGAGCATCTAAGAGCGATTATAAGGTTCCGAGTTCGATTTCCGTTCGCAAGCTTGGGACAATGCATGCGTCCTAATATGGACACATAAGTAACAAAATGTTAAGCCGTGGCTCTACGTAAGATTTTTACTTAGACAGACAGTGCAACTTTATGAAAAAAAAAATCTATCGCCATAGGATAGTGGTGGATACTCGAAGCCAGACACTTTGGTAACAAATAGGTAGCTAACTGGCCAAGAGTTAAAGAAAGGCCGGCATGGTTCTATTTTGTTTCGTATCGACTAGAAATGCTTAAGACGCATCGCCGGTTTGGAAGAAAAGTCGCAAGGTGACTACTTGAGTGACAACAGCTGACTGTTGTCACCAAAACTTCATCGCGCAAAAGTGATGATAAACTGTTCAAATGTTTATTTCACGAATCTTACTTATCTTCTCCGAGCACAACGCCAAATCCTACGTGATCTACTCTTGTATTCTTGGGATCATACCATCCAGCATCACGACCAGCAGCAAATATTGACTGGAAATGGGCACTCTGTAGATCAGGAAATTAATTTCTTTTAACATTAGTAACGGATCACTTATTTAATTACCAAAACTATCCTCATTTTTAGTCTCGTCTGCTTAGGTATACGTGTGTAAGAGAAAAAAATTGATCAAGTCAAGTAAAAAAGGTAAGCGCAAGAAAGAAGAAAAAATATTTTCAATATTTTTCAAGAAATCATTTGATAGTTTGCATCACTAGTTCTTAGCAAGATTACAGATTAATAATAATTTAATGAATGTTTGCTATCTTCCGCAAAGTGCACGTCTGATTTGCCTTAAATGGAACTACTGATCGTTAAAAGTTCTTATATGGTCACTACACATTTTGCTCTTCGTTTATGCAACTGTAACAATAAAGGAGACCTAATAATACAACTACGCACTTTCGTTTTCGTGAATACGTTTTCGTTCCAATTATTTGCTGCTTCATTGACGCCATTTACATAAACATTTATTATTATCATCAAGGGACTGTCATTAACGTGTTCGTGCATTCAATAGCGTTAAGAAGCAAAACATTAACCGATACTGCATTTCAACGAAACGCGACAAGGCTTATTAGTACTTTCGGACGCCTTCCCAAACACTGTTTCACTGCGGCGAACACTTCAGGTGTCAATCGGTCCACGGCATTAACCATTATCACCACGCATGTCAACGATGGTAGGGTTGACGAAACTCAACGTGAAAGAGGATGAAGAAATGAAGCAACGTTTAATTGAAGTAATTTAAGAAGATTGCCAGTTTACATTTCGACAGATCAACCAGATACTTAGAAGGTGTAAACCAAATGTAAACTCCATTTCACGTACTCGCTTGCAGCTGCAGGTAAAGCCGATATCAGCCACCGAAACATCGGAGCTGGGTCACAAGGAATGCCACTTGGAGAATGCGGACCCCACAGCCATTAAAAGGAACATGGGAACAATATCTGTTCAAAAACTTGCTGCATGGTCCGGCTTGATCCAGAAATTATTTTCCATATGCCTTTGTCGTGAAATTATTGAAGGTTAAACACGAGTTATTATCGAAAGGTTCTTAATTCATTAACGTCTATGTTATTAATGTTAATGAATGTTCGAACGCGTTATGGATTGTCCCTTGATGAAAATGAAGCTCTCTTGAGTTTATTGAAAGTACTTATTAATGGCGTTAATGAAGCGGCAAATAACTTAAATCAAAATGCATTCACGACAATGATAACGAGTAACTGCGTGACTGAATCATTTTAACTGTTAACGATAGTTCTACCTCCGTTGACGAAGGGCAAAAGGTGTAATACGAAAACAGCGGGTAAGGTTATCAGACTTTCTGTACATATTTCAAAACTACAACGATAACAAAGACAATGACATAAATCACACCACCTGCAAAACCAAGTATCATCCAACACCAGAACCACGATTAACGCCCAACAGCACCCTGATCAACAATGATGTCATCACTACCACCACTATTACAACCATCCTGTTCCAACACCAAGACCACCAACATTACCCTCACCAAAACCACCATCGACACGTAACCGGTCAGCGAAACACTGGTGTCCGCTAAACTACAGTCTAGCCAAAAAAACTTCCAGTATCGAAACTACCAACACCAACCCAATGACAAAAACACCACAACCACCTCTAACAGCAGCACCACGACCACCCTCGATAACAACAGGACCACCAACACCCACACCAACACCGACATCGCCATCAACGCCTCTAACAGTACCAACACTAACACAATGATTCAACGAAGGGCACAGTGAATTTTTTAAAAATTTATCACACGTATTCTTCCCACAGGAATTCACATCAAGCGAAGGAAATTTTGGAATGCATAATAAAATGATTCCATCGCTCGCAGGTTTTCATCATCCCATCTCCATCGCCATGTGATTAAGTGCAACGCCAAATATTCATTGAATAGACCTGTCCTCAGCTTCACTCACTGGAGATTGTAATACACAAACATTACGTAAATGTCATTACTGGGTGGACGATTTATAATGGAAAGTCGCGTAAAATGGAAGCCTCACCTGACCAGCATCTACAACATAAATCAACCAATCACCATTCTCATCGAATAGTCTTTGGTTCAGGGCGGCTAAGTCTGAAGTGTCATAAGTATATCCGCCGTCCGACTTCACTACAGTCAATGGAACTTTTTGGCCAGATGGAAAGATAAGTTTACGACCTTCTTCTTCTCGAACTATGCCTAGGAATGGATCAAGGAAACTAGAATAAAATTGTATGGAATTTTAAAATCACTAAGTAAATTAAACAAACAAGTTGACCAAAGATCGAATTACGGTAGGATTCTAAATACTCATGTACGGCAAAGTGCATGCTACAAACCAATGAGAGCTCATACACAGCAAGTTCCTAGTTCTAGCGTCTTCATCAGGGGCGAACGTTCTAAGGAAGAGGACCCTATTTACTCTCACAGTTATTTATCTATTAATGAGGTGCGAAAAAGCTTAGGGTAATAATGGTGGTGTATTACTGGAAGCTTATTTTCATTAAAAGATAACGTCATCAAAGGTTCTGTAAGGATAAATAGGGACCTCTTCCTTAGAAGGATCGTCTCTGATCAAGAAACTAGATCGGAGTGTCGAGTGTGATTTTGTAAACTGAGTTCTCAAACTCATTAATAATTCATGACTTAATTAACCAACAAGACGAACATATTTGGTCATGTGCATGTGTTTTGAAACCCGGTAAAGGTCGCGTAAACTGAATTCATAATTAAGAAATCAGATAATAAACAGCTCTTACTTGGAACCGTTTATTACCACATTTCTTAATTATAAATTCAAAATAGACGATTGAGAAGCTATTCGATAAACTCGTGTCTCGTGTTTTACCAGGGGTTACAAACACTCGAGAACAATAAAAAGCACTCGGCCTACCGCCTCGTGATTTTCAATGTTCTCTCGCGTTTGTAAAACGTTCGAGAACAACAAAAATCACTCGACCTGCGGCCTCGTGATTCTCATTATCCTCTCATGTTTTACAAACACTCGAGAACAATCAAAATCGCTTGGGTCACGGCCTCGTGATTTTCATTGTTCTCTCGTGTTTGTAACCCCTGGTAAAACACTCGAACTCGTTTCACGAGAAATTAGCGTCAAACAATGTTTGAGCTTAGTATTTACCAAGAATTTATGTTTTTAACAACGTATTTAGAAAATTTACTCCTCTAATCAGTAATAAATCTAAACATCTCCTACCAAGGGAAAATTTCATTAGCCCTCAAGATACTTTTAATAACCACATGGTTTACTGGCCCGGTTGAACAAAGCTCCTTCACGAAAAGAGATAGTTTCTTTAGTTAGAACAATAATTGCCTATCTCCTTGTTTTACTAAGGTTTTATTCAACCGCACCCTGGGAGTTTTTGATCGAATTATCGTATTATCTCAATAGTTATTGTGATTGGACAATAAATTTATTGGAAATGCAACCACACCTGATGATTGACATTCATTTGAAATATTGGACGCAAATGACTAAGATTACCAAGTCAGTTAAACAAACCACTTAGTTTAGGTCAAACGAATCGCGCATATACTCCTAGATGTAAAGCATCACAACAAAAAGAAATTTCGCACTGCTTATGGAACAAGATCGAAAGGTGTTTTACGTGAATAAACTATTAGAGAGTGGGAGAATACATCATTCAATATTTGGCATATAGGAAAAAAATCATTAAATCAAATCTTCTGGAAATGTTGCTAACAAACTTTAATAAAGTTAATATACTTAATAACAATGAAAAATGAAAAATCAACTAAGTTGCACACAAGTGTTTTACGTTGGTGCTGATTTTGGTCTCTGAGATTTGGATTTTAATCATACTACAATTTGCTTACGATTTGAGAAAATTAATTTTTAGCTCGTTTCTTTTTTTCACTAACGTCTTTTACATCCAAATAAAACCTTTTTATCGTTGAACTGTATTTCATCCAATGTTTATGGTGGGGTACAGAACAAAAACCGATAAGTAACTTACGGACAATCAAGAAAGGATTGGAGTGCATGCTTGTCTTTGTTCATATGACAATACTATCACAACAATACAATACATGTATGTTAATCAAATGCTTAAAGTACATGTTTTTTAATATATACGTATAAATCATTACTGCGAAAAACAAAATGACGTTGCGAATAAAAACAGAATTTACTTTATTACTAAACACAATATTAAAAAATAACACACCTTTTTTCTCCAAATCTTCGACTATTTTACCCATCATGTCCTGATAGAATGATTCTCCTCTTTCAATTAAGGTTATATCAAGTCTTTCGTAGATTTTAGCAAACTCTAGGAAACACAAGTGCAACATAATACAGTTACAAGTTCGCATTATTTAATGCACATATTCCTCAAACTCGATTACTTAGAAATTCCTGTCAAATGCTCAGAAATCTTTGCCTGGTTATCAAGCTGGAGAAGCAGGTACAGTAATATAAACATAAATCACAAGCTTCCACATGCATGCGTCTCCGTAACTTCAAATAACAACCAGCTGACAAATCTTAGATATTTCGGTAACCCCCGCGTATTTTGATAATACAAAATAACAGCAATTCCGAAGATTAAAAGCTATTTTTTATTATTTCCCGAATTATCGAATTAGGAACCCTTCTCCTTTATCTTTCCTTGTGTAGATGGTTGTTGTTTTTTTTTTTAACAAACGGCCATCAAAGTGTTGTTCGAGATATTTTATCGACATGGTTCCTAACTAAATCCGCTGTTCTGTAAGTGACTGTCAAAACAATATTTCTACTAATCTCACATCTAAAGTTATTTGCAGATGGACAAGAGTATTTTGCAAACCTTCAAGGCCAAGATGAAAGCGGATAAACGTGAAGTACTCCCAACAGAATATTAAGAACAAGGGTTTTAGCAGACTTTTAAAATCGCATTAAAAATTAATGAGGAATATATAAGTGAAAATCATAACCGTGTCGTGCCTTTTCTTTTGTGATAAAATTATGCTTACTTTTCTCCTCACATTTTTGCGGCTGTGAAAACCCTAATTTCTAAATTCTCTTTGCAAATTAGCGTATTAAGGGCTTTAATTTGGAGTCATTTAGAAAACTCGCAGTATTTGTTTTATCGGGTACAAAAACACTCGGGTATCTCCTCGTATGTTAAATCCGATAAAGAACTCCTGCTCGTTTTCTAAATGTTAATTAAATAATTTAAAAGTGCAATTGTCTACAAAGTTATCACTTCTTGATAACCAAACATGCTTTAGAATACAACCTGAGCAATTTTACTAATTTAAAGGGGTTTTTTGTTAAAAAATACATGGCAGATACGATAAACGCTGGTCCACCACCGCCATCTTGTTGCAGATCATGACTAGTGACATCACAACCTCTTTTCCTTTTAATTTTTCGCCAAATTTGCCGCATGGGAACTAAAGAAACTTTTTTTGGTTGATAGCTGCTTTGGCTATCGCTGTTGCAACCATAAGTATAACCTATATGTACACTTAACATATATTTCGCAGGTGGATAGTGTTTTTTGCGCAACCTGATTGGTTCCTCTATCTCGGAATATCCTGCACTATTTACCTCCGAGCAAAACAAGATGGCGTCCCATTTTGTTTAAGTTACGGAAGAAGAACGCTTTTTATAATGAACGAAGTCATTGTACAAGACAACACCAGTGGGCGACAAGCGGATTGATTTCAATAAAATTCCTTTACAAACTTAAAAAAACATATATGTGTAAACAGTTGTGCGAGGTATATGCTAAAATAATTCACCTCAAGTTCAGTGAATAATTGTTAAATATATATATATATATATATATATATATATATATAACAAATTTACTTATATATATATATATATATAAGTAAATTTCATCTTACTACGTATAGATGTTTGTAAGCTTGGATATATGTATGATGAAAAATTTGTTCTCAAGCTATTATCTCAGAGAATTTCTGAGCTCCCCAACGGGAATCGAACCCGTGTCTCTCGATCGCCGGTACGGTTGTTTTACCACCAGACTATAGGGTCTCAGACGGCAAGCATGATGTTAATTAGACACCTCGTTCGTAATATTGATATGTCTCTTTCGTACTTGAAAACTCAACATACCTGTAATGTGATATTGTGCATAAGTAAATTTCATCTTACTAAGTGTAGATGTTTGTAAGCTTGGATATATGTATGATGAAAAGTTTGTTCTCAAGATTTTATCTCAGAAAATTTCTGAGCTCCCCAACGGGAATCGAACCCGTGTCTCCCGATTGCCGGTACGGTTGTTTTACCACTAGACTATAGGGTCTCAGACGGCAAACATGATGCTAATTAGAGACCTGGTTTGTACGAACCAAGTACAAAAGAGGCATATCAATATTACGAAGCAGGTCTCTAATTAACATCATGTATAGAACAATAATTGTTATATATATGTATGTTCAATCTGCAGACGTACGTTACGCTGTACTACAACTCATCAGTGCAGCTCGGAACGAACTTGGATTGATAATATATATATAATTATTATTATTATTATTATTATTAAAACTTTATTTCACGAGGGTAGCACTTAATAGCCGTAGCCTAATAAACTTGTGGCCCTCAAAATCAATATACAATATAATACAAACAAACAATTACAATAAAACTAGGTTTAAAATATACTATATACTAAAATGTTTTGAATACTCTTGTTGTTTAAAAATCTTATTCCACATAGTAATCTTAAAACATTTCAAAGAATCGACTTTCCTAATATCTAAAGGCACACTGTTCCATAGTCTTCTGGAGGTTACTGAAAAGGAACGACCACCTTCAGTCTCTCGCTTATATTTCGGACAAATGGCATTATAATTAACATAGCGCGTGCTTCTAGTGTGTTGTCTATTATTTATTAATAAAAGTTCTTCAAGATAGCTTGGAACAGAGCTATGAATAAGTTTGGATTGATATATATATATATATCACAATAATATATATATATATAAATATATATATATAACAATTATTCACTGAAGTTGAGGTGAATTGTTTTAGCATATACCTCGCATAATTGTTTACACATCTATGTTTTTTTAAGTATAACTTTGATTTGGCCTCTACTTGTACAACAACCTATAATACATATATACATACATACATACATATATATATATATATATATATATATATATATATATGTGTGTGTGTGTGTGTGTGTGTGTGTGTGTGTGTGTGTGTGTAATATATATAGAGAATATTCAGAAACATTACCACCTTCCTTCGAATACTATTATAAGTTGACAAATTCGTGAGGGAAATATCAGATGGTGATGTTGGCATATCGATTTAGTGTTCAAGAGAGCACAAGGTTCACTCCATATTACATGATGTTCGGACGAGAGGCTAGACTTCCTGTCGACGTCATGTTCGGTGGTGCTGCGTCACGAGTTTCTAGCGAAGCTGAGCATGTGCGTGACCTACGTGAGGAACTTGAAGATGGATTCGATCAAGTCCGGGACAGACTTCAATTTGTTCAGATGCGTCAGAAAGACTACTATGACAAGAACACAAAAGGGGATCCATTTAAGAAAGACGATCGTGTGTGGCTATACGTTCCTGTGGTTAACAAAGGCCTATCCCCCTAAGCTAAGTCACCCATGGAGAGGTCCATACACCGTAAAAAAAGAAACTTGGAGATGTCAACTACACAATTCAGGTGGAGAATGCGCGAAAACGAATTGTTGTGCATTTCAACCGCTTGAAAAGATGCATAATTCAACCGAAGACGAATGAACTATCAGTAAACAGACAGTTACCTCCAAGCCAGACTCCTAGAATATGCCAGATAAGACCGAACCTGAACATGTAATAATGAGATTGTGGGAAGATGATGTCGATGAAGGCTCGCCATCAAACTTGCAAGCCGGCAGACGCACTGAGGGACGTGACTGTAGAGAAAACATGGACGCAACCTTGGCAATTCACCCGTCCAACCGGAACATTAGAAACCCGGTGAAGATGCGTGATTTGGAACGTTGAACTATGTCTTTATAGCTTGTTAAAATGTTGAACAGCGAATACTCTATTGTTGTGTTGGGGAATTGTGGAGATTAGGGATCAGGACGAATGATCCCGAATTTTAGGTAAAACTGCCCGTTACCTTCGCCTGAGAGATGACTTGCTGCGCGTGTGCGAGTGCAACCTTAGGGAGTTTACGAACATATGACGTGAACGTCAAGGACGACGTGGTCTTACAATGAGATTTTTACTGTAGAAAAAAAGAAATGAATAATTTGTAGTCCATAGACCATTTTTCACGCCGTCCTGGCTCCAGGAAAACCGTGATGAAGAGTATTTCCACGTTTTCAAGACAAACGCCGGCTCTTAAAACACGGAGAGCTTTGAGCTGTATATCACAAAAAAAAACGTTAATCGACCAACCAGAATTGCTTGGAAATATTTTCAGTTCAGCATTTGAAGTTTGCTTCACGGCCGTAGAATCTAAACTACTTTGTTTACTGGCGTCGGCGTCGCAGCTTTCGTAAATTCCCTAATGTTGTAATACGCGGCCAAAAGAGTGCAACTTTGTTGTTCACACACGAGAACAAATGAAATGTTGAACCACGTTGCATGAAATGTTTGATGGAAATAAAACTTCATTCAACATCATACAACACGATGTAACATGGCGGCCAAACGAGTTCAACATGTTGCATTCAATGTTGAACGAGGCTGAATCGCGATGTTACATTCGTTTGACCAAGCCTTTAATATCCATAGTGAATACGAATTTATTGGAATTAGTGAAACATATTCGGTCAAAATTATGTAGGGCATGGTTACTATCTTTGATGTAAGAAGGTAGCTTTTCAACCAAAGGAGCCATTATATTTTCTAAAAACCTGGAAATAAGCTAGCTAGACAACAGTAAGCAGATATAATCGGCCTACAGGGATTAATGGGTTTGAGAATTTTAGACAAATCTATGATCGGTGTCCTTGGGGTGGTTATGACGAGGTTAAAAGCAGTGGCTCGCTGATAGCCGGCTTGAATTAAATTGTTAATGGTAGTTTTGATTATTTTTTGATGCGATAAGGTAGGATCGGAATTTAGCTCGGTGTAAATGCTAGTGTCACCGAGTTGACGAAAAGCCTCTCGTCCATACAAATTATTTCTCCAGACAACGAAAGCGCCATTTTTATCCGTAGGTTTAATAACAGTGTTATTCCTGCATCGCAACGATTTTAAAGCCTGAAATTTGTCTTTGTTCAGGTTGTGGGTCTGTCTTACGTGAGAAGGTTAGATTGTCAATGTCATAACGGCATTTTCGAACAAAAAAGATCAGGGGTAGAAATGTGGCGTTCAGATGGAGTCCACAAACGCTATTTCCTTCCAAGTTAATGTTTTTGTCTACCAGGGGCGCTTAAAAACATGCACCTATTCTTCTTTTGTTTTCTTTGTTTCACCTTCTACATACCACAATTCCCCTGAGTCCTCTAACACATTCCTCTCTTAAATAATAAATAGCAAATGATTTTCCCTAGTTACATCTTGTTTATCATTTCGTTATGGATATTCGCAGTTTGATTGGCTATTTTTTGTCACATGACTACACTACGCAAAAAAACATCGCTTACTTTTGATTTCACTTTTACGTTTCACTCCGACAAAGGGCCTTCGCTCGAAACGTCAGTTTCCCGCTTACATCTTTTTGGCAGTACGCAAGCTTGCGGGTTTTTCTATAAAAATATCTCTTCCTCGTTCACCTTTTTATCAACATTGTTAGTTAGTTTTAACTCTACCTTAAATATATGACTGATATGAGATGATTACGCTATTCATTTTATCACACTGGTTCACGTTCATGTATGATCAAATAAGCATCTGGACACAATCCATTGGTAGACGGATCGAGATTAGTAATCAAAATGTAACAAGCATCCCTCATTAAAATTCAGATAACAAGATTTGAATCGATTTAAATTACCCAAACAAGCATTGCAGTCAACCCTTAACAACACCTACACTTACTCTCTGGCAACATAGCATGTCGATGTGAAGCTATGCTGAAATCCAAGGAAATGCCAACCAAATACTACATTACATGAACATTGGTAATTGTAACGCTCAGTCTTAGTTTCCCGTTTTGTTATAGTTAAACGTACCTTCCTGTTAAATACAGCGTCTTTAATTGGAATGAGTCGACCTAAAGCTTAACAGTACACTTATATTTTTTGTGAGATATAGAAAGTGAAATCATGAAGTGTTTGATAGATTTTCCAAATCAATGATCAACATTTGTATAAAGTTAAATAAAGTTAAAGAAAAATTAGCTATATTTTCATGGATGACCACTTTTTACTGTCCATCCCCTGTACAATTACATTTTCGTGGTTTTTTCTCCATCTTCTAATTATATTTTCACTTGATCACATAAAAGTTTCTGAGGTGTCTAAACTTTTTTTAAAGTGGTGTACATCTTATTTTAGAATGACGAAAACAGATTTTGTTGGCTAAGAAAACGTAATACTACAGTAAATTTGAAATTTACAACTAGCAAAACAGATAAAATAGAGCTCACCCTTCCGCGACACGTCACAAATCATGTTCCAAGCATTCCTAACAGTAGGTTCTCCATTTTGCAATTGTACTACTCGTTCATAGGCTCGCTTCTTAAATTCTTCATCACCATCAAATCTTGTCTTGGATCTCTGGAATGAACAATTCAAATTCACTTAAGTTGAACAAAGCGTTTCGATGTCATACATCAGCATTTGCAGTACACGCGATTCAGTAAACAAAACGTCAATGAAAAGGCAATCTTAATGCAGAAGAGCTAATTAAATGAAACGAGTGATAGGACTGGTATAATACAATAAAGAAAACTTATCAAAAAAGATGTTAATAAATTAAGCAAAGTAGCCTTACTTTATAAAATGCTTGTAAGTCTTGAATTGGGGGTGACTCCTTCAGGTAGTTCGGAAATTCATCCTGCAGGTGTGCAATTAACATGCCAAACTGAGTCCCCCAATCTCCAACATGATTCAGTCTGGAAACAAACCAGAAATAATGACCACCATTACCTACTTGTCTTGCATCATGTTTAGCGTGAGAAAATATGTTTATATTATACTTCCCAACCCGACAATTTTATGTTAAGCCTTGTATAGCTAAGGTGCACTGTATCCAACAATGACCAGACATTCTCTGGCTAGAATAGACAAAAACACAATTTTACGAAGGTTAAAGTTTGGTCGTCGGTCACTTATGTTAGACCCGATGGTGGATGAGATGTAAGACGTGTATGGCACAAGGACTGCAGAGAGACTGGTTAAAGTAAACTCAGAGCATACCTAAACTGATATGTAAACATTCTTCACATTATTGAAATTGTACAACATCACAAAATATTTATGAAACATTAAAAACAAGGTCGTACAGACTGATTCAGCTCGACAGAGTCTGATTCAGAGGTTGCTTATGATGTCTGCTTTGATAAATTGTTACGGTAATAGCTATGTCCTTATAGAACATGTTATTGACAAGAAGTCAGCTATTTTTACTACTGAACTGCAATTGATGGACTGAGTTGGTAAAACAGTGAATGAAGGTGAAAAATTTAAATTCGGTTATTTGGGTGAAATATATGCTCCCTGTAACAGACTCGGAACTGCTCATAATTACCTTGATATTATTAGCGTCTCACCATTTAACTTTTAATATACATGTACATCAATTTTATCACCCTTGGCAAATGAATGTCAACCAGACCGCTACCTTTACACTGGCAAAAGTACCCTTCTGTTATCGACAGGTATGACTGCGAAGTTTTGGGTTACATACTGTAATGTGGAAAAACCATCTTGGAATATCTTTACATATAGAAGTGGAATGAAATTTCAGAAAATGTAATATTTCAGACTTTGCAACCTAGTTAGATGTAAAACATCAATATGTCAGGCACAGTGAAGAAAATATAGTTATTGTACATCCTGTTGGTGTGTCTAAGGTACAGTCCTGTGACTTTTATGAGTTTGTAGATTACATTCACTATCCTCGTCCTCGGCCTCGGCCTTGCGTTCTTAATTCAAAAGAGTATTCAGTTGCAGACAAGGCAAATAAGGATGTTTAAGCCCCCATTGAACAATACGATTCTTGCTTGTAATTGTTCGTTCTGATGTAGACGATTAACTTACTAGCATCCTTGGAGATGTGTTGCAGCATCAACGTGCAAACGGTCAGCAAGAAACTTGTGCCCTTGAGATAATATTACGTACACCAGGATGAACAATCGCATGGAACAATCATATGGTGTAAATAGGTCGTACAGTATATTTAAACAGGCGCTCATTATGAATACGGTCAGTGCACTATCTGGCTATGTTTGTTTTACCTTAAAACTTCATATCCAAGATATTCTAAAAGTCGGCAGATACTTTCACCTATAATAGTTGATCTCAAATGACCCACATGCATTTCTTTGGCAATGTTTGGTGAAGAAAAGTCTACCACTGCTTTCTTTTTGTCACCGACCTCTGGTGGCTGGACGCCATTTTTCAATATATTTTGAACAAAGCGAGTTATAAAGGATGTTTTGATGTGAATATTCATGAACCCTGGACCAGCAACCTCTACCTAAATAATGGCATGAATAGCACAGCAAGAAATTACCCTACAAAAGTCAATAAAGTTCAGTAAAAAAGAACATTAAGTAGACTAAATTGTGTCAAATTACATTTGAAAAGTTTGAGGACAAGATATGCTCGAGCTATCTCAATTTTATTCTGCCCTTCTTAACTTTTCATCCGCCATCCACATATTTTAAATAGCAAAATTGAATAAATTTGGGAAAAAAAAATAGACGAAATAAGTGTCAGTGAAAATGATAGTGTGCCTTTCGAAGAATGAAAATCAAGGCCCAGCAAAAAATTCGTAAGACAGGCATATTTGTGTCAAAAGTTTATTTAGATCTAACGTTTCGTTGCTTAAGACGCAACATCATCAGAGAATGAAACATTGCGTCTTAAGCAACGAAACTTTAGATCTAAATAAACCTTTTGACACAAATATGCCTGTCTTACGAATTTTTTGCTGGGCCTTGATTTTTATCCTTCGACTACGTTTTCCGCCCGGTTCTTCCATTACATCGATAGTGTGCCTTGATGAGGTCAGTGGAAACGTAGGTGACCACGTAAAGCTGATGGATAAAGGGGATTTGACGTTATTTCGAAAAATAACGCCTGACGTAATTGCATACTAAAATTGTAAAGACCATCTAAAATATAATAAATTTTGCTTTGAAAATTGTTTCGAAAGAAGTCTTACCTATCGTAAAATGAAAGATACAAAACGAAAGGGGTAGTGCTTTATCGGTATTGTCAGAGGGTTTAACTGATCCTTCCTACCCTTGTACTTTGATTCATCTCACTGGTTACGTTTCGTTAAAAGCTGTCATGAATAAGTCGATTTTAAACGAGGCCATGGGCTACAAATTCTACGGTCTATGAGGCTTTTGAAAAGTTTGCTTATTTATGTAACACTACCTTTTTCTTTTCATACTTAAGCGTAATTCCATTGTAAAAGACGGGGTTTCGATCAGCTGGTTTCACCGCTCACGTCAATCAATTTTGGATCGTGCTTTTGGTTTTACGTTGTTTCGTGAGATCGCTATCGATCCACGAAATCCTGGTGCCCAATGTGTTATCAACTATTACCAGTTGCCAATCATCACAGACAAGTTCAGTGTATGGGAAATTTACCTTTAACCGCAACATTCTAAAAATCTTTAATTTTGTCCAACAAACATTAAGAATTTATCAGAAGCAAAGTTTTTCTTACAGAAGGTTTGCTGCCAACTTACTTTTTCAATGATTTCGTTGTCAGGAAGGTTGTCTACAATACTCTTAGCTACATTGCTTGGAACAGACTGCACACCCTTAGTCTTTAATAACTAAAAGAATCATTAACAAACTTTTACCGTACATACAGTATGTTGCATGAAGCTCTACTATAGAATACACTTGCAAAACATGACACTCATTTGACAAACATCTATATCGCACGCTTACTGTATAGAGTTTCTCAGAAAAAATTAAAAAACAGCATGGCAGATACTTCACAGAGTTAGAGTATAGAACTCTAGAGCTCTTTAACAAGTTTTACTGACATTATTTTAGCAAATATATGAACTTACTGTACAGTATACCTAAACTGAAAAAGTTTTTACTGCATATATTTCGTATGTTTAAATTAGTTTTTCTCAAGATGTGCACAGTTATAAAAGCACAGAATCGCTGGAGTGAAGAAAAGCTATCATTTGGAACAGAACTGAAGGACCTAAATTTGAGAAAAATACAATAGCTAATGGAATAAAAAAATTTCTAACATATAACTGGAGTTGAAAAAATGTCTGGTTGCTCGTTCAGTCTGCTTGATTTTCCCCAAACACCTCTAACAGGCTTTTGAGAAATAAAACATGATCCAAAACTCCCCCCCGAAATATAACATTTAACACACACACGCCACCCCGAATATTTAGAATAAAGAAGAACGTTCAAAGATTCTCCTGAACATCTTGTTTTCTATATCTGGCCATTAAGTGAACTACTGATACATTTTGCTTACATCTAAAATGGAGTTTTAAGTAGACAGTTTTATCAAGTTAACACCTAAATCACGTCCCTACTTTTCAACAGTTTTTCGTTGAGCCATGTTGGGAACTACTGTAACAGGCTAGAGCGCAATTTATAGACCAAGCCTTACGCAAACCGTTTACAGTTATGTTTAAAACGGACGAGGTCGTGTTATGTTTTGCGATAAAATGGGGGTTTTTTTGGTTTTTTTTTGACTGACGTTTCACGGTAAAACCTCAAAACAGAAAGGTGAGATTTCACCAAGCGGTATTTAGGTGAGACTTTTCACTAAGTTTTTGATTTATAAAAGCGCAATTACAACTATGCTAAATAACTTGTAGTGAGAAAGTCTTTTCGTAATGGCCGAGTGTTAGTGGCCATTAGTAGCAACAGAAACAAAGTTTTATCAACTTTTGCGAAAAATAACCAAGGACAATTTGTAATTTATTGGACGACGAGTCACATCGTCGCTAGACAAGTTGCGTGATGGATGTTACCCTGTGCTACTGTTAAAGAAATGCGTTCGAGTTGCAGCTCTAATTTGGTGCAAATTTGATTCTGTCATATAACTACGAAGTTTAATGCAACGTATGGTCTTCGAAAAATCATTGCGTGCAACATACAATTTGTGAACGACAATAAAAAAAATTTGTTCTGGCAACTTATTGCTTTAAAAATCATAGTAGCGACTATCGCGGCATCAGTAAAGCAACGTGGTCGTCGAGTCATTCTTAGCGCCATTAAAATGTTTCAAAAAAGCGCAAGGACTTACATAGAATCACGAAGGCTGTTGCGCAGTATCTGTGAGTCAAAAACTAACGACGCTAAATAAGCTTCGCAATATCCAGAAAATTGCGATTTGCGAAGCGCTAATTCTGGCCCTGCAATACAACATATAATAAAACAACATAATATATATTAGAAAACAACATAATATATAACATTTAACAATTATTCGCCGAAGGCGAAGTAAATATGGTTGAATAACTGATTATTCAATCATATTAACCGGGGGGGTGTTAACTGGTTGCACACTTGCAGGAAAACTTATTCTTAAATAAAGCAAATTTAAACAGAAACTCATGTGTAGCAGGTCGCCACGCGAAATGCTAAGCAGCTAAATGAAAGTTTACATGTTAGGGTTTGTTAAGAATATCTTTTATTGCTGGTGAAATAGTTTCACGAAGACTCAGGGCCACGCGCTTCTCTCGACTGTCAAAAGTTCTCCCTTTTGTCTCTTTTAATCTTGTTAATCCACATGTATTACATTACATGCGTTGACAGCAAGCAACCACGGGGCAGACAGATCAGTCTCAGGCTTCCGATTATACATACAACACATACAGTTAGCGCGAGATGTGTGCCTGCTTTCCTGAAATACCCGTAGGGGTCAAAAATACCTTGCATTTTAAGTACCATTTAATTTTATCCATGATATAAAAATAAAATACTTCGTAGACAGTGGTAAATAAGGTAAAAAGTTAAAAAGTTCATACCTGCCGTGACTGATCTCAAAGAATTCCAACGTTTCAAGCAAAGACCCTTCGTCACAGAAAGAAACGTGTTCTGAAATAGGAGTAGCATCGTGACTAGGTTTTATAATATTTTAATAATTTTAATTATAATGACCAGTCGTTGATCTGTTTGTTTTTGTTTCTCGCATTTCCTAGGTTAACTTCTTATCACATGACTCCTTTTCGTGTAAAACCTATTTCAGAACACGTTTCTTTCTCTGATGAAGCGCCTTTGCTTGAAACGTTGGAATTCTTTGAGATCAGTCACGGCTGTTATCAAACTTTTAAATTTTTATCATTTAATCCATGGCCATTTTTCCTTTATCAGATGACATAGCCATGATGGCCACGATAAAATTTGAGTCCTCAATATGACATATAATATTATAAAACAATATAATGTAAAATATTGTACCTTTTCCCAGTAAAATGGATTGGGATCAGCAAAAATAAAATAATGGAGAACTGATGCTGCCAGAGAAGAGTTTAACTAATTTGATTTACTCTTAGACTAGTGCTTTCTAATATCTATCCACGACAATTTTGATGTCCATGTCTCTATTGCTACTGTACCTTGCAAATGTTCATGGCATTGTTACACTGGTAATCCCCAAACTTTTCTGATGATGATTTATTTACAGCAACAACAATATCATCAACATCTGGAAATGCACTTGTTATTGCAGACTTGAAGATTTCCATAAGCTCACTCAAAATATTTATTGTAAAGCAACTGGACTTTTTACTTTCAGCTTCAAGGCTCTAAAAGATAAGGTCATACTTGTATAATTACCACCTTGGTCCAAATTAATATAACATCTTAAGAACTTTCTGGGGCAAAAATAGGGTAAACTGATGTGTATTTATAAATCAGAGGCACACAGTATTAAAAAAATAACTTTAAAATCTATTTCTGCAGATCACTTCCCTTTGCTGAATACCGTTAAACTGTCAGGTGTTAGCCAGAATTACAGAATGAAAGCTGTCTCAGGCAGGAATGGCATTTTACATTTACAGTACCTTCTTGAGTTCACAGATTAAATGATAAAGTACAGTAATTTAATATTTTATATTTTTACAATGTATTGTCTGCTAAATAGTTGAATGATTAAATATCAAATGGATTTTGGTGTTTGGATGCCAAGACATAGAGTCCTTGAGAACAGCGTGAAAAAAAAAATTACTAGAATATTTTTACCCTTTCCAGTGTTCTGCCAATGGTGGGCAGCACTTGGCAATGCTGCCAACCACTTCCACTAAAGCAGACCCTTCTGCCCAGCACTCAAGAAGAATCAAATATATTTATTTGATAGGGGGACCCCTAGTGATCATTTTTTTTTATCTTAAACAATATTATTGACCATTATTTGGTGAAATTTGCCACCAAAATGTGCACACAATTAGCTACTAGTAATTTGGTGAAATGCACGTACAATATCCATATCAATACCAGGGTGGTTTGTCACATGAGATTGGGGGGTATGACCCCAGGCCTGCAGGTAACCAGCACTCAGATGGTCCTGGGCAAAACCCTGCCTTTCAAAAGTCAAACAACATTAAAGTATTCAAACATCAAAATCCAATTGGTATTTCTTTTATAAATTAGTTGCAGTTAAAAAGCTTTTAACTTTATCAAAAAGTTAATGAAGTACTGTAAGCAATTCTCCTGAAAATAATCTAAAACAAATCAATTACAGTATAAGAATAAAAAGATTAACCCCCATAATCAATCAATAAAGACTAATTGGTTAACAAAAGTCAAGCCACTTTACCATAATGAAAGGAAAAATGAGGAATCATTTTTAAGCTATTGAGAAGTCAAGCAACATACCAAGAGTTTGGATCAGAACATCCAATGGTAGAAAAAACATAAGGGAAACATATTCTTTTTTATTGTGCAACATGTACTTCTATGAACAATCTGTGGAAAATTTTTCAAATATTTATTGCTGTGTTTATTTGAGATTACAATTTGAAATACTGCAATTAGTCGGGTGCCACATCACTGTTTCATTTGTAGAACAAACCAAGTAGCTTGTGTTTTTTATACACAGTGCTTATGGTGTACCAGGGCTCTTCACTTTTACAAGGAAAAATTGTCTGGCATTAACCAGAGTAAAATATTAAAATGTGCCCTAGCTCCTTAATGGGTCAAGTTACAAGGACAAAAACCACTTTGTGATAAAAATACAAATTTATCTTTGAAAACATTTTGCTATTTTATTCCAGACTTCAAAATCCTTTTGCATTTTAGCCTGTATAATTATATTTAACCAAATCAATTGTAATTGTGCTCATCTGGGACGTACAAGTATGTATGTATTTAAGCACTGTAAAGTATGAATGAAATACTGTTTCATTTATTCAACTTGTTGGTAGAATACACGACAGAATTGACCTGAATAATTCCGCATGATAATTAATAGAACTACCCAAACCATTGCAACTTTTATTTTCTGCAGGCACATTAGATCTGTTAGGCTTTGCAATTCCCATGTCTTGAATGCATGTGCAACCAAAGTGCTCACAAAGATGGTCACCCTAATTGCACAGGCTATGTGAATGTGCCTTATGTTTCAAGCTCAAGGACAGGGTAGTTTATCAGTCTCTGTCAGAACTTAGAAGAGTTTTGCGGTATATTTTCAACCATGAAAAGCATGGTATGCTCCTTTTTATATAATCAAAACTTAATTTAGAATATTTGGAATGTTACCTTTTCTAAATGACCAATTTGATACTTTAACTTCGAATTTTCAGTTCTTAATTGGGTCAATTCTTTATCTTCCTTTTCAGCAACTGCTTCTTTTAAATTTTCTATGCTTTTTTTTGAGATTAGTTATTTCATCTTCCTGACAACAGTCATTACACAATCTAAAGCGCGGGAGTCCAGTGTAGATAGCTTCGATAAAACAACGGCGTTCTTGAGGTTATACACTATCTAAAAGATGGTTTCAGGCGAAGGCCCTTCGCTACTAATCTCCTGACGAAGGGCCTTCGCCCGAAACGTCGAGAAGTTTTTTTTCTATTGTTACATGTATATAGTAAATATAATATTTAGGATATATTGGTTTCGTGCATGAATATTGCTTTCGTGCATTTCGTGCATGAGTAATTTACTTTCGTGCACGAGTGAGGAAATAGTAAACCTCCAAACGCAACAAGATGACGTAACGGACATCCTGTGCTGGAATAAGCTTTCACGCACCGTTTAACATAAAGAAAATAGTCATAATCCTAACGTAAAAAAGACAGAGCACAACTCAGCAGTGTATGCATTATTCATAAGGCGTTAGCCTTAATAACATGATTACGAACCGAAGTCTTGAAAAGAAGTTATCAAAACCAAGAACCAAACAAATCAACAGAACCGAAGAAACCAAGAAGTCATAGTCGTCAAAGAAATCAAAAGAACCAAAGTCCAAGAGCGTACATAGAGATCAGAGTTGTGCTCAGTCTCACAGCAGTATACTACATATTTCAAGGTTAGGAAGAATGAAGACGCTAATCTTTAACAATTCAAATATAGTAAAATAAATAGTTAAAAATATAGCTGGTTTTGTATGCTTTGTTGCGAGCAAATTGAACCAAAAGCAACCACATAATTCAATAGGGACCGGCTCGTAACACTATCTTTTAGATAGTGTATAACCTCAAGAACGCCTTTCTTATAACACAATCTAAGTTCGATGCCTACATAATGCAGTACAAAACAAATTATGAAGAAAAAAAATGGAAAATTGAAATAAAAAAGCAAAGGACAAACGTACAGCCAACTTTGCTTCCTTGTTGTAACCATCAACGTTATCATTCTCTGCCATGTTTGATATTCTCAAGCCACGTGAGATGGAACCCGAAGAGAGGTTTATAGGAAATGCTGCTTTTATATGCTCAAGTCTTCTTATGCAAACGTTTTTCAATACAAAACATTAGCGCGAGACACTCATGCGAAACCAAGTCACTTTAAATTTCTGAGAATCGAAAATGAAACTAAGTACAGTTCTTAACAAGGACAGATAATGTTTTAAGCCAATCAGGGCGTTTGTTTACGTTCGTGCGACAAGCCAATCAGGTTGCATTATTCACTTAATGGCTGCCGAAAATCACTGGGATGTGCATCCAATGATTTAAAGCCTTTCGTGAACGTAGATTTTCCATTTTTATGTTCCAAACCTGCATTTTCCAGTAAAATACGATTTTTTCTTGGAATTCCTCGGACGGACACGCGATTTATCGCCTATTACCCACGGAATCGGCGTTCGAATTGCGGCTCACGCGATGCTCGTAACTGAGAGGGCACGCAGAGTCAGTCAACCTTCAATAACCCTTGTTGTCGGATTGCCGTGGTATCAGAAACCTTCCGACCGTTTCGTTTGTTGATTGTTTTCTCTCTATGACAAGGTTTAATAAACGTCTGGCAGTTATCAACCTTTGCACATTTTTATCTCGTGTCATATATACACCTAATAAACCTCGGTTAATTTACCAATAACCATTTATTTTCTTCTTCAATTTGTTTATAACATGACAAATCAATTCTCTTGCTTGTAAGTTATCTTCTTTACCAGAGACGCGCATGCTGCCTTGAAGTATAGAAGAGAATGAAGCCTGTAAAACTTGATTATGTTAAATTAAAGTATTACAAAGTAAACTTTTAAAAAGCAACAGTTTATGGATTATCCTGAACGATTTGGTTGGCCTCTGGTATTGTTTTTCGCCAAGCTCATTGGTTTTCGGCCACAAACGGCGGGAAAAATAACATCACTAATTGTATTTTTGCTCTTCGTTTGACCTATTCGTTATTTTCGGGTTAAAGATGCCTAAATATAAGAAAATCTGCAATAATCCACTTCATGAATCATGATTGTTGGTCAAAAGGTCAAGATGATCAGCGAAACGTCAACCTCAAAGCACATCGTTTATCAGAAATAGCTAACGCATTTTTTAGTCTCATGAAGCAGGAATTTGGCGCAAAATCACCAAGTGTAAACCATGTTTGTAGAGTTTGTCTTCAGCAATGCCTAAAAATGCAAGTTTTCAGAAAGTATCTTCCAAGAAACTGCGACGTGATCAAATGCAAGGTAGAGAAACAGGTATGAAACAATGCAAAATAAAAAGGTATAGAAATATGAAATTTTAATATTATTGTGTCCCAAAATCCCCAATCAATGGCTAAAGTTTCATGAAGTACAATTTACTGATATTTCACACCAATCTTTGACTTGCAATAAAAATATAAGGCATATTAATTCTAGACAGTAACCCCTGTTTCTAATCAGATAACTGGTGGCAATCCTTTGAGCTACACTGTAGGTTCTTGAAATTTTCTGGTTCTGATGGATCCACATGCTTTTGAGAAGGTGTGCAATTATGTTGGGGCAGAAAAACTGTATTCAATAATATTTGGTTCCATGTGTCCCGATCAGATTTCAAATGAAAGAAAACACCTACCATGCTAATAATTTATATCATGATCTTGTCACTTTCACAAAAAGCCAACTGGTTCCAAATAGCCTTATCCAGGACATTACAACGGTTTGGCATAACTGAAAGAGGACTAGTATCCCTGAAAAATCTAGGAATTGCAGCACATCCCCACACTGTCAAAGCTGCAGCAAGATCTTCAGCAGCATCCCATTCAGTTAACATGGCCAGTTTCTTTCAAACTGTGGTGGAAAATAAACATTTCCTTGTGCTATGTATTGATGGCTACTACAACATACACAGAAAGCACCGTTCAGAGCCAAAGACACAAACCAAGGCAGTTCATATGTGCACTCAGAAAAAGATTTCTGAGCCCCAGACGTGGATGGAACTCGCAACATTCTGATGACCGGTTAGACGCTCTAACCATTGAGCTATCGAGACTCAGATGGTGAGCTTTTCTGAGTATTGAGCTTGAAGATCATTCATCTACTTTAATATATCCAAGCTCTCACGTTTCTCAAACATCAAACTTCTTCAATCATTATTAATATATAGTGGCTTCTGCTTAGGTCGCAAATATATATCGAATTTGCACCTTAGCTCACCATCTGAGTCTCGGTAGCTCAATGGTTAGATAGTCTAACTGGTCATCAGAATGTTGCGAGTTCGATCCCCATCTGGGGCTAAGAAATCATTTTCTGAGTATCGAGCTTGAAGATCGTTCTTCTACCTTAATGTATCCAAGCTCTCGCGTTTCTCAAACATCAAATTTGAACGGTTGCATCAAAGAATTGGTTAAATATTTCCTCTGACCGTAGGCGATGGTAATATGTTTTAGCTGTATCAACTGCAGTCAAGGCATCTTGTATGCAAATGTCTTTTCTTTGAAGGACTAAGGACACTTGTTCTGCAGCAGAAAGTAAAGTGTGAGCAAGCCTGATGCCAAAGAGAGTGTTGAATTTTTCTAGAGCATGTGAAAACCCAGCAGCCTTAAGCCCATACTCATCACGTGTGGTTGTATGAATTTCTTCCATGGTTTCCATCAAAACAGGATAGTCCACAAGGATTGCATTGATTGCAGCTGCCCGTGCAGTCCACCTGGTTGGACAGAGAGGCTTTAAAGTGACTTGACTGCTGCTGGCTTCTAGATTAGATATGAACAGATGTGATCTTTTTGGGGATAATCAAATAAGATCAGTTATTCCTTTGCAAGTTTCTAAGGCATCTCTGAGACACCCTAACTTTCTTCCTGCATCTTGCAGACACAAATTTAACGAATGAGCGTAACAATGAACAGGAAATGCTGCAGGTTGTTCAAGTCTAATTTTCGTAGCTACTCCTGTTCTTCTACCTGCATGTTAGCAGCACCATCATATGCTTGTCCTCTGCACATTGTTAGTGGGAGATCACATTGAATGAGAAGATCCTTGATTAAGTTGAACAAGGTTTCTGCCTCAGTATCAGGAACCCTGCATAACCCTATAGAGTCTTCATGGATTTCATAATTATCGCTGACCCAACGAATTGAAATGTTTAGCTGTTCAGAATTGACAACATCTGTTGCCTCGTCTGCAATGATTGAGAACCATGCAGGCCCGATCCCTTCCTTGATTTTCTTCAAAAGATTACGCAGCACACTTAGCCCCAGAATTTCAACTTGCTCATTAACTGCCTGATAGCCTGTGTATCTATTTTCTCTAATCCAAGTCTTGAGTACTTCATTATCCTTACTCCACATTTTTAGAAGTTGTTCCAAGTTCCCTTCTGATTCTGAGTGTCCTCGGATAGCAACACCTTGTCGAGTAAGGAACACAATAGCTCTTAATTCGAGTAACAAACCTTGCCTTCTGGTCATCTGAAGTTGTGATATGTGAGAACTTATCTGCCCTTCAATTGTGGGCTTTCGTCGAGCCATCCACTTTAGTTTAGCCTCTCTGTGGACATGTGATCCCTCATGAGCCTTGAGTTTCTCACCAGCCTTCTTCCAGTTTTGAAAGCCAGTGTCAGTAAACGCTTTTCCCCCCATCTTGCTAAATGACAATAAATTATGTTTGACAGCAAAACGCCAGTAAAGGCAGTATGACTTTTTGTTAGTGGTGCAGACAATCACCCAAGGAAATTGTTTGTACCAGTGCGGCTGAAAATTTCTTTTCTTGGCGACCAGTTGCGCTAATATTTGCTCGTCGGTGGGCTGAAACAGCTTTTCTGTGGTTAAACAGCACTCCGCTGTACATTCATGAAGTGTAGTGTTAAACACACCACTGTCTGGGCATGCGATTCCGTCGTCGAGTCCCTTCACAGACTCGGTTTCTGCTTCATGTTCACAGGTAGAATTGGTCTCTCCATCTGGAAACTCCGCACTTCTTGAATCGCTTGATAGATTATTCCCTCTCTCAGTCTCAGTTGCCTCTTTCCTTTTTTTGTGTGGTAGGGACAATAAACTGAACAACGTCTGCTGTCTTTTCGCCATTGAGCTTTTGTTTACGATGAAAACCACGCAAGACCCGTGATTTCTGATGGCTGGTAGATACTAGGGTGAACATTTCGCGGGACATATCCACGATCGCCTCTCCACAGTTTTAGTTTTATTGATCAATTATTACACTTTAGTCGACGACTTTTTTCCACTTGATGTTACCACATTTCCTCCAGATGTAAAGATTCATAAAATATGAAAGTACAAATTTGGGGGTTTTTTCTAGAAACGGGGGGCTTTGCCCCCCCAACTTTAAAAGAGGGGGGCTCAAGCCTCCCTTGCCCCCCTATATCTCCGCCCCTGATAACCTAAGATGAATACTGTACGCTAGTGGTCCTCAACCTTTTTTGGATGAACACCAAACTATCTCATACTGAAAGCTTTTATTGCCCCCTACTGAGCACACTCAGTCCCAGTTTTGTGCTTGCACTAGAGCCCAACCCCAGAACAATATTGAACTGAATAACTGTAATATAATTATACAGGCAGTTATTCAGTTTGGTATTGCTGATTGAGTTAGCGTTAGATTATAATGCTAAGTGACTACTAGAAACTTAAAAATACTATGGTGATAAATGACTGATGAGCTCCCACTGTTTGCATTCTAACATCCCCTAACTCTGCTACCTTGTGTCTGTCACTCCCTAACACTCTCTGAATGCCCACTGAGGTGAGGTGCCTCCTCAGATGAGAAATGCTGCTGTATGCTAGAGGTACAGTTATGCTTATCAATGTTTGTCAATGATTTGTTTTGCAATGGTATTGTGAGGTAAATCAGTGAGTGTAACATGTGCCCACAAGGTCAATTTTAGCACTGCTGAAGCACTGAAAGTTTTTCATTTGTGTTGAAAACTTGTTGGTAGGAAACCAAAGTTGGTAGGTGTGGCATACTAATCGTTGATTTGTATTGCAATCATTTGCATGAGCATATTGATTATTTACTTTTTATAACAAAGAATAAGAAGGACTAATACAAATTGAATTGTAGCTCTCATTCTACCCTGCCAAAAGTTGTTGAAGCGCCAGGTGTTTTCTTTTTGTTTGTCCAACTGCTTGTCCAAATAATCCAGTTTTGTTCTTATTTTCATTTCAAAATCTTCTAAGAGTTAAATTATGGCTACTATATATTGTTTTATTTTGTTATTAGCTTGCATTTTGTAATATTATTGAGGACATTTTAATGCAATGTAATGCAGCAATAAGCCAATTATCTCCTGCACTTTAGTGACAAAAATCAACTGGTATAGACATGATACTGATTTTCACTGCAGCCCCACTGTGGCATGAATCAGCAACAAAAATCAATGATTATAACTATAGGTCACATATAGATTGGAGTCATGTGTTACAGTAAAGGTTGGGTCATGACCTGCATCAGATTTGAATGCATTAAGGGACAGGGCTGATCCCTTTGACAACTAAAATCATCTGGTATCATATAGCTATCTAGAGTGCCCTTGCCCCTTGATGGGTTAAAGAACTCCCATCAAGAAAATTTTTTTGATGAACTGGTGACTGTGAAAGCTGAAAAAACTTTCATACTCTCTGTTTAGATTAATGCAAGAATAACCAGGCCAATTAAAACGCCTTTAACTGTAATCAGACTAGGTATTTTTAGGCCTTTATGGAATGGAGATTGGATACTACCCAGCCAATATCTTAGACACTATTAAACATAACACTACCAAATTTTTGCAAAATTATCTATGTACTAAGTATATATCTCCTAGTTGGACTTTGAAATGCTATTTCTTGCAAAGTGCTAGTATTGCCAACTGAAGGTGTTTAAAACTGATATAACTATCGCTAACTCCACCTCTGACAGCCTTCCAAAACTTGTTTTGAATGTTGTATTTATGATACTGTCAATGAATTCTACCCAATATAACTTAGCGCTTTATAAAAGCAACAGTAGAACTATTGTAGGCAATCGTATGGTCAAAGACTTAGATAAATTTATACAAGATATAATATCGCACAGGTTGATTATATGAGCACAACTGGTGCTGAGCGTAGAGGTCTGGCACATCCTTGTTAGGATGTGATCATCCCCGATCATGATTTCGTTATTCCTCGAACCGAGGGTTTTTCTTCGCTCGTCGGTTCACTTGGAAATGACCCTGATCATGGGTCTCCAATCAAAGTAATTGAGAAAGAGAAAAGATCAGAGTATATGGACTCCCTCTCTGTGTGAATAACGGCCTTGTAAGAACAGTCGAGGAAGAGTCGTTGTTTTCATTTTTTCTTCATAGCATTCTGTTTTAAATGGTTCATACGGCGACGCCAAATTTTTAAAACAGAATTAAAAAACACATTACGAATTCATGAGGGAAATACAAAGAAAAATGATAACCGTGTCGTGTCCTTATATGTGATAAAAACATGTTTACTTTTCTCCTCCAATTTTCTCGGCTTCGAAAGTAGTAATTTTCAAAATTTCTTCGCGAATTAACGTATTAAGGGGTTAACTTTTTTAAGCCATTCAAAAAACTCGCAATACGTGCTTTATCGGATCTAAAACACTCGGCTATCGCCTCATGCTTTAAATCCCAATAAAGCACTCCTGCTCGGTTTTTAAACATGACATAAGTCATTTGTCCTAATCCTGTCAAATGAAATAAAGTGATCAACCATATTAAATGTCTTAAACTAGAACATGTTCGTTGACTTTACTGTTGTGAAAATGAAATAAATAATTCGTCCATTATTTGTCTTGGAGCAGTCTCAGTGCTGTGGTTCTTACAGAAACCTGACTGACGAGGATAAACAAATCATTGTCAAAGAGAAAGCTTTATAGAGGATCATGCTTGTACCTTTCAACTACTTTAAATAAAATAGGAAATATCGAGATTGGGCGATACTTCATGCATTATCCGTGTCCCGGACGTACTCAGTGAAGCCACCCAAGCTGTTTCCCAACCACGAGAAAATAGAACAGTTTCAAGAGAATCATGCCGAACATAAGGAGAGGCCATCTCATTAGCAACTATCCTAGGTTATTAACTTGTCAAAATTGAAGACAGCACAAGATTACCTTGATCTCCCACGATCTACCACACTTGAAAAATATGAATTAAATTCTCGAGACTTTGCCTTCTATTACACAATCCTGATATTTCAACTTACATATTGTTGATTCATTATTCTTGTAGATTATTTTCTTTCGCATAAACAGTACTAATAGTTGAGTGGAAACCCCATGCGAATTTCTTAACCTTTTTAAAATCTTTATCTCCCAAGGAGGGAGTTTCAAGATCAAACAGTGGAGTAAAACTGACGTGCTGTTACCATCGTTATTGGACTTTACGCATGTGACGCTTGTTGCATTTAAAAGTTTGATTCGATGACTCTAGTGATTTACCTGTTCTCAAACAAACGTTCCTCAGGTTTGCAATCAATTTTTTCAATTGTTTTAGGTGTTATTAACAAGACAGAGAAGCTCTCACAGCCTTCTTCCTTGGGATCTTTGATCCAGTTACCAATTAACAAGTTACAAATATACTCTGGAGCAACATCTTTAAGATCACCCACAGTCAAGGCTTTGTTCGCTTTTTGGTAAGAACGATCACAAAGTGTAAAACTTGGAAAACAGTCTTTTAAAGTAATACCGGAACATCCGTAGTAGCCAACTGTACGTGGTTCAAAAAAATGCTCTTTGTAGCTTCCACCTGAAAGATTTCAAAAATATGCATATCAATAAAATCTTATCAGCTAAAGGAAAACACTGTTTAAAACGCAGAACAAAATTCTAGGAGTATCGTGTGTGGTTGTCTTCTTTATAATGGTGGGTAACGAGATGGTTTTTGCCTCACCTTCACATTGGTGAATTTGATCCCGACTGCCGGGATTGTTTACGTTGAAATTTGGCGCGCAAATTTAGCACCTGCCCACTCCCCAAAAATCATCCCGGTAAGGGGCCAGACAGGCTAGTGGGTGTTTACATGGGAAAATTTTCATCCCGCTTACCAAGATCCCGTCATTTCACAGGTGAGACCTCGCTTACCGGGCTGGCCCGTTTGTCGATGTACACGAAGCCAATGGTAAAAAATAGAAAAGGCAAGCCAAGGTGGGACAGAGCGGGGTAGGGCAAAGTTACGGAAAAAGAACCTCGGATGAGGGGCCAGCTCAGGGTAGTCCAGTTTAAAGACAAGGTAAGGCGCGTGTTGTAAGGCAAAGTGAGGAGTGTAAAGGAATGGCAATTGTGGTATAGGGGAGGGTTGGGTCATATAGACGAAAATGAGATATTCTAAAGCAGAAATTGTTCTTGGAAAGACAAATGTTGTGTGACTAATACCGGACAAAACTGAAAGATGATTACACACCCATCAAAACCTTTAAAACAAAATTTCAAAACTACAGGATAACAAGACGGTGTATATAAACGACGAGTGTGACCAACGTACACATCCGTTTTGGCCGATTTCACCTTCAACTTTAGTTAAGCAAACAAGTCAAACGGCAATTATCTTCACAAGCATGGATTTAGAAAGTAGAATCGCAACGAGGGAAGGAAAGGCAAGGCGGGGTACGCAATATGATGGCCACGTAAACATGGGGTAAGGCAGTGTAGAGAAAAGAAAGTTAAATTGATGCAAATTATCTCGTATTCCAAATCTAAATTATGGGGAGGAATGTGTCCGACATCCAAAGGCACTCGAGCTACTAGAGATAACTAAAAAGCCTTGATTTTGTCCTTGATCCACTTGTCATGAGTCTCGTGTTTAGTCGGTGTATGTGCTTGTGCGTGTGCTTGTATGCCACTTGTATCTAATTTATTTCCTGCCAATTTTTCAACGATATTTTCGCTCACCTGTTGTATGTCTGAACAGCCACACGCTGTAGTGCGTAGAAGTACGGACTCACCCACAGTAAAATTGTGTAGGTCCACGAAGCCAAATCAAAATGACGATCATGGTATTCAATGCCAAGGACGTTTGTTTTGTACACCCGCCACTTGATAATGTAACTGTAGACATAAACGAGGACGGCCCAAAATATTCTGTCTCGAAGAAATGGTATCACCATCCACAATAAAATACTCAGAAAAAATAACCCGATGCTTGTTGATCTTGGAATGACCGAAATATATTCCTCTATTAACCAAGGTGTAAAAGTGAAGATAAATGAGACTAAGAATGCAGAGAAGAGAAACCTGGTTTTGTTATGTAGAAATCCCTTTGGATCCAAAAGTACAGTGGCGATGTAAAAAACAGCTGTTGCTAGAGCCAAGAAAGTGTAAAGTAAATATGTAAAGTATAATCCTTCGTCAGGAAAAGGAACACATTCTTTATTCCCAGTACGATTTGAAATCTTTTCAACTGTTTCGTTTAATCCAGGATTATTTTGAAGTTGTACAGAAGTGTTGAAGGATTTCGTTTCGGAGTCGGGACAAATAAAACATTTCCTGAGTACGTCACCAACTAAATAATCGACAATAAATGCAACAGGAAACGAAGGTGCACCAATGTTCACAACTGGGATTACAACAACAACGAAACACAATAAATTTAATAAAATAATTGTGTCACAAATGCCACGTAATGGGTTTGTCCAGTCGCATATTATACCACAACGTTTTCTCATGTTCTCAAAAAATTGTTTGTGCCATCTTGCATTGTCTTCTCCGTTGTGATGAAATTTCCATTCGGGGTATGAAGCACCGCAGTAGCCTCCACCAGAAACGCAACTTAGCCAGTCAACAGGAACGGACTTCTGAAGCAAACGCCGAAGAATACCCGAACAAAATGCGGCCGATCGTATCCCTCCGCCAGAAAAAGCAACGCCAACTTTTCCTTTGCCTACTGTCATGGTGATCATTTGGTGGACAACAGACTATTGGAGTTCACCGACGTTAAAAATTTCTGCAAATATGACCAGGTTACTTGCTTGAAATAAAGGCAACATACCATACCGTTAGAGAGACAGAAATAAGTATTTTTATTCAAATTTGAGAAAACTTAGTATAGAATCAATGCGAATAAAAAAAGGTTTTCAAAAAAAACTGGCAATTAAGGCATTAAACCAAAATTAAATCACGCAAAACAAAAAGAAGACTTGGGATTCATTAATCTTCTAATTAAGGTTAGTTAACAATATAGTTAAAATCGTTGGCTATGCTACGCAAAGCATCTTGAGGATTTTACATTTCATTGAAGTTAGGGACGCAACCTGGAATGTTGATGAACGAGGATGAAGGGTTATATCAAGACACCTTACGGACGATTTTTATCATTTCGAGCAAGGAAGATCGGCGTGGCTTATGAAAACGAGGGCAAAAATATTGTCGCTAACAATGGATACATAAGATCTCCCGCTAAAAAAGGTAAAGGCCGCGACCCCCAACCCCCCTAGTCGCACTCCTGCGCTGTCCGTGGTGACTTGGAAGACGAACTTCAAGGGCAGATTGACGAAATTCGATGAAATTTCGCTAAACCTTTGTTTTTCTTATTTTTTTCAATTGGAGATCATTCATACAACTGATTTAATAAAGTGGTCAAATGTTGACAATTTACAAACGTGGGATAAGTGATGTGTAGTTGGGAGTTTCGTTCGATCGTTGCCAAGGAATTGGAGGAGAACGGCAAAAAGTGTTCACCTTGTAGCAAAAAGATATTGTGGTAATAGGGGATGGAATATTTCGCAAACGTATAGCAAGTAGATTTAGAACAATTTAAATCACTTATAATCGTCGAGATAAAATGGTCAAGTAGTTATGAGTATTTCAAAGCACATTGTCCGAGATATTGCACAGCTTGAACAAAGGAAATTAGAAAAGGAAGCCAGAACAAAGAGAGTACAAAGAACGAAAGAAAAAAAAATATGCGTAAAAGCTTTAATAAGTTGACTGACAACAATATTTAGTCATAAAAATTAAACTGACTCATACTTATGGAATGCACATGCCCTTCAAGCTCCTAAACTCGAAAAAACAGTGTTGTGTCTGAAGATCATTATGCACGAGACAACGTGACGCATCTTTTAATGCTTTCCCTCCAACTATACATTCTTCTCCATTCAAATCCACACTGCATGACCAACTGCCGAGCCATCTTGATCGCGACAAAAAGAGTTCTAATTTTAATTACCTGATCTTGCCCGCTTGGCAATTACCATCACGCCTTTACAATTAACACCATTATAGGCCACACCACCAAATTTTATACCAAAAATTTATACATATTTAACTTCACATCGCATCCATTTGCGTAGCCATTCCGCGCAATTTATAGCCTAAGGCTACAAGCGCATTCCATTATTAGCATTTTTATTCGCAGTCATTAGGTAATCACATTTACACAACTACAGTGGAACCCCGTTAATACGACCACCGTTGGGCCGAAAAAATTTGGTCGTATTAACGGGGTGGTCGTATTAAGTGGGGTGGATCAGATGCGTAACAAATGTTTTTTTTAAATGACGTCATGGCAAACGGAGTCAGATTTCAATTAGCATAACGCTAAAACCACAAAATAATCCACAAATAAATTTTATTAACTGAACACAACTCAACAAAATCAACCAAATGAGATGAATAACCTTGATAATAAGCCCCTATATTAGTTATTTAAATTTCTTTAGGTTTTTCCGACACTAAAGCTAATCGTTTTGAGCTTGGCAGATTACTCTGGCGAGCTCATTTGCCGTTTTTGAATTTCCTTTCTGTTCGAGAAAATCCAAAGCATCCTGCATTGAGGATATTGCCTGCCGTTTTCGCTTACAATTTGAAGACATGATGACTGGTCAAAGTGCTTATACACAAAGCTGCGAAGCGTGTGCAGACAAAAGGTAATAAATCAGGAAAATCCTCGAGACATGCTTGAAAATTTTACACTGATTAAATTAGAAAAAGTTTGAAATATGGATCGATGACAGATTCGGCGCTTTTCATAACCTGCGCGTGCATACACTCGTATTTCCGCCGGTAACGTCGAGGGAGTCATGTCTGGCCCGATGGAAAATATTTCTAGCACAAAAGTAATCGAAGTTCCTTCTTGGATAAGGGGATATCATGTTTACAAAGAATACTCGAGAATCAAGATTGATGAAGTTCTTGAACTAAAGCACGAACACGACAATGAACAAGACAAGAACGCTATTGCGGTGATTAAGGAAGGAGATGTAGTTGGTCACATTCCAAGGGCACTAGCTTCTACAAATCATGGAACTGGGATAGTTCGCCATTTTTTAGCAAAGAGCGGCAGTGAAGCAGAAGCTAAAGTTATTGGAACAGCTGTCAATCGGAGCGGGGGATATGGAATGGAGATTACATGCATTTACAAATTTATGGGGCAGGGAAAGAACATTGACTTGCTGAGCAAATTGCTGGACATCCCGAATAACCTATCCGTTAGAGTCGAAATGGAATGTGGCCAAAAGAGAACAGCAGAGGAAAGTGGCACAAAAAAGAAGGCAAGAATACGATAAAACGACTCAAAAACATATCTAATCACGTTCTATCTGTTTAATAAAAATTAAAATAAATATTGAAAACGTTTAAGTGTTAATTATTTGCCGTATGTGTAATTGATTAAGATAATTATACACCGCATATCAGAATTTGATATCAAAAAAGGCATTGCTCAATACGTTGAGTGGTCGTATTAAACAGTAGGGGACATCAAAATATGGTCGTTGGTCGTATTAACGAGGTGGTCGTATTTACCAGGTTTTCAGATAAGAAAAAAAATTAGCTCTTATTCGGGGAAAAAGAAAGTGGTCGTATTAACGAGGTGGTGGTATTAACGGGGTGGTCGTACGGCGGGGTTCCACTGTATAACACCAGTGTGCTTCCAATTACCTACTTTTAAACCAAAAATGTCATGGAATGCACATGCCCTCAAGTTCCTAAAGTCGAAAGAGTTTTCCAAGCCTCAGGAGGCTAATTAAAGATGCGAATTGGCATCTGGATTAAGACTCGTTCTTCAAGTTTTTCAAATACATGTACGCTTTTTGTAAGGCAATTATTCAACCTTTTATTACATCTGAGGGCTTGTATACAGTCTGCCAGTCAGTATCAATCAGGAACAGCAGCCAAGATACTTTGACGTCAGATTTGGGTAAAAGAAATAATTTTTTTACCCTCGAAACATTAGTATTTGGATCCATTTATAGCGGCGCTTCGATCGCTATATGATCCAGTTCTGAAAAATCTTGCCACGACTCATCATCAATCATGGCAAACAATAGCGGATCCCTATCCGCATCAGCAGTAATGAAAATGTAATCTCACTGTTGAAACAATAATAACATCACCAAGTGCTATTTCTTTTATTTGAATATTATTAAAACATATTTCGGCAAAATCTTGCAATATAATAAAAAGACAGATGTAAAATAAAGTTGGATTGTTTGAGTAAAATAACTACAGACAAGACCCAAATTTTTATACACTAACGCAACCAAATGTTTGAATTTATGAATTAAAGTCAGAAACATAACTCTAGCAGCAAAATTCTGAAGGTGCTTACCAATAAGGTTTTCATGCTCCAAACGACCGTTATCGTAAGTAAAATATTCACTTGGTGAATTATATTTGCACATCTGACTGAGATCACTTACTCGAGATGACTTCAGGTGGATTGTTTATAAAATTCATTTAGAACGCCAGTTTTACGGCTTTGTTTTAAGACGATTGTTTTTCAAACAATGCTTGATACGAAACATAACAAGGGAATTCTTTTCCTGTCTTTCATTATGATTTAAAAATGTGTCCATGTATTGTAGATTTAATTTATTTTTCCTCCTCCAGCAATTAGCATCATCGTCAGGTGGAGGTTGTCAGTCTACCACCTGACTTTGGTGTATAGTCAACAGGAAGGAAAACAAAAAGTTTAAATTTGACCGACTCATTCACAGAATCACAAACTGACCGATGGTCTGATTAGCCAAAGAACATACCCGGACAGACGCGATGATTGTAGGCGGTGATTAAGAGCCACTTACTGAACTTTGTTGTAAATGGAAGGCTGACTTCAGCCACTGATAGGACCAAAAAGCGAAACCAAACATAGCGGACATGAAGATCTTTTCTAACGTCACTTTTAGGCTCCTGAACGGTCACTTTGATGTTGATAAGCGTCAAACCGACGACATAATGACTGCATAGATGTGTGAAACTGACAGCCAAAAACGCTTCCATATCCACCATTTTCTTCTTTACGTTTTTGTTTAGGCAGTCAGCCTTCCAATTATAGTATAATTTGGTAGGGTTACATTTACACTGGTGCTCAATTTTAAAATATGTCGGTTTTTCAGGGAAAAAAGTTGATAGAAGTAGATTTTTTCTGTGTTTCTAAATGTTTTTTTGATTGTAAGAGTTACGACAGTGAAAGTTCTTTTGAATTTCTACTTTTTCAATATTAGCGACAACTTTTACGAGAAGGGGACGATTGATTGCCCAAAGACGTTTTCTTGTTTTGCTGTAAGAGAGACAAAACTTAATATTCCTTCTATCACACCCTTGGACGTTACCAAGTTCTCTTAAAGGCGGTGTTACACTATGCAATTTTTCGTGCAACTTGTCTCGCAATTTTGTTGCGATGCAGGTTGCACAACAAATTGCGCGGCGTAACATACCCCGCAATCATCAAGTCACGCAACATTTTTGTTACAGCAAGCGTCGAACAAAGTAGAATCAAGTTCTACTTTTCGCAACAATTGCGGTAACGCCGCAATAGATTTTTGAAGCATTGCACAGTGTAACACCCATCTTGCAACTTGTCTCGCAGTTTTATTTGATCAGCCAATAAAAATACGCCTTGAAGCTTCGTCCGCTGGATCTTTCCTGTTGTGACCATGAAAAACAAAATTGCAGCTAGTCGATAGATTTTAAGTGTTCAAACTCGGGATTTGGAGAGTCTAGGTTAAAAAGCAGTTACTAATAAAGTTGAAAGACAGTCCATCGCTGTGGAATACTTCGTTGGCAATTATAAAGACAAGAAGATCAAGGAAAAATTAGACGACACATGACTGCTCTCGCAACGTTTGCACATGTCTGTTGAAGATATTAAAAAGGTATTTCATACTCTTCGAATCTCTATGTCCAAGGAACTTAAACAAATGCAAAAAGATAACGCCTGTGTCTCGATGGAAAGTTTTATAAGACATTGAGTCCTTGGACATCTTTTAAAGACTGCGGTCATTTTTGCGAGAATAGCGAGACAAGTTGCAAGAAACATTTTTCATGATGAAATTTCGTCAGTAGCAACGTTGTTGGCCACGGCAATTTGAGCGTAAGAGCCGGGGCATTCCTTGCGATCTGGAAGAATGCAAAATTAGTTCGCATCCATGCAAGACGCGGGGGCACCAAGTGAAAGGGGTTATGAAACGAAAACTTCACAATTAACCTACACTGCCGAAGTCAACTGAAAATGTTGACTCGAGCGGCATTTGAACTCGAACCTTCGGGATACCGGTCCGCCGTTCTACCTGTTGAGCTATCGAGTCCACAGGGATTGGAGGGAGTTTTTATCCAATTTAAGTGCACGAGATATTCTCGCGACAACTTAACGCTATCAACGAGGACGGATGTGTAGTGTTTCAATTCTATTTCAGAATCATCCTCAGGGTATTATGAAACGAAAACTTCACAATTAGTTGAGGTTTTCGTTCCATAACACCCTGAGGATGATTCTGAAATAGAAAGGGGTTATTATAGACCGATTCCTGTTTTAATTATAGTAAAATTCTTAAAAGATGTTATCAGCTCTGATATATCTTACCTCCTTAATAACAAAATGATTTCCAACTGCCAAGAAATCTTTAGACCAATTACTCTTGTGAAACATCTTTTAATAAGATCTGTGAGTATATGGTCAGCTCTATAGAAAATGGTCAGATTAATGGCGTCTTCATGCTCGATTTCTCCAAAGCATTTGACTTAGTTAACCACCGAAAATTCTGCTACGACCACCGAATTCGAACGGGATTACAGATTTAGCTTTGGAAAGGTTTACCTCAAATTTGGAAGGCCGGACGCGACAAGTTCAAGTTAAAGAACATTTGTCGGAACTTTCGACGATTAAAACTGCTGTACCCCAAAAATCAATCCTTGGACCGTTGTTTTAACTTTGTACTAACAACCGAAAGATGTCAATCACTCGTTCTGATCCTTTTTTCATTCGCAGATGATTTCACTCTTCTAACTCATAGATCCAACTTATCTCATGTACACGTTAACCTTTCTAATGACCTATCCACTACCTCTGAGTGGGCGAGAAGGAATTGTATAATATTAAATTTTAGTATGAAAAAATTAATCTAAGTTTACTTGAAGCGATAATTTTCTATGCTAAATCCGGTCTCTATTAAAGGAAGTCAGGTTACAATTGAAGAAGCCGCCTCGCGTGAACCTTTAGGTATTACTTTATATACCTGTCTCCTGTGAGAGAATCAAGTAGATAGGGTCTATGAACTCTTTTATTTCAAGCCCTTTTATTTGGAGCCTTAAGTTTTACTACGCTTTAATATATCCCCGTTTATAATACGGCATTTCAAGTACGGAAAATGCACGTAGTGAATTACTTGATCCACTACTTAAGCTTCAAAAAGAGCAGCCAAACTAGTATTGGATGAAGGTATATCAACTCTTTCTGTCATCTTATTTCCCAAGTTGAAACAGGTCCTGATCCACAGTTTATTTAAAATGAATTTCTCATGTCCTCGGGCTACCAGCAGTTAAATCAAAATCTGTAGAAAATCCAAACTTTCATACAGTTAGTTCACTACCACATGCGCTCAAACTATTTCATAGTTCCATCTCATCATCATATCAGTACAAACTGAAATTCTTTTTCGTAAATCTTGTCAACCGTGCAGTAATGTCATTAAATGTACTGGCTATTGCTAAAGATTTTTGTCGGTTGAATTTTGCATCATTCATGCATTTTTATTTATTATAAAAACCAAAAATAATAATTTAAAAACGATATCGTGGTTAAGTCATTGCACCTAATTTATGAAATCAATTTGTGGCATTTTAAGTTATCTTATTGAGGATCATGACGAAGAATAGCTCGTTTATGAAGAGGTAAGCAGAAAGTTTTTCATGATAACCTGACACTGCTTAAGTCACCTTCGGCATACCGGTCCGCCGCTCCACCTGTTGAGCTATCAAGTCCAAAAACTTTATGTTCATGTATCTTTGAGGATGATTCTGAAATACAACTGAAACACTGCACACTTCTTTGAAACGGCTTTTCCATAATACCTGCTGTGACTTGAGATTAAAACAATCTGTTAAAGTCACAGAAAAACTCTTTCTCACTGTTTGACTTTCATCCTTTCAGTAACAAGCATTCTAAAGCGTGGTCAAGATAAATATCTGTATAACTCATTATGCACAGTTCTAAATTTTAAAATTATTTTATTTTTCCGTCATCATTATTACTTTATCTTGGTTGAAATACCATGCATTGTCACTCATGGTAAGGTGTGATATTCTTCTTTACATTTTAGGTACAGGTTTAATTCCAAGAATGTAGAATGCCTTTTCCATGACACGTGCAGTGGCTTCCAATAAAAGCAATCTGTTGAAGTCAACTGAGATAATTTCTCCCGTTGTTCGATCTTTCTCCACACAATAACAAGCATCGTAAAACTCCGTCAGGGTTGTTGCCAATTCATACAAATATTCGCATAATAAGTGAAGGTATAAGTCCTCCAGAAGCCGAAGAATGATTTCGGGAAAACGCATTAGACATTTTGCCAATTTCAGCTCCTTAGGATGAAGAATTTTGACTACAGGATTGGCCGTCAATTCGGCAAGTTTTTCAGAATTAACATTTGCCGTTCTCTGAATCGATCTAAAGGTGAGAAAACAGTATCACAGTTGCATGTTCAAGTGAACAATTTGAGGCTACGTACGCGACAAATATATTTCTGACATTTTCTTTTTTTTGTTCTACTTCAGTAACTCGTCCTTAGGGAAGATATCCCGACAGAGATTAAATCTTCATTATAAATTTGGAGGAAGTTTAGATTAAAAAAAAAAAGTCAATAGAACCAGAACTTTTATTTTTTATATTTAATCTGCATAACTTTTATTTGCACCTGCACTCCAGAATATACTTTTAACGAAATTTCAACCTATATACATCTACTAGCGTCCCAAGAAACAAGTATAACAGACGATGCACAACAAGATTTTACTCAGTTTTTATTCAACTCATTTGCTCAAGATGGATTTCGTTTTTTCATCTCTGTTTGCTAGCAAACCAGATACGTATATTTATATTCTCACCTTATTCGAGTGTAAGCGTAAAGAAGATATACTGCTGTGTTTCCTTTGTCATCCAACATCTAAAATATAGTCAAAGAGAAACAGGAAAATGTTGAACGAGCCATATAAGCCTTTTCACACAAAAATGATTGCACTGCTAACCTTATCGAAAGAGAAAACGTAATCATTGACTCGATTGTGAGACAGGTCCGCATACTTCACACACCCGTACGCCACTGACGTCTGCGCAGCCATTAGTTCTTCTTCAGTAAGAACCTAAAACCGAAAAGAAAAACAAAAAGTTGCCAGCATGAAATATACAGCTTTAGTTTCCAAAACAAGAACTCAAAACACCGGCTACACCTGTGACGTTTAGCCATTTTGGGACCTTCGCATTACACCTATCCCTGTACTGTACAGTAAAATCAGAACTTCGATTGAATTCTCGAAGAACGACGACGCAAGCAAATTATCCAAAACTTTGTGAGAATTTAATTTTGGGGAATCTATCCGAAATGTCCACGTGATATCATTAGAATAGGGACCTTAATATCTACGAGGTCAACTTCAACGACAACATCATTTAAAAAAAAGAATTCTTCATGCAGAACAAAGAGAATGAATAATTTTTATTCTCCAGTGCATTTTTAAAAATAAAAATTTGGCCGTATTTACGGGATGGGGTCAAGTTTTGTAGCTGGTCTCTTTCATATGATGTAATTACAGGTACAATAAAACCGACTTCAAATGAATTAGTTTCGACTGCCTAGAGTGGAGAAGAAATACGTTGTTAACCAAATTAGGATAGAAAAAACTGTTTTTTATAAGAAGTGAAAGCTGTTGAAAAGGTTGTAAATCGCGGTGGGAGATGTGGAATGGAAGTTCTGTATGTCTGTACATTTACAGAAGAGGCGAGAAACCTCGAAGTGCTAAGCAGATTGTGGGGTATTCACAACCACCTTTCCCTCAGAAATGAAAATAGGCCAAACTCAAAGAGTAAAGCGGAGGAAGAATTCGAAGATATTATTCTACGATGAAATCGAACTAGTAATTTGTCAAGTTTTATTGTTATTTCAATAAAATGTGCATTTTGGTCTGGTGAATCTGTCAACATGTAATTTTTCAACTAAATTATTGTCACTGCTTGTCAAGTTTAATCTTATTTTGTTATTTAAAGGTATTTCAGGATTCGCATTTTCTCAGAATGGCGTATCACTGAGGTAAATTTAGAAAGGGAATCGCTCGTCGGGATTTCAGAAAGTGGCCGTTGGCTGTATAGATCACTTGCATCTATCTCCCTGTTGGATAAAAAATCTTTACCGTGCACGATTCGTCGTCACAAACTGAATCCAGACCCAGACTACTTTCTCCCGGCCAACACTTTCAAAGTGCACTATTTAAGGTGCGATATCTCTGGAAATATTGATCTGAGAAAGCCTTGTAATAGCTTGTTTCAATCCTCTCGATAAAGCGAATCGATTGATCGCAAAAAAAATTAGGCGAGATACGCACGTTGAATTAATTAAAATTTGTTTGCTGGTCAAAAACATCTTGTGTTACGAGTCCGCAGGACGAGTGTTACTTGAGGGCTTTGAAAAGGTCACAAGTGCCTGTTTTTCCAAATTGCACGAGAAATCATGCTGTTACCATATAATAATATACATGAAAGAAGTAGTACAGTGCCGAAAAAAGGTAATTCACAGCAAATTACTGTATTACCTTTTCTCGCTACTGTGTTACCTTAAAATTGCACTGCCCTTAGCAAATCAGATTTGAGAAATTTTTTCATGTATATCAATAAGCTGGTTACGATTCGTGTAATCTAAATTACAATTCAATCTAAATTCACCCATAAAGCCTTTTCTTTTCTCTCAGATTTTGAATTATGACACGAGGCGAAGCCGAGTGTTTTTATAACCCGATATAGAACGGACATGAATTTTGTAAATTAGTTCTAAAACGTTCTAAGTCATGTTGAACAGATTGCAAAAAGTTTCTAAACCATCGGAAAGATAAAAAGAAACTAGTTTTATTCTGATGCAGAAGACAGCACTAATGTCTGTAAATGTGATACAATATTGATTAATAAAACATCAATATCTGTTAATGTGATATAGAATCGATATTTATTAATTAGTTCTGTATCATATTTACAGACATTGATTAAACATGAATTCCTTTTGTATTTTCCTAATGAATTATTAATGGTATAGACACACATGCATACTTACATATAGATATACAAACTCATCAAGGAAAAGAAATTCATAGTTACTTAGTAGTTGTAAACCAGATACAAAATGGTACTGATTTACATAAATTTCTCATTCAATTTACTGAGCTCAAACGGCTCGTATCGCCGAAATAGTCTGTTAACATTGACTTTGATGAATGCCATGGACAATTGTCGTAGAGTACAAGCAGGCCATCTGCTAACTACGGCACAAAATTAAGTTAAAAAAAAAAAATTAAAAGAAATAAAAAAAAAATAACGTACGTTGTCACGTAAATAAATTCTAACCTTCTCTCTTTCTTTTTCTTTCAGTTTGTCCAGGGCCCGTTTCAACCCTTTATCCAAAAGATCGATTAAACGAACTGTGTCGCCAGACCTTGTCTTAAATTTCTTTCTAAAAGGTCCAATACATACATTACATTCGGACTGAGTGAAATTACAAGTGCTCCTGAGTATGTACCTTCCCAAGCAACGACCCGACGGCTACCTTTAGCGTAGGCCTCGATACTCTACCCTCTGCTGATAAGAATTTCATGCCATGTCACAAAAACATGTACATTTGTCATCTTTCCTCACTATTGCAGTACGCGATGGTGAATGGTTAGAGCATCTAAGAGCGATTATAAGGTTCCGAGTTCGACTTCTGTTGGCAAGCTTGGGACAATGCATGCGTTCTAATATGGACACATAAGTAACAAAATGTTAAGCCGTGGCTCTACGTAAGATTTTTACTTAGACAGACAGTGCAATTTTATGAAAAAAAAAAATCTATCGTCATAGGATAGTGGTGGATACTCGAAGCGAGGCACTTTGGTAACAAATAGGTAGCTAATTGGCCAAGAGTTAAAGAAAGGCCGGCATGGTTCTATTTTGTTTCGTATCGACTAGAAATGCTTAAGACGCATCGCCGGTTTGGAAGAAAAGTCGCAAGGTGACTACTTGAGTGACAACAGCTGACTGTTGTCACCAAAACTTCATCGCGCAAAAGTGATGATAAACTGTTCAAATGTTTATTTCACGAATCTTACTTATCTTCTCCGAGCACAACGCCAAATCCTACGTGATCTACTCTTGTATTCTTGGGATCATACCATCCAGCATCACGACCAGCAGCAAATATTGACTGGAAATGGGCACTCTGTAGATCAGGAAATTAATTTCTTTTAACATTAGTAACGGATCACTTATTTAATTACCAAAACTATCCTCATTTTTAGTCTCGTCTGCTTAGGTATACGTGTGTAAGAGAAAAAAATTGATCAAGTCAAGTAAAAAAGGTAAGCGCAAGAAAGAAGAAAAAATATTTTCAATATTTTTCAAGAAATCAATTCATAGTTTGCGTCACTAGTTCTTAGCAAGATTACAGATTAATAATAATTTAATGAAAGTTTGCTATCTTCCGCAAAGTGAACGTCTGATTTGCCTTAAATGGAACTACTGATCGTTAAACGTTCTTATATGGTCACTACACATTTTGCTCTTCGTTTATGCAACTGCAACAATAAAGGAGACCTAATAATACAACTACGCACTTTCGTTTTTGTGAATGCGTTTCCGTTCCAATTATTTGCTGCTTCATTGACGCCATTTACATAAACATTTATTATTATCATCAAGGGACTGTCATTAACGTGTTCGTGCATTCAATAGCGTTAAGAAGCAAAACATTAACCGATACTGCATTTCAACGAAAAACGACAAGGCTTATTAGTACTTTCGGACGCCTTCCCAAACACTGTTTCACTGCGGCGAACACTTCAGGTGTCAATCGGTCCACGGCAATAACCATTATCACCACGCTTGTCAAGGATGGTAGGGTTGACGAAAGACAACTTGAAAGTGCATGAAGAAATGAAGCAACGTTTAATTGAAGTAATTTAAGAAGATTGCCAGTTTACATTTCGACTGATCAACCAGCTCGATTTCACGTACTCGCTTGCAGCTGCAGGTAAAGCCGATATCAGCCACCGAAACATCGGAGCTGGGTCACAAGGAATGCCACTTGGAGAATGCGGACCCCACAGCCATTAAAAGGAACATGGGAACAATATCTGTTCCAAAACGTGCTGCATGGTACGGCTTGATCCAGAAATTACCTTCGATATGCCTTTGTCGTGAAATTATTGAAGGTTTAACATGAGTTATTATCGAAAGGTTCTTAATTCATTAACGTCTATGTTATTAATGTTAATGAATGTTCGAACGCGTTATTGACTGTCCCTTGATGAAAATGAAGCTCTCTTGAGTTTATTGAAAGTACTTATTAATGGCGTTAATGAAGCGGCAAATAACTTGAATCAAAATGCATTCACGACAATGGTAACGGGTAACTGCGTGACTGAATCATTTTAACTGTTAACGATAGTTCTACCTCCGTTGACGAAGGGCAAAAGGTGTAATACGAAAACAGCGGGTAAGGTTATCAGACTTTCTGTACATATTTCAAAACTACAACGATAACAAAGACAATGACATAAATCACACCACCTGCAAAACCAAGTATCATCCAACACCAGAACCACGATTACCGCCCAACAGCACCCTGATCAACAATGATGTCATCACTACCACCACCATTGGAACCATCCAGTTCCAACACCAAGACCACCAACATTACCCTCACCAAAACCACCATCGACACGTAACCGGTCAGCGACACACTGGTGTCCGCTAAACTACAGTCTAGCCACAAAAACTTCCAGTATCGAAACTACCGACACCAACCCAATGACAAAAACACCACAACCACCTCTAACAGCAGCACCACGACCACCCTCGATAACAACAGGACCACCAACACCCACACCAACACCGACATCGCCATCAACGCCTCTAACAGTACCAACACTAACACAATGATTCAACGAAGGGCACAGTGAATTTTTTAAAAATTTATCACACGTATTCTTCCCACAGGAATTCACATCAAGCGAAGGAAATTTTGGAATGCATAATAAAATGATTCCATCGCTCGCAGGTTTTCATCATCCCATCTCCATCGCCATGTGATTAAGTGCAACGCCAAATATTCATTGAATAGACCTGTCCTCAGCTTCACTCACTGGAGATTGTAATACACAAACATTACGTAAATGTCATTACTGGGTGGACGATTTATAATGGAAAGTCGCGTAAAATGGAAGCCTCACCTGACCAGCATCTACAACATAAATCAACCAATCACCATTCTCATCGAATAGTCTTTGGTTCAGGGCGGCTAAGTCTGAAGTGTCATAAGTATATCCGCCGTCCGACTTCACAACAGTCAATGGAACTTTTTGGCCAGATGGAAAGATAAGTTTACGACCTTCTTCTTCTCGAACTATGCCTAGGAATGGATCAAGGAAACTAGAATAAAATTGTATGGAATTTTAAAATCACTAAGTAAATTAAACAAACAAGCTGACCAAAGGTCGAATTACGGTAGGATTCTAAATACTCATGTACGGCAAAGTGCATGCTACAAACCAATGAGAGCTCATACACAGCAAGTTCCTAGTTCTGGCGTCTTCATCAGGGGCGCACGTTCTAAGGAAGAGGACCCTATTTACTCTCACAGTTATTTATCTATTAATGAGGTGCGAATAAGCTTAGGGTAATAATGGTGGTGTATTACTGGAAGGTTATTTTCATTAAAAGATAATGTCATCAAAGGTTCTGTAAGGATAAATAGGGACCTCTTCCTTAGAAGGATCGTCCCTGATCAAGAAACTAGATCGGAGTGTCGAGTGTGATTTTGTAAACTGAGTTCTCAAACTCATTAATAATTCATGACTTAATTAACCAACAAGACGAACATATTTGGTCATGTGCATGTGTTTTGAAACCCGGTAAAGGTCGCGTAAACTGAATTCATAATTAAGAAATCAGATAATAAACAGCTCTTACTTGGAACCGTTTATTACCACATTTCTTAATTATAAATTCAAAATAGACGATTGAGAAGCTATTCCATAAACTCATGTCTCGTGTTTTACCAGGGGTTACAAACAATCGAGAACAATAAAAAGCACTCGGCCTACCGCCTCGTGATTTTCAATGTTCTCTCGCGTTTGTAAAACGTTCGAGAACAACAAAAATCACTCGACCTGCGGCCTCGTGATTCTCATTATCCTCTCATGTTTTACAAACACTCGAGAACAATCAAAATCACTTGGGTCACGGCCTCGTGATTTTCATATTCTCGTATTTAGAAAATTTACTCCTCTAATCAGTAATAAATCTAAACATCTCCTACCAAGGGAAAATTTCATTAGCCCTCAAGATACGTTTAATAACCACATGGTTTACTGGCCCGGTTGAACAAAGCTCCTTCACGAAAAGAGATATTGCCTTAAGTTAGAACAATAATTGCCTATTTCCTTGTTTTACTAAGGTTTTATTCAACCGCGCCCTGGGAGTTTTTGATTGAATTATCGTATTATCTCAATAGTTATTGTGATTGGACAATAAATTTATTGGAAATGCAACCACACCTGATGATTGACATTCATTTGAAATATTGGACGCAAATGACTAAGATTACCAAGTCAGTTAAACAAACCACTTAGTTTAGGTCAAACGAATCGCGCATATACTCCTAGATGTAAAGCATCACAACAAAAAGAAATTTCGCACTGCTTATGGAACAAGATCGAAAGGTGTTTTATGTGAATAAACTATTAGAGAGTGGGAGAATACATCATTCAATATTTGGCATATAGGAAAAAAATCATTAAATCAAATCTTCTGGAAATGTTGCTAACAAACTTTAATAAAGTTAATATACTTAATAACAATGAAAAATGAAAAATCAACTAAGTTGCACACAAGTGTTTTACGTTGGTGCTGATTTTGGTCTCTGAGATTTGGATTTTATTCATACTACAATTTGCTTACGATTTGAGAAAATTAATTTTTAGCTCATTTCTTTTTTTCTCTAACGTCTTTTACATTCAAATAAAACCTTTTTATCGTTGAACTGTATTTCATCCAATGTTTATGGTGGGGTACAGAACAAAAACCGATAAGTAACTTACGGACAATCAAGAAAAGGTTTGGAGTGCATGCTTGTCTTTGTTCATATGACAATACTATCACAATAATACAATACATGTATGTTAATCAAATGCTTAAAGTACATGTTTTTTAATATATACGTATAAATCATTACTGCGAAAAACAAAATGACGTTGCGATTAAAAACAGAATTTACTTTATTACTAAACACAATATTAAAAAATAACACACCTTTTTTCTCCAAATCTTCGACTATTTTACCCATCATGTCCTGATAGAATGATTCTCCTCTTTCAATTAAGGTTATATCAAGTCTTTCGTAGATTTTAGCAAACTCTAGGAAACACAAGTGCAATATAATACAGTTACAAGTTCGCATTATTTAATGCACATATTCCTCAAACTCGATTACTTAGAAATTCCTGTCAAATGCTGAGAAATCTTTGCCTGGTTATCAAGCTGGAGAAGCAGGTACAGTATTATAAACATAAATCACAAGCTTCCACATGCACGCGTCTCCGTAACTTCAAATAACAACCAGCTGACAAATCTTAGATATTTCGGTAACCACCGCGTATTTTGATAATACAAAATAACAGCAATTCCGAAGATTAAAAGCTATTTTTTATTATTTCCCGAATTATCGAATTAGGAACCCTTCTCCTTTATCTTTCCTTGTGTAGATGGTTGTTGTTTTTTTTTAACAAATGGCCATCAAAGTGTTGTTCGAGATATTTTATCAACATGGTTCCTAACTAAGTCCGCTGTTCTGTAAGTGACTGTCAAAACAATATTTCTACTAATCTCACATCTAAAATTATTTGCAGATGGACAAGAGTATTTTGCAACCTTCAAGGCCAAGATGAAAGCGGATAAACGTGAAGTACTCCCAACAGAACATTAAGAACAAGGGTTTTAGCAGACTTATAAAATCGCATTAAAAATTAATGAGGAAAATCATAACCGTGTCGTGCCTTTTTTTTTTTTGTGATAAAATTATGCTTACTTTTCTCCTCACATTTTTGCGGCTGTGAAAACCCTAATTTCGAAATTCTCTTCGCAAATTAGCGTATTAAGGGCTTTAATTTGGAGTCATTTAGAAAACTCGCAGTATTTGTTTTATCGGGTACAAAAATACTCGGGTATCTCCTCGTATGTTAAATCCGATAAAGAACTCCTGCTCGTTTTCTAAATGTTAATTAAATAATTTAAAAGTGCAATTGTCTACAAAGTTATCACTTCCTGATAACCAAACATGCTTTAGAATACAACCTGAGCAATTTTACTAATTTAAAGGGGTTTTTTGTTAAAAAATACATGGCAGATACGATAAACGCTGATCCACCACCGCCATCTTTTTACCTCCATCTATTTACCTCCAAGCAAAACAAGATGGCGTCCCATTTTGTTTAAGTTACAGAAGAAGAACGCTTTTTAAATGAACGAAGTCACTGTACCAGATGACACCAGTGGGCGACAAGCGGACTGATTTCAATAAAATTGTTTTACAAACTTAAAAAAACATATATGTGTAAACAGTTGTGCGAGGTATATGCTAAAACAATTCACCTGAACTTCAGTGAATAATTGTTATATATATATATATATAATAAATTTCATCTTACCAAGTATAGATGTTTGTAAGCTTGGATATATGTATGATGAAAAATTTGTTCTCAAGCTTTTATCTCAGAAAATTTCTGAGCTCCCCAACGGGAATCGAACCCGTGTCTCTCGATTGCCGGTGCGATTGTTTTACAACCATACTATATGGGTCTCAGACGGCAAGCATGATGTTAATTAGAGACCTCGTTCGTAATATTGATATGCCTCTTTCGTACTTGAAAGCTGAACATACCTGTAATGTGATATTGTGTATAAGTAAATTTCATCTTACTAAGTGTAGATGTTTGTAAGCTTGGATATATGTATGATGAAAAGTTTGTTCTCAAGATTTTATCTCAGAAAATTTCTGAGCTCCCCAACGGGAATCGAACCCGTGCCTCCCGATTGCTGGTACGGTTGTTTTACCACTAGACTATAGGGTCTCAGACGGCAAGCATGATATTAATTAGAGACCTGGTTCGTACGAACCAAGTACGAAAGAGGCATATCAATATTACGAAGCAGGTCTCTAATTAACATCATGTATAGAACAATAATTGTTATATATATATATATATATATATATATATATATAGGTATGTATGTTCAATCTGAGGACGTACGTTTCGCTGTACAACTCATCAGTGCAGCTCGGAACGAGCTTGGATTGATAATATATATATTGGATATATATATTGGATGGATATATATATTGGATGGATATATATATCGGATTGATATATATATATATATCACAATAATATATATATATATATATATATAACAATTATTCACTGAAGTTGAGGTGAATTGTTTTAGAATATACCTCGCATAATTGTTTACACATCTATGTCTTTTTAAGTATAACTTTGATTTGGCCTCTACTTGTACAACAACCTATAATATATATATAAATATATATATATATATATTTCGCTGACTTTGTTATTGATACTTGTTATCAACACACACACACACACACACACACACAGATATATATATATATATATATATATATATATAATATACATAGAGAATATTAAGAAACATTAGCACCTTCCTTCGAATACTATTATAAGTTGACAAATTGGTGAAGGAAATATCAGATGGTGATGTTCGCATATCGATTTAGTGTTCAAGAGAGCACAATGTTCACTCCATATTACATGATGTTCGGACGAGAGGCTAGACTTCCTGTCGACGTCATGTTTGGTGGTGCTGCGTCACGAGTTTCTAGCGAAGCTGAGCATGTGCGTGACCTACGTGAGGAACTTGAAGATGGATTCGATCAAGTCCGGGACGGACTTCAATTTGTTCAGATGCGTCAGAAAGACTACTATGACAAGAACACAAAAGGGGATCCATTTAAGAAAGACGATCATGTGTGGCTATACGTTCCTGTGGTTAACAAAGGCCTATCCCCCTAAGCTAAGTCACCCATGGAGAGGTCCATACACCGTAAAAAAAGAAACTTGGAGATGTCAACTACACAATTCAGGTGGAGAATGCGCGAAAACGAATTGTTGTGCATTTCAACCGCTTGAAAAGATACATAATTCAACCGACGACGAATGAACTATCAGTAAACAGACAGTTACCTCCAAGCCAGACTCCTAGAATATGCCAGATGAGACCGAACCTGAACATGTAACAATGATATTGTGGGAAGATGATGTCGATGAAAGCTCGCCATCAAACTTGCAAGCCGGCAGACGCACTGAGTGACGTGACTGTAGAGAAAACATGGACGCAACCTTGGCAATTCACCCGTCCAACCGGAACATTAGAACCCCGGTGTGGATGCGTGATTTTGAACGTTGAACTATGTCTTTATAGCTTGTTAAAATGTTGAACAGCGAATACTCTATTGTTGTGTTGGGGAATTGTGGAGATTAGGGATCAGGACGAATGATCCCGAATTTTAGGTAAAACTGCCCGTTACCTTCGCCTGAGAGATGACTTGCTGCGCGTGTGCGAGTGCAACCTTAGGGAGTTTACGAACATATGACGTGAACGTCAAAGACGACTTGGTCTTACAATGAGATTTTTACTGTAGAAAAAAAGGAATGAATAATTTGTGGTCCATAGAGCATTTTTCACGCCGTCCTGGCTCCAGGAAAACCGTGATGAAGAGTATTTCCACGTTTTCAAGACAACGCCGACTTTTAAAACGCGTAGAGCTTTGAGCTGTATCACACAAAAAAAAAACGTTAATCGATAAACCAGAATTACTTGGAAACATTTCAGTTCAGCATTTGAAGTTTGCTTCACGACCGTAGAATCTAAACTACTTTGTTTACTGGCGTCGGCGTCGCAGCTTTCGTAAACTCCCTAATGTTGTAATACGTGGCAAAAAGAGTGCAACTTTGTTGTTCACACACGAGAACAAATGAAATGTTGAACCACGTTGCATGAAATGTTTGATGGAAATAAAACTTCATTCAACATCATACAACACGATGTAACATGGCGGCCAAACGAGTTCAACATGTTGCATTCAATGTTGAACGAGGCTGAATCGCGATGTTGCATTCGTTTGACCAGGGCTTTAATATCCATAGCGAATATGAATTTATTGGAATTAGTGAAACATATTCGGTCAAAATTATGTAGGGCATGGTTACTATCTTTGATGTAAGAAGGTAGCTTTTCAACCAAACGAGCCATTATATTTTCTAAAAACCTGGAAATAAGCTGGCTAGACAACTGTAAGCAGATATAATCGGCCTACAGGGATTAATGGGTTTGTGAATTTTAGACAAGAAATGTATGATCGGTGTCCTTGGGATGGTTATAACTAGGTTAAAAGCAGTGGCACGCAGATCGCCGGCTTGAATTAAATTGTTAATGGTAGTTTTGACTATTTTTTTGATGCGATAACGTAGGATCGGAATTTAGCTCGGTGTAAATGCTAGTGTCACCGAGTTGACGAAAAGCCTCTCGTCCATACAAATTATCTCTCCAGACAACGAAAGCGCCATTTTTATCCGTAGGTTTAATAACAGTGTTATTCCTGCATCGCAACGATTTTAAAGCCTGAAATTTGTCTTTGTTCAGGTTGTGGGTCTGTCTTACGTGAGAAGGTTAGATTGTCAATGTCATAACGGCATTTTCGAACAAAAAAGATCAGGGGTAGAAATGTGGCGTTCAGATGGAGTCCACAAACGCTATTTCCTTCCAAGTTAATGTTTTTGTCTACCAGGGGCGCTTGAAAACATGCACCTATTCTTCTTTTGTTTTCTTTGTTTCACCTCCTACATACCACAATTCCCCTGAGTCCTCTAACACATTCCTCTCTTAAATAATAAATAGCAAATGATTTTCCCTAGTTACATCTTGTTTATCATTTTGTTATGGATGTTCGCAGTTTGATTGGCTATTTTTTGTCACATGACTACACTACGCAAAAAAAAACCTCGCTTACTTTTGATTTCACTTTTACGTTTCACTCCGACAAAGGGCCTTCGCTCGAAACGTCAGTTTCCCGCTTACATCTTTTTGGCAGTACGCAAGCCTTTAGGTTTTTCTATAAAAATATCTCTTCCTCGTTCACCTTTTTACCAACATTGTTAGTCAGTTTTAACTCTACCTTAAATATATGACTGATATGAGATGATTACGCTATTCATTTTATCACACTGGTTCACGTTCATGTATGATCAAATAAGCATCTGGACACAATCCATTGGTAGACGGATCGAGATTAGTAATCAAAATGTAACAAGCATCCCTCATTAAAATTCAGATAACAAGATTTGAATCGATTTAAATTACCCAAACAAGCATTGCAGTCAACCCTTAACAACACCTACACTTACTCTCTGGCAACATAGCATGTCGATGTGAAGCTATGCTGAAATCCAAGGGAATGCCAACTAAATACTACATTACATGAACATTGGTAAGTGTAACGCTCAGTCTTAGTTTTCCGTTTTGTTATAGTTAAACGTACCTTCCTGTTAAATACAGCGTCTTTAATTGGAATGAGTCGACCTAAAGCTTAACAGTACACTTATATTTTTTGTGAGATATAGAAAGTGAAATCATGAAGTGTTTGATAGATTTTCCAAATCAATGATCAACATTTGTATAAAGTTAAATAAAGTTAAAGAAAAATTAGCTATATTTTCATGGATGACCACTTTTTACTGTCCATCCCCTGTACAATTACATTTTCGTGGTTTTTTCTCCATCTTCTAATTATATTTTCACTTGATCACATAAAAGTTTCTGAGGTGTCTAAACTTTTTTTAAAGTGGTGTACATCTTATTTTAGAATGACGAAAACCGATTTTGTTGGCTAAGAAAACGTAATACTACAGTAAATTTGAAATTTACAACTAGCAAAACAGATAAAATAGAGCTCACCCTTCCGCGACACGTCACAAATCATGTTCCAAGCATTCCTAACAGTAGGTTCTCCATTTTGCAATTGTACTACTCGTTCATAGGCTCGCTTCTTAAATTCTTCATCACCATCAAATCTTGTCTTGGATCTCTGGAATGAACAATTCAAATTCACTTAAGTTGAACAAAGCGTTTCGATGTCATACATCAGCATTTGCAGTACACGCGATTCAGTAAACAAAACGTCAATGAAAAGGCAATCTTAATGCAGAAGAGCTAATTAAATGAAACGAGTGATAGGACTGGTATAATACAATAAAGAAAACTTATCAAAAAAGATGTTAATAAATTAAGCAAAGTAGCCTTACTTTATAAAATGCTTGTAAGTCTTGAATTGGGGGTGACTCCTTCAGGTAGTTCGGAAATTCATCCTGCAGGTGTGCAATTAACATGCCAAACTGAGTCCCCCAATCTCCAACATGATTCAGTCTGGAAACAAACCAGAAATAATGACCACCATTACCTACTTGTCTTGCATCATGTTTAGCGTGAGAAAATATGTTTATATTATACTTCCCAACCCGACAATTTTATGTTAAGCCTTGTATAGCTAAGGTGCACTGTATCCAACAATGACCAGACATTCTCTGGCTAGAATAGACAAAAACACAATTTTACGAAGGTTAAAGTTTGGTCGTCGGTCACTTATGTTAGACCCGATGGTGGATGAGATGTAAGACGTGTATGGCACAAGGACTGCAGAGAGACTGGTTAAAGTAAACTCAGAGCATACCTAAACTGATATGTAATCATTCTTCACATTATTGAAATTGTACAACATCACAAAATATTTATGAAACATTAAAAACAAGGTCGTACAGACTGATTCAGCTCGACAGAGTCTGATTCAGAGGTTGCTTATGATGTCTGCTTTGATAAATTGTTACGGTAATAGCTATGTCCTTATAGAACATGTTATTGACAAGAAGTCAGCTATTTTTACTACTGAACTGCAATTGATGGACTGAGTTAGTAAAACAGTGAATGAAGGTGAAAAATTTAAATTCGGTTATTTGGGTGAAATATATGCTCCCTGTAACAGACTCGGAACTGCTCATAATTACCTTGATATTATAAGCGTCTCACCATTTAACTTTTAATATACATGTACATCAATTTTATCACCCTTGGCAAATGAATGTCAACCAGACCGCTACCTTTACACTGGCAAAAGTACCCTTCTGTTATCGACAGGTATGACTGCGAAGTTTTGGGTTACATACTGTAATGTGGAAAAACCATCTTGGAATATCTTTACATATAGAAGTGGAATGAAATTTCAGAAAATGTAATATTTCAGACTTTGCAACCTAGTTAGATGTAAAACATCAATATGTCAGGCACAGTGAAGAAAATATAGTTATTGTACATCCTGTTGGTGTGTTTAAGGTACAGTCCTGTGACTTTTATGAGTTTTTTAGATTACATTCACTATCCTCGTCCTCGGCCTCGGCCTTGCGTTCTTAATTCAAAAGAGTATTCAGTTGCAGACAAGGCAAATAAGGATGTTTAAGCCCCCATTGAACAATACGATTCTTGCTTGTAATTGTTCGTTCTGATGTAGACGATTAACTTACTAGCATCCTTGGAGATGTGTTGCAGCATCAACGTGCAAACGGTCAGCAAGAAACTTGTGCCCTTGAGATAATATTACGTACACCAGGATGAACAATCGAATGGAACAATCATATGGTGGTAAATAGGTCGTACAGTATATTTAAACAGGCGCTCATTATGAATACGGTCAGTGCACTATCTGGCTATGTTTGTTTTACCTTAAAACTTCATATCCAAGATATTCTAAAAGTCGGCAGATACTTTCACCTATAATAGTTGATCTCAAATGACCCACATGCATTTCTTTGGCAATGTTTGGTGAAGAAAAGTCTACCACTGCTTTCTTTTTGTCACCGACCTCTGGTGGCTGGACGCCATTTTTCAATATATTTTGAACAAAGCGAGTTATAAAGGATGTTTTGATGTGAATATTCATGAACCCTGGACCAGCAACCTCTACCTAAATAATGGCATGAATAGCACAGCAAGAAATTACCCTACAAAAGTCAATAAAGTTCAGTAAAAAAGAACATTAAGTAGACTAAATTGTGTCAAATTACATTTGAAAAGTTTGAGGACAAGATATGCTTGAACTATCTCAATTTCATTCTGCCCTTCTTAACTTTTCATCCGCCATCCACATATTTTAAATAGCAAAATTGAATAAATTTGGAAAAAAAAATAGACGAAATAAGTGTCAGTGAAAATGATAGTGTGCCTTTCGAAGAATGAAAATCAAGGCCCAGCAAAAAATTCGTAAGACAGGCATATTTGTGTCAAAAGGTTTATTTAGATCTAACGTTTCGTTGCTTAAGACGCAACATCATCAGAGAATGAAACATTGCGTCTTAAACAACGAAACTTTAGATCTAAATAAACCTTTTGACACAAATATGCCTGTCTTACGAATTTTTTGCTGGGCCTTGATTTTTATCCTTCGACTACGTTTTCCGCCCGGTTCTTCCATTACATTGATAGTGTGCCTTGATGAGGTCAGTGGAAACGTAGGTGACCACGTAAAGCTGATGGATAAAAGGGATTTGACGTTATTTCGAAAAATAACGCCTGACGTAATTGCATACTAAAATTGTAAAGACCATCTAAAATATAATAAATTTTGCTTTGAAAATTGTTTCGAAAGAAGTCTTACCTATCGTAAAATGAAAGATACAAAACGAAAGGGGTAGTGCTTTATCGGGATTGTCAGAGGGTTAAACTGACCCTTCCTACCCTTGTACTTTGATTCATCTCACTGGTTACGTTTCGTTAAAAGCTGTCATGAATAAGTCGATTTTAAACGAGGCCATGGGCTACAAAATTCTACGGTCTATGAGGCTTTTGAAAAGTTTGCTTATTTATGTAACACTACCTTTTTCTTTTCATACTTAAGCGTAATTCCATTGTAAAAGACGGGGTTTCGATCAGCTGGTTTCACCGCTCACGTCAATCAATTTTGGATCGTGCTTTTGGTTTTACGTTGTTTCGTGAGATCGCTATCGATCCACGAAATCCTGGTGCCCAATGTGTTATCAACTATTACCAGTTGCCAATCATCACAGACAAGTTCAGTGTATGGGAAATTTACTTTTAACCGCAACATTCTAAAAATCTTTAATTTTATCCAACAAACATTAAGAATTTATCAGAAGCAAAGTTTTTCTTACAGAAGGTTTGCTGCCAACTTACTTTTTCAATGATTTCGTTGTCAGGAAGGTTGTCTACAATACTCTTAGCTACATTGCTTGGAACAGACTGCACACCCTTAGTCTTTAATAACTAAAAGAATCATTAACAAACTTTTACCGTACATACAGTATGTTGCATGAAGCTCTACTATTGAATACACTTGCAAAACATGACACTCATTTGACAAACATCTATATCGCACGCTTACTGTATAGAGTTTCTCAGAAAAAATTAAAAAACAGCATGGCAGATACTTCACAGAGTTAGAGTATAGAACTCTAGAGCTCTTTAACAAGTTTTACTGACATTATTTTAGCAAATATATGAACTTACTGTACAGTATACCTAAACTGAAAAAGTTTTTACTGCATATATTTCGTATGTTTAAATTAGTTTTTCTCAAGATGTGCACAGTTATAAAAGCACAGAATCGCTGGAGTGAAGAAAAGCTAACATTTGGAACAGAACTGAAGGACCTAAATTTGAGCAAAATACAATAGCTAATGGAATAAAAAATTTTCTAACATATAACTGGAGTTGAAAAAATGTCTGGTTGCTCGTTCAGTCTGCTTGATTTTCTCCAAACACCTCTAACGGGCTTTTGAGAAATAAAACAGGGTCCAAAACTCCCCCCGAAATATAACATTTAACACACACACGCTCCCCCGAATTTTTAGAATAAAGAAGAACGTTCAAAGATTCTCCTGAACATCTTGTTTTCTATATCTGGCCATTAAGTGAACTACTGATACATTTTGCTTACATCTAAAATGGAGTTTTGAGTAGACAGTTTTATCAAGTTAACACCCAAATCACGTCCCTACTTTTCAACAGTTTTTCGTTGAGCCATGTTGGGAACTACTGTAACAGGCTAGAGCGCAATTTATAGACCAAGCCTTACGCAAACCGTTTACAGTTATGTTTAAAACGGACGAGGTCGTTTTATGTTTTGCGATAAAATGGGGGTTTTTTTGGGTTTTTTTTTGACTGACTTTTCACGGTAAAACCTCAAAACAGAAAGGTGAGATTTCACCAAGCGGTATTTAGGTGAGACTTTTCACTAAGCTTTTGATTTATCAAAGCGCAATTACAACTATGCTAAATAACTCGTAGTGAGAAAGTCTTTTCGTAATGGCCGAGTGTTAGTGGCCATTAGTAGCAACAGAAACAAAGTTTTATCAACTTTTGCGAAAAATAACCAAGGACAATTTGTAATTTATTGGACGACGAGTCACATCGTCGCTAGACAAGTTGCGTGATGGATGTTACCCTGTGCTATTGTTAAAGAAATGCGTTCGAGTTGCAGCTCTAATTTGGTGCAAATTTGACTCTGTCTTATACCTACGAAGTTTAATGCAACGTATGGTCTTCGAAAAATCATTGCGTGCAATATGCAATTTGTGAACGACAATAAAAAAAATTTGTTCTGGCAACTTATTGCTTTAAAAATCATCGTAGCGACTATCGCGGCATCAGTAAAGCAGCGTGGTCGTCGAGTCATTCTTAGCGCCATTAAAATGTTTCAAAAGAGCGCAAGGACTTACATAGAATCACGAAGGCTGTTGCGCAGTATCTGTGAGTCAAAAACTAACGACGCTAAATAAGCTTCGCAATATCCAGAAAATTGCGATTTGCGAAGCGCTAATTCGGGCCCTACAATACAACATATAATAAAACAACATAATATATATTAGAAAACAATATAATATATAACATTTAACAATTATTCGCCGAAGGAGAAGTAAATGTGGTTGATTAACTGATTTTTCAATCATATTAACCGGGGGGTGTTAACCGGTTGCACACTTGCAGGAAAACTTATTCTTAAATAAAGCAAATTTAAACAGAAACTCATGTGTAGCAGGTCGCCACGCGAAATGCTAAGCAGCTAAATGAAAGTTTACACGTTAGGGTTTGTTAAGAATATCTTTTATTGCTGGTGAAATAGTTTCACGAAGACTCAGGGCCACGCGGTTCTCTCGACTGTCAAAAGTTCTCCTTTTTGTCTCTTTTAATCTTGTTAATCCACATGTATTACATTACATGCGTTGACAGCAAGCAACCACGGGGCAGACAGATCAGTCCCAGACTTCCGATTATACATACTACAAATACAGTTAGCGCGAGCTGTGTGCCTGCTTTCCTGAAATACCCGTAGGGGCCAAAAGTGGCCTTGGATTTTAAATACCATTTCATTTTATCCATGATATAAAAATAAAATACTTCGTAGACAGTGGTAAATAAGGTAAAAAGTTAAAAAGTTCATACCTGCCGTGACTGATCTCAAAGAATTCCAACGTTTCAAGCAAAGGCCCTTCGTCACAGAAAGAAACGTGTTCTGAAATAGGAGTAGCATCGTGACTAGGTTTTATAATATTTTAATAATTTTAATTATAATGACCAGTCGTTGATCTGTTTGTTTTTGTTTCTCGCATTTCCTAGGTTAACTTCTTATCACATGACTCCTTTTCGTGTAAAACCTAGTCTAGTTGCTACTCCTATTTCAGAACACGTTTCTTTCTCTGATGAAGGGCCTTTGCTTGAAACGTTGGAATTCTTTGAGATCAGTCACGGCTGTTATCAAACTTTTAAATTTTTATCATTTAATCCATGGCCATTTTTCCTTTATCAGATGACATAGCCATGATGGCCACGATAAAATTTGAGTCCTCAATATGACATATAATATTATAAAACAATATAATGTAAAATATTGTACCTTTTCCCAGTAAAATGGATTGGGATCAGCAAAAATAAAATAATGGAGAACTGATGCTGCCAGAGAAGAGTTTAACTAATTTGATTTACTCTTAGACTAGTGCTTTCTAATATCTATCCACAACAATTTTGATGTCCATGTCTCTATTGCTACTGTACCTTGCAAATGTTCATGGCATTGTTACACTGGTAATCCCCAAACTTTTCAGATGATGATTTATTTACAGCAACAACAATATCATCAACATCTGGAAATGCACTTGTTATTGCAGACTTGAAGATTTCCATAAGCTCACTCAAAATATTTATTGTAAAGCAACTGGACTTTTTACTTTCAGCTTCAAGGCTCTAAAAGATAAGGTCATACTTGTATAATTACCACCTTGGTCCAAATTAATATAAATCTTAAGGACTTTCTGGAGCAAAAATAGGGTAAACTGATGTGTATTTATAAATCAGAGGCACACAGTATTAAAAAAAAAACAACTTAAAACCCATTTCTGCAGATCGCTTCCCTTTGCTGAATACCGTTAAACTGTCAGGTGTTAGCCAGAATTACAGAATGAAAGCTGTCTCAGGCAGGAATGGCATTTTACATTTACAGTACCTTCTTGAGTTCACAGATTAAATGATGAAGTACAGTAATTTAATATTTTATATTTTTACAATGTATTGTCTGCTAAATAGTTGAATGATTAAATATCAAATGGATTTTGGTGTTTGTATGCCAAGACATAGAGTCCTTGAGAACAGTGTGAAAAAAAAAATTACTAGAATATTTTTACCCTTTCCAGTGTTCTGCCAATGGTGGGCAGCACTTGGCAATGCTGCCAACCACTTACACCAAAGCAGACCCTTCCGCCCAGCACTTAAGAAAAATAAAATATATTTATTTGATAGGGGGACCCCTAGTGATCTTTTTTTTTTACTTAAACAATATTATTGACCATTATTTGGTGAAATTTGCCACCAAAATGTGCACACAATTAGCTACTAGTAATTTGGTGAAATGCACGTACAATATCCATATCAATACCAGGGTGGTTTGTCACATGAGATTGGGGGGTATGACCCCAGGCCTGCAGGTAACCAGCACTCAGATGGTCCTGGGCAAAACCCTGCCTTTCAAAAGTCAAACAACATTAAAGTATTCAAACATCAAAAAAAATTATTTTTTTTTTTTTATAAATTAGTTGCAGTTAAAAAGCTTTTGACTTTATCAAAAAGTTAATGAAGTCCTGTAAGCAATTCTCCTGAAAATAATCTAAAACAAATCAATTACAGTATAAGAATAAAAAGATTAACTCCCATAATCAATCAATAAAGACTAATTGGTTAACAAAAGTCAAGCCACTTTACCATAATGAAAGGAAAAATGAGGAATCATTTTTAAGCTATTGAGAAGTCAAGCAACATACCAAGAGTTTGGATCAGAACATCCAACGGTAGAAAAAACATAAGGGAAACATATTCTTTTTTATTGTGCAACATGTACTTCTATGAACAATCTGTGGAAAATTTTTCAAATATTTATTGCTGTGTTTATTTGAGATTACAATTTGAAATACTGCAATTAGTCGGGTGCCACATCACTGTTTCATTTGTAGAACAAACCAAGTAGCTTGTGTTTTTTATACACAGTGCTTATGGTGTACCAGGGCTCTTCACTTTTACAAGGAAAAATTGTCTGGCATTAACCAGAGTAAAATATTAAAATGTGCCCTAGCTCCTTAATGGGTCAAGTTACAAGGACAAAAACCACTTTGTGATAAAAATACAAATTTATCTTTGAAAACATTTTGCTATTTTATTCCAGACTTCAAAATCCTTTTGCATTTTAGCCTGTATAATTATATTTAACCAAATCAATTGTAATTGTGCTCATCTGGGACGTACAAGTATGTATGTATTTAAGCACTGTAAAGTATGAATGAAATACTGTTTCATTTATTCAACTTGTTGGTAGAATACACGACAGAATTGACCTGAATAATTCCGCATGATAATTAATAGAACTACCCAAACCATTGCAACTTTTATTTTCTGCAGGCACATTAGATCTGTTAGGCTTTGCAATTCCCATGTCTTGAATGCATGTGCAACCAAAGTGCTCACAAAGATGGTCACCCTAATTGCACAGGCTACGTGAATGTGCCTTATGTTTCAAGCTCAAGGACAGGGTAGTTTATCGGTCTCTGTCAAAACTTAGAAGAGTTTTGCGGTATATTTTCAACCATGAAAAGCATGGTATGCTCCTTTTTATATGATCAAAACTTAATTTAGAATATTTGGAATGTTACCTTTTCTAAATGACCAATTTGATACTTTAACTTCGAATTTTCAGTTCTTAATTGGGTCAATTCTTTATCTTCCTTTTCAGCAACTGCTTCTTTTAAATTTTCTATGCTTTTTTTGAGATTAGTTATTTCATCTTCCTGACAACAGTCATTACACAATCTAAGGCGCGGGAGTCCAGTGTAGATAGCTTCGATAAAACAACGGCGTTCTTGAGGTTATACACTATCTAAAAGATGGTTTCGGGCGAAGGCCTTTCGCTACTAATCTCCTGACGAAGGGCCTTCGCCCGAAACGTCGAGAAGTTTTTTTTCTATCTTTTAGATAGTGTATAACCTCAAGAACGCCGTTCTTATAACACAATCTAAGTTCGATGCCTACAGAATGCAGTACAAAACAAATTATGAAGAAAAAAAATGGAAAATTGAAATAAAAAAGCAAAGGACAAACGTACAGCCAACTTTACTTCCTTGTTGTAATCATCAACGTTGTCATTCTCTGCCATGTTTGATATTCTCAAGTCACGTGAGATGGAACCCGAAGAGAGGTTTATAGGAAATGCTGCTTTTATATGCTCAAGTCTTCTTATGCAAACGTTTTTCAATATAAAACATTAGCGCGAGACACTCATGCGAAACCAAGTCACTTTAAATTTCTGAGAATCGAAAATGAAACTAAGTACAGTTCTTAACAAGGACAGATGTTTTAAGCCAATCAGGGCGTTTGTTTACGTTCGTGCGACAAGCCAATCAGGTTGCATTATTCACTTAATGGCTGCCGAAAATCACTGGGATGTGCATCCAATGATTTAAAGCCTTTCGTGAACGTAGATTTTCTATTTGTATGTTCCAAAGCTGTATTTTCCAGTAAAATACGATTTTTTCTTGGAATTCCTCGGACGGACACGCGATTTATCGCCTATTACCCACGGAATCGGCGTTCGAATATCGGCTCACGCGATGCTCGTAACTGAGAGGGCACGCAGAGTCAGTCAACCTTCAATAACCCTTGTTGTCGGATTGCCGTGGTATCAGAAACCTTCCGACCGTTTCGTTTGTTGATTGTTTTCTCGCTATGACAAGGTTTAATAAACGTCTGGCAGTTATCAACCTTTGCACATTTTTATCTCGTGTCATGTATACACCTAATAAACCTCGGTTAATTTACCAATAACCATTTATTTTCTTCTTCAATTTGTTTATAACATGACAAATCAATTCTCTTGCTTGTAAGTTATCTTCTTTACCAGAGGCGCGCATGCTGCCTTGAAGTATAGAAGAGAATGAAGCCTGTAAAACTTGATTATGTTAAATTAAAGTATTACAAAGTAAACTTTTAAAAAGGAACAGTTTATGGATTATCTTGAACGATTTGGTTGGCCTCTGGTATTGTTTTTCGCCAAGCTCATTGGTTTTCGGCCACAAACGGCGGGAAAAATAACATCACTAATTGTATTTTTGTTCTTCGTTTGACCTATTCGTTATTTTCGGGTTAAAGATGCCTAAATATAAGAAAATCTGCAATAATCCACTTCATGATTGTTGGTCAAAAGGTCAAGATGATCAGCGAAACGTCAACCTCAAAGCACATGGTTTATCAGAAATAGCTAACGCATTTTTTAGTCTCATGAAGCAGGAATTTGGCGCAAAATCACCAAGTGTAAACCATGTTTGGAGAGTTTGTCTTCAGCAATGCCTAAAAATGCAAGTTTTCAGAAAGTATCTTCCAAGAAACTGCGAAGCGATCTAATGCAAGGTAGAGAAACAGGTATGAAACAATGCAAAATAAAAAGGTATAGAAATATGGAATTTTAATATTATTGTGTCCCAAAATCCCCAATCTATGGCTAAAGTTTCATGAAGTACGATTTACTGATATTTGACAACAATCTTTGACTTGCAATAAAAATATAAGGCATATTAATTCTAGACAGTAACCCCTGTTTCTAATCAGATAACTGGTGGCAATCCTTTGAGCTACACTGTAGGTTCTTGAAATTTTCTGGTTCTGATGGATCCACATGCTTTTGAAAAGGTGTGCAATGACGTTGGGGCAGAAAAACTGTATTCAACAATATTTGGTTCCATGTGTTCCGATCAGATGTCAAATGAAAGTAAACACCTACCATGGTAATAATTTATATCATGATGTTGTCACTTTCACAAAAGCCAACTGGTTTCAAATAGCCTTATCCAGGACTTTACAACGGTTTGGCATAACTGAGAGAGGACTAGTATCCCTGAAAAATCTAGTAATTGCAGCACATCCCCACACTGTCAAAGCTGCAGCAAGATCTTCAGCAGCATCCCATTCAGTTAACATGACCAGTTTCATTCAAACTGTGGTGGAAAATAAACATTTCCTTGTGCTATGTATTGATGGCTACCACAACATACACAGAAAGCACCGTTCAGAGGCAAAGACACAAACCAAGGCAGTTCATATGTGCACTCTGCTGTTTTAAGTCTTCGCAAATATTGAAGCTGTTTCAAAGGAAGAAATACACAGCCTATTACCTGACCATCCAGTTAACACTTATGCTCTTTTAAAACTTCTTGGTGAAAATATGCCAAAATTTTTAAGAAGTTATGCTGAGAATATGCCTGACTGGGGGGGGGGAGCAAAATACTTTGATCCTGAAGCTCAGAGACACAGGCTTTTGCTCCATGACTACCAGCAAACAGAGATCCAAAAGATGAGATGTATGGATAACATCAAGCTGATTGATAGTATTAATTTGCCCCTTAAGTCCTATGAAAACCTCCTCACTGCATTTCATCATGTTCTTTCAAATGGTTTAGAAGGTTATCTAAATAATTTTGCCGTACCATTTGTTGGTGACTGGCCAACACAATTTTTTATGTGTCAGTTGGTTTATTCAAATTCAGCTTCTTTACCAACTGTTGTTGAGAATGTAGTTTCTTTGATAGGTCCTTTGCATATCTCTCTAAATTCAAGGGAATGTGTGTTGCTGAAAATTCATGAAATTTTTGCTGACCTTTATTCTTTCCTCTTTGGTAAAATGGCAAAGTTGGCAAAGAAACCAAAACCTTGGACAGTGTCACTTTTGTTGGAAGTTATTTATGGAGGCTGGACTCTTGTGAGAGAAATCATTTTGTCTGTTTTTTGCCATTGCAAAGATGTTGAGTTTCTTACCCTCTTCAATCTTCTTAATAACTATGTCCCAGTTGTCTTAAGTATTTACTCTATTGTTTTTAGAGCAATAATTATGATCTGTATTGCCAGTCTTTGCTGTGTTGTTGGATTATGTTCATGGTCTTCAACAGGCATCATTATGACAAAGCCCTGTTCGTAGCACTCTCCACTTTTATGCATTGGCAAGACACTAGTCATCCCAGGTTTCAAACTGTGCTATATAGTCTGATTGCCTTTGATGAATACCCAGTTGAAAATTTTCACTCAGTATTGCGAGGTAGAACCAAAGAGACTGACACAGCTGAACAAATTAGTCTGATAGCAAAGGAGATTGATGCCTGTTGTAGGATGCTTATATTGTTATTACATGAAGTATAATAAGAGAACGAGTAATGGAGTCTGAAGTTAGTAAATAAAGTATAGACGTTGTGTTGGTTCAATCCGCCTGAATCGTGATGGTTTGGGATGCTACAAATGGCGACGAGGATGTTGTAAACATTGTCTGGAGGTAAACGATGAGTTTTCATGATTTTAATATCGGTGGACTTCGTCCTTTTGATATCAATAGTGATCCGAATAGTGTGGGGTACGAGTGGAAACGATGGCTTCGTAGTTTTCAATTATACGCGGATGGGAAAGGTCTTATTATTGATCCTGATAAGAATGACAACAAAGTGCAAAGACGTGCACTTCTTCTTCATTGTGCTGGGCTGGATGTCCAAGATATTTTCGAAGTTTTGCCCGAGACAGGGAATGCCAACGACTACCAGAAGGCAGAAGATGCTTTAACTAAACATTTTGGTAATCAAGTCAACGTTCCATACAACGACATATGTTTAGAGAAATGGTGCAAAGCGAAACCGAGACGATTGATCAATTTGCAGTACGTTTGCGACGGAAAGCTCAACAGTGTGATTATGGAGATCAAATGAACGCTCAAATCAGAGATCAGATAATTTCCAAGTGCCGTTCAAACGAGTTACGCCGGAAATTATTGGAGAAAGGTCAGGCGCTTACCCTTCAACAATTGCAAGAAATGGCTAGAACTTTCGAAGCTGTCAAAAGACAAACAAAGAGAATGGGTCTCTCATCGGATGCACATGTCAACAGAGTTGAAGATGGTCGGAAAAGTGAAGGTGGCAAAGGGGACAAGAGCAAGAGAGGTAATGAGTGTTCCAGATGTGGTAGACAGGGACATTTTGCTAGAGATCCTAAATGCCATGCCAAAGATAAGGAATGTTCTAAATGTCATGAGAAAAGGACATTTTGCAGCAGTATGTAAAACCAAAGGTAAGGATTTTGGTAAGCACAAAGTGAGCTATGTGAACGAGCATGAGAATAATGAGGATGATGAATATGCCTTCAATATTACTGATGAGACAGAGACGGGGAAAATTACAGTTACTGTAGGAGGAGTTCCTGTGGATATGCTTATTGATTCAGGAGCAAGTACCAATGTCATTAACTGCAGCCGTTGGGAAGAGCTAAAAAAAGAAACACATCAAGTGTGTATCAACATGAGCTGAAAAGAAGCTGTATGCCTATGGAGCCACCACACCTCTCCAAGTCATTGGAACATTTACTGTGGATGTGAGTGTTGCTGGCAGGTGTATTTCATCAGAATTTGCAGTCATAGAAGGAAAAGGAGAACCACTTCTTGGAAGAAAGTCAGCGATTGAGCTTGGAGTGTTAAAATTGCACATTCCAGAGAAACCTGTGAATAGTGTGACCGTCAAAGAGGACTTGATAGCAAGATACAAAGATTTATTTCAAGGGGTGGGAAAGTTGGAGGGGTACCAAGTAAAGCTACATATCAACCCAGAAATCCAACCTGTTGCTCAACCCTTAAGGAGACCTGCATTCAGCCTTAGGGAGAAGATTGAAAAAAAGTTAGATGAATTAATGCAAGAAGATATCATCGAGAAGGTTGAAGGACCGACACCATGGGTGAATCCAGTTGTGGTTGTCCCAAAACCAAATGGGGATGTTAGATTATGCATGGACATGCGTTGTGCAAACAAGGCGATTCTCCGAGAGAGACACCCAATCCCGACGATTGAGGAAATTTTGCAAGATATGCAGGAAGGAGGTAATTTCAGTAAGCTAGACCTCAAGTGGGGTTATCACCAGATTGAACTGTGTGAGGAATCCAGAAGCATCACCACCTTTGTAACTCACAGAGGCCTTTTCAGATACAAGAGGCTGATGTTTGGAATTAATTCAGCACCTGAGAAGTACCAGAAAGTAATTCAACAAGTGTTGCAGGACTACAGTGGAACAGCCAACATCTCAGATGATGTCATCGTATACGGTTCAGACCAAGCAGAACATGACAGAAGATTGGAGAAAGTGTTAACTAGGCTGAAAGAAAGAGGACTAACTTTGAACAAAGACAAATGTGTCTTTAACATGTCCAAGCTCACATTCATGGGTTTAGTTCTATTGCAGCAAGGGATTGGTCCGACAGAAGAGAAGGTCAAGGCAGTCAAAGAAGCTCAAGAACCACAAAATGTGTCAGAGGTGAAAGGTTTTCTGGGACTGGTGAATTTTAATGCAAGATTTATTCCTGATCTAGCAACAATTGCAGAGCCCTTGAGAAGATTGACGAAGAAAGGAGTACCATTTGTCTTTGGTCCTGAACAACGGAAATCTTTCAGAGAACTGAAACAGAGACTTACTCAAGCAGAGACTCTAGGATATTTTGACCGGAATTCCAAGACTAAAATCGTCTGTGATGCCAGTCCAGTTGAACTGGGAGCAATTCTGTTACAAGAGAAAAAAGGAGAAGACCGGGTAATCTGCTATGCCAGCAGAGGCCTCACCAATGTCGAAAGACGCTACTCGCAAACTGAAAAGGAGGCGTTGGGAGTGGTTTGGGTGTGTGAGAGATTCCATATCTATTTATATGGAAGAAATTTTGAACTATGGACTGATCACAAGCCTCTTGAGTTTATTTACTCAGCTCATTCCAAACCATCTGCAAGAATCGAAAGGTGGGTCTTAAGATTGCAACCGTACTCATTCACCGTGAAGTATTTGCCTGGACACTAGAATGTTGCAGATTCATTATCACGTCTCACAAAGATGGAAAGAAACACGACAAGAAATGTAGCTGAAGAGTACATCAATTTTGTGGCGAAAACAGCAGTCCCTAGTGCCATGACTGCCAAGGAAATTGAAGAAGAATCCGATACTGATGAAGAGTTGATAATGGTTCGCCAGTGTATAAAGACAGGAAGGTGGGATGGCGTAGAATGTGCCAGTTACAAGCCAGTTCGTGATGAACTTTGCATAGTAGGAAAGATGGTCTTGAGAGGTACAAGGATTGTAGTTCCAAAGAAACTTCGACCAAGGGTGATTGAATTAGGTCACGAAGGACACCAAGGAATTATGAAGATGAAGCAACGATTACGCACAAAAGTCTGGTGGCCTGGAATTGACAAGGAGGCGGAGAAATTCTGCAAATCATGCCATGGATGTCAAGTCGTGAGCAAGCCAAGTGATCCTGAGCCACTACATATGACTGAACTGCCACAAGGACCATGGCAAGACATTGCTATTGACTTTATCGGCCTGTTACCTTCAGGAGATTATGTTTTCGCAGTGACCGACTATTATAGCAGATATGTGGAAATTAACATTTCAAAGAAAAACACAGCTGATGTTGCAATTGATAGCCTGGAGAATATGTTTGCAACGCATGGCTTACCTTTGACTGTCACAAGTGACAATGGATCTCACTTTATTGCAGAATCATTTGAAACATTCCTGAAACAGAATGGTATTGAGCACCGAAAAGTAACGCCACTGTGGCCACAAGCCAATGGCGAAATAGAACGCCAGAATCGTTCTTTATTGAAGAGGATGAAGATTGCACAAGTGGAAGCGCGAGATTGGAAGAAAGCTGTGCAAACCTATCTGGTTGCATATAGAAACACACCTCATCCAACCACGGGTATGTGCCCAGCAGAACTTATGTTTAGAAGGACGCTACGAACGAAACTACGGACTTGAGAGAAACTGCCAAATGTGACGAGGAGATGCGAGATCAAGACAAAGAAAAGAAAATGAAGATAAAAGATTATGCGGACTTGAGGAGGAATGCAAAGGAGAACAGCTTAGCAGAAAGTGACAAAGTCTTATTACGACAACAGCGTGTAAACAAGTCGAGCACACCTTTTGAAAGTCAGCCCTACGAGGTGATCAACAAACATGGTAACAGCGTTGTGATTGAGTCTCCAGAAGGAGTCCAATACAAAAGAAACAGCACACATGTGAAACAGTACCAGGAAAGAGATCCAGCTGTTAGACAAGACGCTCCGGAAACACAGGTAACAACGCAGATGCCTTTACGAGCAAGCGATGATAGAGGTGATCAGGGGTCAAACGAGGTAAAAGAGAAGAATGACGATGAGAAAGAGGAGGAAGTTGTACAAAGACCGATGCGCACCAGGCGTATGCCAAAGAGATTTGAGGACTACGTTTTGCGATGAAGCTTTAGGACGCTAGTATATGAACGCGTTGATATTAATGGTAAATAGTACAGTATTAAACATTGAGAATTTGAGTATGTAGAACATTTAAACATTTGAACATATTAGTGAAACTGTTTGAACTCTTTAGAAATTTATACTCTGTGAAAAGGAAAGGGATGTAGGATCCTTATATTGTTATTACATGAAGTATAATAGGGGAACGAGTAATGGAGTCTGGAAGTTAGTAAATAAAGTATACACGTTGTGTTGGTTCAATCCGTCTGAATCGTGTCGGTTTGGGATGCTACACCTGTAAGCATGAACTGCATTCGTTTAAGTCCATATTTGTGCCACCTAAAAAATTTAATTTCAGCCAAAAGAAAATTGATCAGTTAAAAGTCAAAGCTGCTGAATTTCTTGCACAAAAGTTTGAGATGATTCGCAACAATCCTGGAATGGCTGTTATGCTACCAAGAGTTACTAGGCAGCAAAAGGACTTGAGTAGGTGGAAACTTCCAAACCTCTTTGGTGAAACAGTGGTAACACATAGGGTAGTGCCACTTGGATTTACATCAGTAGAAAGACCACCAAATCCAGAAAAGTAAGTATTAGACAAAGTAAACAATGTTTAGGTTAACGTTTTAAAAAACATCTGCTTTTGTTCAAAGAAAATAACATTCAATAGCAATACCTCCCAATTTCAATTTCAGCAGAAAATGCGACAATCTCGAATGCAAGTGTGAAAGTTCTTTGTGGCGAATTTTCCGTGGATGTGGCCATTCTTTCCATGTTGAGTGCAACCTCCCTGATATCAGCGTTTGCCCAATTTGTTACTCCACTCTAACATCGAAAGTGGCATCCTTAGGAAAGAATGTACTCCATCTAGCTATCATAATGCATATTTTAGGGTTATTGATGTGTTGTTTTTATTAAAAATCTACTGGAAAAATGACACAAAATTACAATTGTTTTGGAAGTACACTGTATGAAGTACACTGTATGAAGTACACTGAAACATGGGATCTTATTCTCACAACAATAACCAAGGGCAGATACAGCCCCCAAAAAGTGGGGGGGCTAATGGGTGTAGGATGTAACTTAGCATGGAAGGTAAATAACTTGCTGAATAGTTTTGCAAGATATTGTTCCAACAAGTGTTGTAAAGCTGTATTGCTTTCATAAATTTTAGGAAACCTTTTTGATTTTTAAATAATGCAACCACATGTCTACATATCTTATGATTTTTTTTATTATGAAGCTTTGAAATACAACAGAAACTCACACAAAAAACGGTGACGGAGGCCCTAAGTGTATTACATGCACAATTTAAACATCAAAACGTCCAAAGTGCTTAACCCTCTCGTCATACAAATCCACAAATTCTTTTGCAACTGAATTAAGGTCTAATGAGTCTGTTAGCTCTTTATGTACATGTAGTAAAAGGCAGTGATTTAGCCTTCTTTCTTTCATTGACGAACGTAAATAAGTTAAAACTCGCCGTAGGGCAGAGAAAGTCCTTTCAGAAGTTGAAGATGTGATTGGCACTGTCAAGTAAAGTCGAAGCAATTGGTGCACTGTAGGAAGCATTTCTTTGAATATTTTTTTGTTATTCATTGCCTCACAGATTGTACGAATCGAAGTAACTTTTTTGACATCACGAGTGCCCTTGTCAATTACATCTTTTAGGAGTGGTAGGTGTCTTCTTAAACCAACCCAGTCAATGTCACTTTTGTAGCATGACCCCCCTAAGACACTTATCATATTATCAACGGCTTCACCATTGGCTGCCTTCAGTAGAATTTGTTCTAATTTTAATACAGATGCAAAACGTTGGTTATCAAATCTCTCTTCTAGCTCAGCAAGCAGAAGGTCACAAGCTTCAAAGTATGTGTGGCGATAGTAAGCTCTCGTAGATGGATATTGATGAGGCCTACTCCCTTCCTCAACTCCGGCAGGACGCCGCCTGTACCTGGGTAGTGCTGGTTGGTCAATCGAATGCTGGCCAGCAATTTGAACTGTAGAAGAATGATCTTCAAGCTCGATACTCAGAAAATGATTTCTGAGCCCCAGACGGGAATGGAACCCGCAACCTTCTGATGACCGGTTAGACGCTTTAACCATTGAGCTACCGAGACTCAGATGGTGAACTAAGGTGCAAATTCGATATATATGTGCGACCTAAGCGGAAGCCACTATATATTAATAATGATTGAAGAAGTTTGATGTTTGAGAAACGCGAGAGCTTGGATACATTAAGGTAGAAGAACGATCTTCAAGCTCGATACTCAGAAAATGATTTCTGAGCCCCAGACGGGAATGGAACCCGCAACCTTCTGATGACCGGTTAGACGCTCTAACCATTGAGCTACCGAGACTCAGATGGTGAACTTTTCTGAGTATCGAGCTTGAAGATCATTCATCTACATTAATATATCCAAGCTCTCACGTTTCTCAAACATCAAACTTCTTCAATCATTATTAATATATAATGGCTTCCGCTTAGGTCGCAAATATATATCGAATTTGCACCTTAGCTCACCATCTGAGTCTCGGTAGCTCAATGGTTAGAGCGTCTAACCGGTCATTAGAAGGTTGCAGGTTCCATCCACGTCTGGGGCTCAGAAATCATTTTCTGAGTATCGAGCTTGAAGATCGTTCTTCTACCTTAATGTATCCAAGCTCTCGCGTTTCTCAAACATCAAATTTGAACTGTTGCATCAAAGAATTGGTTAAATATTTCCTCTGACTGTAGGCGATGGTAATATGTTTTAGCTGTATCAACTGCAGTCAAGGCATCTTGCATGCAAATGTCTTTTCTTTGAAGGACTAAGGACACTTGTTCTGCAGCAGAAAATAAAGTGTGAGCAAGCCTGATGCCAAAGAGAGTGTTGAATTTTTCTAGAGCATGTGAAAACCCAGCAGCCTTAAGCCCATACTCATCACGTGTGGTTGTATGAATTTCTTCCATGGTTTCCATCAAAACAGGATAGTCCTCAAGGATTGCATTGATTGCAGCTGCCCGTGCAGTCCACCTGGTTGGACAGAGAGGCTTTAAAGTGACTTGACTGCTGCTGGCTTCTAGATTAGATATGAACAGATGTGATCTTTTTGGGGATAATCCAATAAGATCAGTTATTCCTTTGCAAGTTTCTAAGGCATCTCTGAGACACACTAACTTTCTTCCTGCATCTTGCAGACACAAATTTAACGAATGAGCGTAACAATGAACAGGAAGTGCTGCAGGTTGTTCAAGTCTAATTTTCGTAGCTACTCCTGTTCTTCTACCCTGCATGTTAGCAGCACCATCATATGCTTGTCCTCTGCACATTGTTAGTGGGAGATCACATCGAATGAGAAGATCCTTGATTAAGTTGAACAAGGTTTCTGCCTCAGTATCAGGAACCCTGCATAACCCTATAGAGTCTTCATGGATTTCATAATTATCGCTGACCCAACGAATTGAAATGTTTAGCTGTTCAGAATTGACAACATCTGTTGCCTCGTCTGCAATGATTGAGAACCATGCAGGCCCGATCCCTTCCTTGATTTTCTTCAAAAGATTACGCAGCACACTTAGCCCCAGAATTTCAACTTGCTCATTAACTGCCTGATGGCCTGTGTATCTATTTTCTCTAATCCAAGTCTTGAGTACTTCATTATCCTTACTCCACATTTTTAGAAGTTGTTCCAAGTTCCCTTCTGATTCTGAGTGTCCTCGGATAGCAACACCTTGTCGAGTAAGGAACACAATAGCTCTTAATTCGAGTAACAAACCTTGCCTTCTGGTCATCTGAAGTTGTGATATGTGAGAACTTATCTGCCCTTCAATTGTGGGCTTTCGTCGAGCCATCCACTTTAGTTTAGCCTCTCTGTGGACATGTGATCCCTCATGAGCCTTGAGTTTCTCGCCAGCCTTCTTCCAGTTTTGAAAGCCAGTCTTCTTCCAGTTTTGAAAGCCAGTCTCAGTAAACGCTTTTTCCCCCATCTTGCTAAATGACAATAAATTATGTTTGACAGCAAAACGCCAGTAAAGGCAGTATGACTTTTTGTTAGTGGTGCAGACAATCACCCAAGGAAATTGTTTGTACTAGTGCGGCTGAAAATTTCTTTTCTTGGCGACCAGTTGCGCTAATATTTGCTCGTCGGTGGGCTGAAACAGCTTTTCTGTGGTTAAACAGCACTCCGCTGTACATTCATGAAGTGTAGTGTTAAACACACCACTGTCTGGGCATGCGGTTCCGTCGTCGAGTCCCTTCACAGACTCGGTTTCTGCTTCATTTTCACAGGTAGAATTGGTCTCTCCATCTGGAAACTCCGCACTTCTTGAATCGCTTGATAGATTATTCCCTCTCTTAGTCTCAGTTGCCTCTTTCCTTCTTTTGTGTGGTAGGGACAATAAACTGAACAACGTCTGCTGTCTTTTTGCCATTAAGCTTTTGTTTACGATGAAAACCACGCAAGACCCGTGATTTCTGATGGCTGGTAGATACTAGGGTGAACATTTCGCGGGACATATCCACGATCGCCTCTCCACAGTTTTAGTTTTATTGATCAATTATTACACTTTAGTCGACGACTTTTTTCCACTTGATGTTACACCACATTTCCTCCTGATGTAAAGATTCATAAAATATGAAAGTACAAATTTGGGGGTTTTTTGCAGAAATGGGGGGCTTTGCCCCCCCAACTTTAAAAGAGGGGGGCTCAAGCCCCCCTTGCCCCCCTATATCTCCGCCCCTGATAACCTAAGATGAATACTGTACGCTATTAGTCCTCAAACTTTTTTGGATGAACACCAAACTATCTCATACTGAAAGCTTTTATTGCCCCCTACTGAGCACACTCAGTCCCAGTTTTGTGCTTGCACCAGAGCCCAACCCCAGAACAATATTGAACTGAATAACTGTAATATAATTATACAGGCAGTTATTCAGTTTGGTATTGCTGAGTGAGCGTTAGATTATAATGCTAAATGACTACTAGAACGTGGTAGAAACGGGGGAGGTTAGGGCAATTATTGGCAAAGTTCCTAACTCTGTGTCATTTTTGGTATTTTTCAATTCTATGCGGTTTTGTTAAGTATGGCAAACCATTTTGTGAGGCAAATAGACTTGCAGAAGCAGACTAAATGAAGATTAATTAAATGAATCAAACCAGTAAACATTATACATCTCACTCCATCTTTCATTAGAAAGTTCAAAGATGTACTCCAATCTAGCTATCATAATGCATATTTTAGGGTTATTGATGTGTTGTTTTTATTAAAAATCTACTGGAAAAATGACACAAAATTAAAATTGTTTTGGAAGTATACTGTATAAAGTACAATGAAACATGGGATCTTATTCTCACAACAATAACCTAAGATGAATACTGTACGCTAGTGGTCCTCAACCTTTTTTGGATGAACACCAAACTATCTCATACTGAAAGCTTTTATTGCCCCCTACTGAGCACACTCAGTCCCAGTTTTGTGCTTGCACTAGAGCCCAACCCCAGAACAATATTGAACTGAATAACTGTAATATAATTATTCAGGTAGTTATTCAGTTTGGTATTGCTGAGTGAGTTAGTGTTAGATTATAATGCTAAATGACTACTGGAAACTTAAAAATACTGTGGTGATAAATGACTGATGAGCTCCCACTGTTTGCATTCTAACATCACCTAACTCTGCTACCTTGTGTCTGTCACTCCCTAACACTCTCTGAATGCCCACTGAGGTGAGGTGCCTCCTCAGATGAGAAATGCTGCTGTATGCTAGAGGTACAGTTATGCTTATCAATGTTTGTCAATGATTTGTTTTGCAATGGTATTGTGAGGTAAATCAGTGAGTGTAACATGTGCCTACAAGGTCAATTTTAGCACTGCTGAAGCACTGAAAGTTTTTCATTTGTGCTGAAAACTTGTTGGTAGGAAACCAAAGTTGGTAGGTGTGGCATACTAATCGTTGATTTGTATTGCAATCATTTGCATGAGCATATTGATTATTTACTTTTTATAACAAAGAATAAGAAAGACTAATACAAATTGAATTGTAGCTCTCATTCTACCCTGCCAAAAGTTGTTGAAGTGCCAGGTGTTTTCTTTTTGTTTGTCCAACTGCTTGTCCAAATAATCCAGTTTTTTTCTTATTTTCATTTCAAAATCTTCTAAGAGTTAAATTATGGCTACTATATATTGTTTTATTTTGTTATTAACTTGCATTTTGTAATATTATTGAGGAAGTTTTAATGCAATGTAATGCAGCAATAAGCCAATTATCTCCTGCACTTTAGTGACAAAAATCAACTGGTATAGACATGATACTGATTTTCACTGCAACCCCACTGTGGCATGAATCAGCAACAAAAATCAATGATTGTAACCATAGGTCACATATAGATTGGAGTCATGTGTTACAGTAAAGGTTGGGTCATGACCTGCATCAGATTTGAATGCATTAAGGGACAGGGCTGATCCCTTTGACAACTAAAATCATCTGGTATCATATAGCTATCTAGAGTGCCCTTGCCCCTTGATGGGTTAAAGAACTCCCATCAAGAAAATTTTTTTGATGAACTGGTGACTGTGAAAGCTGAAAAAACTTTCATACTCTCTGTTTAGATTAATGCAAGGATAACCAGGCCAATTAAAACGCCTTTAACTGTAATCAGACTAGGTATTTTTAGGCCTTTATGGAATGGAGATTGGATACTATCCAGCCAATATCTTAGACACTATTAAACATAACACTACCAAATTTTTGCAAAATTATCTATGTACTAAGTATATATCTCCTAGTTGGACTTTGAAATGCTATTTCTTGCAAAGTGCTAGTATTGCCAACTGAAGGTGTTTAAAACTGATATAACTATCTCTAACTCCACCTCTGACAGCCTTCCAAAACTTGTTTTGAATGTTGTATTTATGATACTGTCAATGAATTCTACCCAATATAACTTAGCGCTTTATAAAAGCAACAGTAGAACTATTGTAGGCAATCGTATGGTCAAAGACTTAGATAAACTTATACAAGATATAATATTGCACAGGTTGATTATATGAGCACAACTGGTGCTGAGCGTAGAGGTCTGGCACATCCTTGTTAGGATGTGATCATCCCCGATCATGATTTCGTTATTCCTCTAACCGAGGGTTTTTCTTCGCTCGTCGGTTCACTTGAAAATGACCCTGATCATGGGTCTCCAATCAAAGTAATTGAGAAAGAGAAAAGATCAGAGTATATGGACTCCCTCTCTGTGTGAATAACGGCCTTGTAAGAACAGTCGAGGAAGAGTCGTTGTTTTCATTTTTTCTTCATAGCATTCTGTTTTAAATGGTTCATACGGCGACGCCAAATTTTTAAAACAGAATTAAAAAACACATTACGAATTCATGAGGGAAATACAAAGAAAAATGATAACCGTGTCGTGTCCTTATATGTGATAAAAACATGTTTACTTTTCTCCTCCAATTTTCTCGGCTTCGAAAGAAGTAATTTTCAAAATTTCTTCGCGAATTAACGTATTAATGGGTTAACTTTTTTAAGCGGTTCAAAAAACTCGCAGTACGTGCTTTGTCGGATCTAAAACACTCGGCTATCGCCTCATGCTTTAAATCCCGATAAAGCACTCCTGCTCGGTTTTTAAACATGACATAAGTCATTTGTCCTAATCCTGTCAAATGAAATAAAGTGATCAACCATATTAAATGTCTTAAAGTAGTGAACTAGTACATGTTCGTTGACTTTACTGTTGTGAAAATGAAATAAATAATTCGTCCATTATTTGTCTTGGAGCAGTCTCAGTGCTGTGGTTCTTACAGAAACCTGACTGACGAGGATAAACAAATCATTGTCAAAGAGAAAGCTTTATAGAGGATCATGCTTGTACCTTTCAACTACTTTAAATAAAATAGGAAATATCGAGATTGGGCGATACTTCATGCATTATCCGTGTCCCGGACGTACTCAGTGAAGCCACCCAAGCTGTTTCCCAACCACGAGAAAATAGACCAGTTTCAAGAGAATCATGCCGAACATAAGGAGAGGCCATCTCATTAGCAACTATCCTAGGTTATTAACTTGTCAAAATTGAAGACAGCACAAGATTACCTTGATCTCCCACGATCTACCACACTTGAAAAATATGAATTAAATTCTCGAGACTTAGCCTTCTATTACACAATCCTGATATTTCAACTTACATATTGTTGATTCATTATTCTTGTAGATTATTTTCTTTCGCATAAACGGTACTAATAGTTGAGTGGAAACCCCATGCGAATTTCTTAACCTTTTTAAAATCTTTATCTCCCAAGGAGGGAGTTTCAAGATCAAACAGTGGAGTAAAACTGACGTGCTGTTACCATCGTTATTGGACTTTACGCATGTGACGCTTGTTGCATTTAAAAGTTTGATTCGATGACTCTAGTGATTTACCTGTTCTCAAACAAACGTTCCTCAGGTTTGCAATCAATTTTTTCAATTGTTTTAGGTGTTATTAACAAGACAGAGAAGCTCTCACAGCCTTCTTCCTTGGGATCTTTGATCCAGTTACCAATTAACAAGTTACAAATATACTCTGGTGCAACATCTTTAAGATCACCCACAGTCAAGGCTTTGTTCGCTTTTTGGTAAGAACGATCACAAAGTGTAAAACGTGGAAAACAGTCTTTTAAAGAAATACCGGAACATCCGTAGTAGCCAACTGTACGTGGTTCAAAAAAACGTTCTCTTTGTAGCTTCCACCTGAAAGATTTCAAAAATATGCATATCAATAAAATCTTATCAGCTAAAGGAAAACACTGTTTAAAACGCAGAACAAAATTCTAGGAGTATCGTGTGTGGTTGTCTTCTTTATAATGGTGGGTAACGAGATGGTTTTTGCCTCACCTTCACATTGGTGAATTTGATCCCGACTGCCGGGATTGTTTACGTTGAAATTTGGCGCGCAAATTTAGCACCTGCCCACTCCCCAAAAATCATCCCGGTAAGGGGCCAGACAGGCTAGTGGGTGTTTACATGGGAAAATTTTCATCCCGCTTACCAAGATCCCGTCATTTCACAGGTGAGACCTCGCTTACCGGGCTGACCCGTTTGTCCATGTACACGGAGCCAATGGTAAAAAATAGAAAAGGCAAGCCAAGGTGGGACAGAGCGGGGTAGGGCAAAGTTACGGAAAAAGAACCTCGGATGAGGGGCCAGCTCAGGGTAGTCCAGTTTAAAGACCAGGTAAGGTGCGTGTGGTAAGGCAAAATGAGGAGTGTAAAGAAATGGCAATTGTGGTATAGGGGAGGGTTGGGTCATATAGACGAAAATGAGATATTCTAAAGCAGAAATTGTTCTTGGAAAGACAAATGTTGTGTGACTAATACCGGACAAAACTGAAAGATGATTACACACCCATCAAAAACTTTAAAACAAAATTTCAAAACTACAGGATAACAAGACGGTGTATATAAGCGACGAGTGTGACCAATTTACACATCCGTTTTGGCCGATTTCACCTTCAACTTTTGTTACGCCACAAGTCAAACGGCAATTACCTTGACAAGCATGGATTTAGAAAGTAGAATCGCAACGAGGGAAGGAAAGGCAAGGCGGGGTACGCAATATGATGGCCACGTAAACATGGGGTAAGGCAGTGTAGAGAAAAGAAAGTTAAATTGATGCAAATTATCTCGTATTCCAAATCTAAATTATGGGGAGGAATGTGTCCGACATCCAAAGTCGCTCGAGCTACTAGAGATAACTAAAAAGCCTTGATTTTGTTCTTGATCCACTTGTCATGAGTCTCGTGTTTAGTCGGTGTATGTGCTTGTGCGTGTGCTTGTATGCCACTTGTATCTAATTTATTTCCTGCCAATTTTTCAACGATATTTTCGCTCACCTGTTGTATGTCTGAACAGCCACACGCTGTAGTGCGTAGAAGTACGGACTCACCCACAGTAAAATGGTGCAGGTCCACTAAGCCAAATCAAAATGACGATCATGGTATTCAATGCCAAGAACGTTTGTTTTGTACACCCGCCACTTGATAATGTAACTGTAGACATAAACGAGGACGGCCCAAAATATTCTGTCTCGAAGAAATGGTATCACCATCCACAATAAAATACCCAGAAAAAATAACCCGATGCTTGTTGATCTTGGAATGACCGAAATATATTCCTCTATTAACCAAGGTGTAAAAGTGAAGACAAATGAGACTAAGAATGCAGAGAAGAGAAACCTGGTTTTGTTATGTAGAAATCCCTTTGGATCCAAAAGTACAGTGGCGATGTAAAAAACAGCTGTTGCTAGAGCCAAGAAAGTGTAAAGTAAATATGTAAAGTATAATCCTTCGTCAGGAAAAGGAACACATTCTTTATTCCCAGTACGATTTGAAATCTTTTCAACTGTTTCGTTTAATCCAGGATTATTTTGAAGTTGTACAGAAGTGTTGAAGGATTTCGTTTCGGAGTCGGGACAAATAAAACATTTCCTGAGTACGTCACCAACTAAATAATCGACAATAAATGCAACAGGAAACGAAGGTGCACCAATGTTCACAACTGGGATTACAACAACAACGAAACACAATAAATTTAATAAAATAATTGTGTCACAAATGCCACGTAATGGGTTTGTCCAGTCGCATATTATACCACAACGTTTTCTCATGTTCTCAAAAAATTGTTTGTGCCATCTTGCATTGTCTTCTCCGTTGTGATGAAATTTCCATTCGAGGTATGAAGCACCGCAGTAGCCTCCACCAGAAACGCAACTTAGCCAGTCAACAGGAACGGACTTCTGAAGCAAACGCCGAAGAACACCCGAACAAAATGCGGCCGATCGTATCCCTCCGCCAGAAAAAGCAACGCCAACTTTTCCTTTGCCTACTGTCATGGTGATCATTTGGTGGACAACAGACTATTGGAGTTCACCGGCGTTAAAAATTTCTGCAAATATGACCAGGTTACTTGCTTGAAATAAAGGCAACATACCATACCGTTAGAGAGACAGAAATAAGTATTTTTATTCAAATTTGAGAAAAAAGTAGTATAGAATCAATGCGAATAAAAAAAGGTTTTCAAAAAAAAAACTGGCAATTAACGCATTAAACCAAAATTAAATGATGCAAAACAAAAAGAAAACTTGGGATTCATTAATCTTCTAATTGAGGTTAGTTAACAATATAGTTAAAATCGTTGGCTATGCTACGCAAAGCATCTTGAAGATTATACATTTCATTGAAGTTATCGACGCAACCTGGAATGTTGATGAACGAGGATGAAGGGTTATATCAAGACACCTTACCGACGATTTTTATCATTTCGAGCAAGGAAGATCGGCGTGGCTTATGAAAACGAGGGCAAAAATATTGTCGCTAGCAATGGATACATAAGATCTCCCGCTAAAAAAGGTAAATGTCTCGACCCCCAACCCCCCTAGTCGCACTCCTGCACTGTCCGTGGTGACTTGGTAGACGAACTTCAAGGGCACATTGACGAAATTCGATGAAATTTCCCTAAACCTTTGTTTTTCTTATTTTTTTTAATTGGAGATCATTCATACAACTGAATTAATAAAGTGGTCAAATGTTGACAATTTAAAAACGTGGGATAAGTGATGTGTAGTTGGGAGTTTAGTTCGATCGTTGCCAAGGAATCGGGGGAGAAGGGCAAAAAGTGTTCACCTTGTAGCAAAAAGATATTGTGGTAATAGGGGATGGAATATTTCGCAAACGTATAGCAAGTAGATTTAGAACAATTTAAATCACTTATAATCGTCGAGATAAAATGGTCAAGTAGTTATGAGTATTTCAAAGCACATTGTCCGAGATATTGCACAGCTTGAACAAAGGAAATTAGAAAAGAAAGCCAGAACAAAGAGAGTACAAAGAACGAAAGAAAAAAAAATATGCGTAAAAGCTTTAATAAGTTGACTGACAACAATATTTAGTCATAAAAATTAAACTGACTCATACTTATGGAATGCACATGCCCTTCAAGCTCCTAAACTCGAAAAAACAGTGTTGTGTCTGAAGATCATTATGCACGAGACAACGTGACGCATCTTTTAATGCTTTCTCTCCAACTATACATTCTTCTCCATTCAAATCCACACTGCATGACCAACTGCCGAGCCATCTTGATCGCGACAAAAAGAGTTCTAATTTTAATTACCTGATCTTGCCCGCTTGGCAATTACCATCACGCCTTTACAATTAACACCATTATAGGCCACACCACCAAATTTTATACCAAAAATTTATACATATTTAACTTCACATCGCATACCATTTGTGCGTAATTCATATGCGCGCATACCATTTCCGCGCAATTTATAGCCTAAGGCTACAAGCGCATTCCATTATTAGCATTTTTATTCCCAGTCATTAGGTAATCACATTTACACAACTACAGTGGAACCCCGTTAATACGACCACCGTTGGGCCGAAAAAATTTGGTCGTATTAACGGGGTGGTCGTATTAAGAGGGGTGGATCAGATGCGTAACAAATGATTTTTTTAAATGACGTCATGGCAAACGGAGTCAGATTTCAATTAGCATAACGCTAAAACCACAAAATAATCCACAAATAAATTTTATTAACTGAACACAACTCAACAAAATTAACCAAATGAGATGAATAACCTTCATAATAAGCCCCTATATTAGTTATTTAAATTTCTTTAGGTTTAAAAAAATCTGTAAGCTTCCGTTGGTTTTTCCGTCACTAAAGCTAATCGGTTTGAGCTTGGCAGATTACTCTGGCGAGTTCATTTGCCGTTTTTGAATTTCCTTTCTGTTCGAGAAAATCCAAAGCATCCTGCATTGAGGATATTGCCTGCCGTTTTCGCTTACAATTTGAAGACATGATGACTGGTCAAAGTACTTATACACAAAGCTGCGAAGCGTGTGCAGACAAAAGGTAATAAATCAGGAAAATCCTCGAGACATGCTTGAAAATTTTACACTGATTAAATTAGAAAAAGTTTGAAATATGGATCGATGACAGATTCGGCGCTTTTCATAACCTGCGCGTGCATACACTCGTATTTCCGCCGGTAACGTCGAGGGAGTCATGTCTGGCCCGATGGAAAATATTTCTAGCACAAAAGTAATCGAAGTTCCTTCTTGGATAAGGGGATATCATGTTTACAAAGAATACTCGAGAATCAAGATTGATGAAGTTCTTGAACTAAAGCACGAACACGACAATGAACAAGACAAGAACGCTATTGCGGTGATTAAGGAAGGAGATGTAGTTGGTCACATTCCAAGGGCACTAGCTTCTACAAATCATGGAACTGGGATAGTTCGCCATTTTTTAGCAAAGAGCGGCAGTGAAGCAGAAGCTAAAGTTATTGGAACAGCTGTCAATCGGAGCGGGGGATATGGAATGGAGATTCCATGCATTTACAAATTTATGGGGCAGGAAAAGAACATTGACTTGTTGAGCAAATTGCTGGACATCCCGAATAACCTATCCGTTAGAGTCGAAATGGAATGTGGCCAAAAGAGAACAGCAGAGGAAAGTGACAGAAAAAAGAAGGCAAGAATACGATAAAACGACCCAAAAACATATCTAATCACGTTCTATCTGTTTAATAAAAATTAAAATAAATATTGAAAACGTTTAAGTGTTAATTATTTGCCGTATGTGTAATTGATTAAGATAATTATACACTACTATTAAACAGTAGGGGACATCAAAATATGGTCGTTGGTCGTATTAACGAGGTGGTCGTATTTACCAGGTTTTCAGATAAGAAAAAAAATTAGCTCTTATTCGGGGAAAAAGAAAGTGGTCGTATTAACGAGGTGGTGGTATTAACGGGGTGGTCGTACGGCGGGGTTCCACTGTATAACACCAGTGTGCTTCCAATTACCTACTTTTAAACCAAAAAAGGTCATGGAATGCACATGCCCTCAAGTTCCTAAAGTCGAAAGAGTTTTCCAAGCCTCAGGAGGCTAATTAAAGATGCGAATTGGCATCTGGATTAAGACTCGTTCTTCAAGTTTTTCAAATACATGTACGCTTTTTGTAAGGCAATTATTCAACCTTTTATTACATCTGAGGGCTTGTATACAGTCTGCCAGTCAGTATCAATCAGGAACAGCAGCCAAGATACTTTGACGTCAGATTTGGGTAAAAGAAATAATTTTTTTACCCTCGAAACATTAGTATTTGGATCCATTTATAGCGGCGCTTCGATCGCTATATGATCCAGTTCTGAAAAATCTTGCCACGACTCATCATCAATCGTGGCAAACAATAGCGGATCCCTATCCGCATCAGCAGTAATGAAAATGTAATCTCACTGTTGAAACAATAATAACATCACCAAGTGCTATTTCTTTTATTTGAATATTATTAAAACATATTTCGGCAAAATCTTGCAATATAGTAAAAAGACAGATGTAAAATAAAGTTGGATTGTTTGAGTAAAATAACTACAGACAAGACCCAAATTTTTATACACTAACGCAACCAAATGTTTGAATTTATGAATTAAAGTCAGAAACATAACTCTAGTAGCAAAATTCTGAAGGTGCTTACCAATAAGGTTTTCATGCTCCAAACGACCGTTATCGTAAGTAAAATATTCACTTGGTGAATTATATTTGCACATCTGACTGAGATCACTTACTCGAGATGACTCCAGGTGGATTGTTTATAAAATTCATTTAGAACACCAGTTTTACGGCTTTGTTTTAAGACGATTGTTTTTCAAACAATGCTTGATACGAAACATAACAAGGGAATTCTTTTCCTGTCTTTCATTATGATTTAAAAATGTGTCCACAAAGCGTTTACGTAGTTACATATTGCAGGTTTCATTTTTTTTCCTCCTCCAGCAATTGGCATCATCGTCAGGTGGAGGTTGTCAGTCTACCACCTGACTTTGGTGTATAGTCAACAGGAAGGAAAACAGAAAGTTTAAATTTGACCGACTCATTCATAGAATCACAAACTGACCGATGGTCTGATTAGCCAAAGAACATACCCGGACAGACGCGATGATTGTAGGCGGTGATTAAGAGCCACTTACTGAACTTTGTTGTAAATGGAAGGCTGACTTCAGCCACTGATAGGACCAAAAAGCGAAACCAAACATAGCGGACATGGAGATCTTTTCTAACGTCACTTTTAGGCTCCTGAACGGTCACTTTGATGTTGATAAGCGTCAAACTAACGACATAATGACTGCATAGATTTGTGAAACTGACAGCCAAAAACGCTTCCATATCCACCATTTTCTTCTTTTCGTTTTTGATTTGGCAGTCAGCCTTCCAATTATGGTATAATTCAGTGGGGTTACAAAATAATATACTGGTGCTCAATTTTAAAATATCGGTTTATCAGAGAAAAAAGTTGATAGAAGTAGATTTTTTCTGTGTTTTTATATGTTTTTTTTTATTGTAAGAGTTACAACAGTAAAAGTTGTTTTGAATTTCTACTTTTTCAATATTAGCGACAACTTTGATGAGACGGAGACGATTGATTGCTCAAAGACGTTTTCTTCTTTTAATGTAAGAGAGACAAAACTTAATATTCCTTCTATCACACCCTTGGACGTTACCAAGTTCTCTTAAAGGCGGTGTTACACTATGCAATTTTTCGTGCAACTTGTCTCGCAATTTTGTTGCGATGCAGGTTGCACAACAAATTGCGCGGCGTAACATACCCCGCAATCATCAAGTCACGCAACATTTTTGTTACAGCAAGCGTCGAACAAAGTAGAATCAAGTTTTACTTTTCGCAACAATTGCGGCAACGCTGCAATAGAATTTTGAAGCATTGCACAGTGTAACACCCATCTTGCAACTTGTCTCGCAGTTTTATTTGATCAGCCAATAAAAATACGCCTTGAAGCTTCGTCCGCTGGATCTTTCCTGTTGTGACCTTGAAAAACAAAATTGCAGCTAGTCGATAGTTTTTAAGAGTTCAAACTCGGGATTTGGAGAGTCTAGGTTAAAAAGCAGTTACTAATAAAGTTGAAAGACAGTCCATCGCTGTGGAATACTTCGTTGGCAATTATAAAGACAAGAAGATCAAGAAAAAATGAGGAAACACATGACTGCTCTCGCAACGTTTGCACATGTCTGTTGAAGATATTAAAAAGGTATTTCATACTCTTCGAATCTCTATGTCCAAGGAATTTAAACAAATGCAAAAAGACAATGCCTGTGTCTCGATGGAAAGTTTTATAAGACATTCATTTCTTGGACATCTTTTAAAGACTGCGGTCATTTTTGCGAGAATTGCGAGAAGGGTTGCAAGAAACATTTTTCAGGATGGAATTTCGTCAGTAGCAACGTTGTTGGCCACGGCAATTCGAGCGTAAGAGCCGGGGCATTCCTTGCGATCTGGAAAAATGCAAAATTAGTTCGCATCCATGCAGACGCAGTTGCACCAAGTGAAAGGGGTTATGAAACGAAAACTTCACAATTAACCTACACTGCCGAAGTCAACTGAAAATGTTGACTCGAGCAGCATTTGAACTCGAACCTTCGGGATACCGGTCCGCCGTTCTACCTGTTGAGCTATCGAGTCCACAAGGATTGGAGGGAGTTTTTATCCAATTTAAGTGCACGAGATATTCTCGGGACAACTTAACGCTATCCACGAGGACGGATGTGTAGTGTTTCAATTCTATTTCAGAATCATCCTCAGGGTATTACGAAACGAAAACTTCACAATTAATTGAGGTTTTCGTTTCATAATACTCTGAGGATGATTCTGAAATAGAAAGGGGTTATTATAGACCGATTCCTGTTTTAATTATAGTAAAATTCTTAAAAGATGTTATCAGCTCTGACATATCATATTACCAACTTAATAACAAAATGATTTACAACTGCCAAGAAATCTTTAGACCAATTATTCTTGTGAAACATCTTTTAATAAGATTTGAGAGTATATGGTCAGCTCTACAGAAAATGGTCAGATTAATGGCGTCTTCATGCTCGATTTCTCCAAAGCATTTGACTTAGTTAACCACCGAAAATTCTGCTACGACCACCAAATTCGAAAGGAATTACAGATTTAGCTTTGGAAAGGTTTACCTCAAATTTGGAAGGCCGTACGCAACAAGTTCAAGTTAAAGAACATTTGTCGGAACTTTCGACGATTAAAACTGCTGTACCCCAAAAATCAATCCTTGGACCGTTGTTTTAACTTTGTACTAACAACCGAAAGATGTCAATCACTCGTTCTGATCCTTTTTTCATTCGCAGATGATTTCACTCTTCTAATTCATAGATCCAACTTATCTCATGTACACGTTAACCTCTCTAATGACCTATCCACTACCTGTAAGTGAGCGAGAAGGAATTGTATGATATTAAGTTTTAGTATGAAAAAATTAATCTAAGTTTACTTGAAGTGATAATTTTCTATGCTAAATCCGGTCTCTATTAAAGGAAATCAGGTTACAATTGAAGAAGCCGCCTCGCGTAAACTTTTAGGTATTACTTTATATACCTGTCTCCAGTGAGATAATCAAGTGGATAGGGTCTATGAACTCTTAAATTCTAGACTCAATTTGTTTAAACGCGTTCATCAAGCCCTTTTATTTGGAGCCTTAAGTTTTACTACGCTTTAATATATCCCCGTTTACAATACGGCATTTCAAGTACGGAAAATGCACGTAGTGAATTACTTGATCCACTACTTAAGCTTCAAGAAAGAGCAGCCAAACTAGTATTGGATGAAGGTATATCAACTCTTTCTGTCATCTTATTTCCCAAGTTGAAACAGGTCCTGACGCACAGTTTATTTAAAATGAATTTCTCATGTCCTCGGGCTACCAGCAGTTAAATCAAAATCTGTACAAAACCCAAACTTTCATACAGTTAGTTCACTACCACATGCGCTCAAACTATTTCATAGTTCCATCTCATCATCATATCAGTACAAACTGAAATTCTTTTTCGTAAATCTTATCAACCGTGCAGTAATGTCATTAAATGTACTGGCTATTGCTAAAGATTTTTGTCGGTTGAATTTTGCATCATTCATACATTTTTATTTATTATAAAAACCAAAAATAATAATTTAAAAACGATATCGTGGTTAAGTCATTGCACCTAATTTATGAAATTAATTTGTGGCAGTTTAAGTTATCTTATTGAGGATCATGACGAAGAATGGCTCGTTTATGAAGAGATAAGCAGAAAGTTTTTCATGATAACCTGACACTGCTGAAGTCAACAGAAAAATTGTTGACTCGAGCGGGATTTGGACTCGCACCTTCGGCATACCGGTCCGTCGCTCCACCTGTTGAGCTATCAAGTCCAAAAACTTCATGTTCATGTATCTTTGAGGATGATTCTGAAATACAACTGAAACACTGCACACTTCTTTGAAACGGCTTTTCCATAATACCTGCTGTGACTTGAGATTAAAACAATCTGTTAAAGTCACAGAAAAACTCTTTCTCACTGTTTGACTTTCATCCTTTCAGTAACAAGCATTCTAAAGCGTGGTCAAGCTAGATATCTGTATAACTCATTATGCACAGTTCTAAATTTTAAAATTATTTTATTTTTCCGTCATCATTATTACTTTATCTTGGCTGAAATACCATGCATTGTCACTCATGGTAAGGTGTGATATTCTTCTTTACATTTTAGGTACAGGTTTAATTCCAAGAATGTAGAATGCCTTTTCCATGACACGTGCTGTGGCTTCCAATAAAAGCAATCTGTTGAAGTCAACTGAGATAATTTCTCCCGTTGTTCGATCTTTCTCCACACAATAACAAGCATCGTAAAACTCCGTCAGGGTTGTTGCCAATTCATACAAATATTCGCATAATAAGTGAAGGTATAAGTCCTCCAGAAGCCGAAGAATGATTTCGGGAAAACGCATTAGACATTTTGCCAATTTCAGCTCCTTAGGATGAAGAATTTTGACCACAGGATTGGCCGTCAATTCGGCAAGTTTTTCAGAATTAACATTTGCCGTTCTCTGAATCGATCTAAAGGTGAGAAAACAGTATCACAGTTGCATGTTCAAGTGAACAATTTGAGGCTACGTACGCGACAATTATATTTCTGACATTTTCTTTTTTTTGTTCTACTTCAGTACTTCGTCCTAAGGGAAGATATCCCGACAGAGATTAAATCTTCATCATATATTTGGAGGAAGTTTAGATTAAAAAAAAAGTCAATAGAACCAGAACTTTTATTTTTTATATTTAATCTGCATAACTTTTATTTGCACCTGCACTCCAGAATATACTTTTAACGAAATTTCAACCTATATACATCTACTAGCGTCCCAAGAAACAAGTATAACAGACGATGCACAACAAGATTTTACTCAGTTTTTATTCAACTCATTTGCTCAAGATGGATTTCGTTTTTTCATCTCTGTTTGCTAGCAAACCAGATACGTATATTTATATTCTCACCTTATTCGAGTGTAAGCGTAAAGAAGATATACTGCTGTGTTTCCTTTGTCATCCAACATCTAAAATATAGTCAAAGAGAAACAGGAAAATGTTGAACGAGCCATATAAGTCTTTTCACACGAAAATGACTGCACTGCTAACCTTATCGAAAGAGAAAACGTAATCATTGACTCGATTGTGAGACAGGTCCGCATACTTCACACACCCGTACGCCACTGACGTCTGCGCAGCTATTAGTTCTTCTTCAGTAAGAACCTAAAACCGAAAAGAAAAACAAAAAGTTGCCAGCATGAAATATACAGCTTTAGTTTCCAAAACAAGAACTCAAAACACCGGCTACACCTGTGACGTTTAGCCATTTTGGGACCTTCGCGTTACACCTTTCCCTGTACTGTGCAGCAAAATCAGAACTTCGATTGAATTCTCGAAGAACGACGGCGCAAGCAAATTATCCAAAACTTTGTGAGAATTTAATTTTGGGGAATCTGTCCGAAATGTCCACGTGATACCATTAGAATAGGGACCTTAATATCTACGAGGTCAACTTCAACGACAACATCATTTAAAAAAATAAGAATTCTTCATGCAGAACAAAGAGAATGAATAATCTTTATTCTCCAGTGCATTCTCAAAAATAAAAATTTGGCCGTATTTACGGGATGGGGTCAAGTTTTGTAGCTGGTCTCTTTCATATGATGTAATTACAGGTACAATAAAACCCGACTTCAAGTGAATTAGTTTCGACTGCCTAGAGTGGAGAAGAAATACGTTGTTAACCAAATTAGGATAGAAAAAACTGTTTTTTATAAGAAGTGAAAGCTGTTGAAAAGGTTGTAAATCGCGGTGGGAGATGTGGAATGGAAGTTCTGTATGTCTGTACATTTACAGAAGAGGCGAGAAACCTCGAAGTGCTAAGCAGATTGTGGGGTATTCACAACCACCTTTCCATCAGAAATGAAAATAGGCCAAACTCAAAAAGTAAAGCGGAGGAAGAATTCGAAGATATTATTCTACGATGAAATCGAACTAGTAATTTGTCAAGTTTTATTGTTATTTCAATAAAATGTGCATTTTGGTCTGGTGAATCTGTCAACATGTAATTTTTCAACTAAATGATTGTCACTGCTTGTCAAGTTAATGTTATTTTGTTATTTAAAGGTATTTCAGGATTCGCATTTTCTCAGAATGGCGTATCACTGAGGTAAATTTATAAAGGAAATCGCTCGTCGGGATTTCAGAAAGTGGTCGTTGGCTGTATAGATCACTTGCATCTATCTCCCTGTTGGATAAAAAATCTTTACCGTGCACGATTCGTCGTCACAAACTGAATCCAGACCCAGACTACTTTCTCTCGCCCAACACTTTCAAAGTGCACTATTTAAGGTGCGATATCTCTGGAAATATTGATCTGAGAAAGCCTTGTAATAGCTTGTTTCAATCCTCTCGATAAAGCGAATCGATTGATCGCAAAAAACATTAGGCGAGATACGCACGTTGAATTAATTAAAATTTGTTTGCTGGTCAAAAACATCTTGTGTTACGAGTCCGCAGGACGAGTGTTACTTGAGGGCTTTGAAAAGGTCACAAGTGCCTGTTTTTCCAAATTGCACGAGAAATCATGCTGTTACCATATAATAATATACATGAAAGAAGTAGTACAGTGCCGAAAAAAGGTAATTCACAGCAAATTACTGTATTACCTTTTCTCGCTACTGTGTTACCTTAAAATTGTACTGCCCTTAGCAAATCAGATTTGAGAAATTTTTTCATGCATATTAATAAGCTGGTTACGATTCGTGTAATCTAAATTACAATTCAATCTAAACTCACCCATAAAGCCTTTTCTTTTCTCTCAGATTTTAAATTTTGACACGAGGCGAAGCCGAGTGTTTATATAACCCGATATAGAACGGACATGAATTTTGTAAATTAGTTCTAAAACGTTCTAAGTCGTGTTGAACAGATTGCAAAAAGTTTCTAAGCCATCGGAAAGATAAAAAGAAACTAGTTTTATTCTGATGCAGAAGACAGCACTAATGTCTGTAAATTTGATACAATATTGATTAATAAAACATCGATATCTGTTAATGTGATATAGAATCGATATTTATTAATTAGTTCTGTATCATATTTACAGACATTGATTAAACATGAATTCCTTTTGTATTTTCCTCATGAATTATTAATGGTTTAGACACACATGCATATTTACATATAGATATACAAACTCATGAAGATAAAGAAATTTATAGTTACTTAGTAGTTGTAAACCAGATACAAAATGGTACTGATTTACATAAATTTCTCATTCAATTTATTGAGCTCAAACGGCTCGTATCGCCGAAATAGTCTGTTAACATTGACTTTGATGAATGCCATGGACAATTGTCGTAGAGTACAAGCAGACAATCTGCTAACTACGGCACAAAATTAAGTTAAAAAAAAAAATAAAAAAATAACGTAGGTTGTTACGTTAATAAATTCTAACCTTCTCTCTTTCTTTTTCTTTCAGTTTGTCCAGGGCCCGTTTCAACCCTTCATCCAAAAGATCGATTAAACGAACTGTGTCGCCAGACCTTGTCTTAAATTTCTTTCTAAAAGGTCCAATACATACATTACATTCGGACTGAGTGAAATTACAAGTGCTCCTGAGTAAGTACGCTCCCAAGCAACGACCCGACGGCTGCTTTTAGCGTAGGCCTCGATACTCTACCCTCTGCTGATAAGAATTTCATGCCATGTCACAAAAACATGTACATTTGTCATCTTTCCTCACTATTGCAGTACGCGATGGTGAATGGTTAGAGCATCTAAGAGCGATTATAAGGTTCCCGGTTCGATTTCCGTTGGCAAGCTTGGGACAATGCATGCGTTCTAATATCGACCCATAAGTAACAAAATGTTAAGCCGCGGCTCTACGTAAGATTTTTACGTGAACAGACAGTGCAATTTTATGAAAAAAAAATCTATCGCCATAGGATAGTGGTGGATACTCGAAGCGAGGCACTTTGGTAACAAATAGGTAGCTAATTGGCCAAGAGTTAAAGAAAGGCCGGCATGGTTCTATTTTTGTTTCGTATCGGCTAGAAATGCTTAAGACGCATCGCCGGTTTGGAAGAAAAGTCGCAAGGTGACTACTTGAGTGACAACAGCTGACTGTTGTCACCAAAACTTCATCGCGCAAAAGTGATGATAAACTGTTCAAATGTTTATTTCACGAATCTTACTTATCTTCTCCGAGCACAACGCCAAATCCTACGTGATCTACTCTTGTATTCTTGGGATCATACCATCCAGCATCACGACCAGCAGCAAATATTGACTGGAAATGGGCACTCTGTAGATCAGGAAATTAATTTCTTTTAACATTACTAACGGATCACTTATTTAATTACCAAAACTATCCTCATTTTTAGTCTCGTCTGCTTAGGTATACGTGTGTAAGAGAAAAAAATTGATCAAGTCAAGTAAAAAAGGTAAGCGCAAGAAAGAAGAAAAAATATTTTCAATATTTTTCAAGAAATCAATTCATAGTTTGCATCACTAGTTCTTAGCAAGATTACAGATTAATAATAATTTAATGAAAGTTTGCTATCTTCCGCAAAGTGAACGTCTGATTTGCCTTAAATGGAACTACTGATCGTTAAACGTTCTTATATGGTCACTACACATTTTGCTCTTCGTTTATGCAACTGCAACAATAAAGGAGACCTAATAATACAACTACGCACTTTCGTTTTCGTGAATGCGTTTCCGTTCCAATTATTTGCTGCTTCATTGACGCCATTTACATAAACATTTATTATTATCATCAAGGGACTGTCATTAACGTGTTCGTGCATTCAATAGCGTTAAGAAGCAAAACATTAACCGATACTGCATTTCAACGAAAAACGACAAGGCTTATTAATACTTTCGGACGCCTTCCCAAACACTGTTTGACTTCGGCGAACACTTCAGGTGTCAATCGGTCCACGGCAATAACCATTATCACCACGCATGTCAACGATGGTAGGGTTGACGAAACACAACGTGAAAGAGGATGAGGAAATGAAGCAACGTTTAACTGAAGTAATTTAAGAAGATTGCCAGTTTACATTTCGACAGATCAACCAGATACTTAGAAGGTGTAAACCAAATGTAAACTCCATTTCACGTACTCGCTTGCAGCTGCAGGTAAAGCCGATATCAGCCACCGAAACATCGGAGCTGGGTCACAAGGAATGCCACTTGGAGAATGTGGACCCCACAGCCATTAAAAGGAACATGGGAACAATATCTGTTCAAAAACGTGCTGCATGGTACGGCTTGATCTAGAAATTACTTTCGATATGCCTTTGTCGTAAAATTATTGAAGGTTAAACATGAGTTATTATCGAAAGGTTCTTAATTCATTAACGTCTATGTTATTAATGTTAATGAATGTTCGAACGCGTTATTGACTGTCCCTTGATGAAAATGAAGCTCTCTTGAGTTTATTGAAAGTACTTATTAATGGCGTTAATGAAGCGGCAAATAACTTGAATCAAAATGCATTCACGACAATGATAACGAGTAACTGCGTGACTGAATCTATTTAACTGTTAACGATAGTTCTACCTCCGTTGACGAAGGGCAAAAGGTGTAATACGAAAACATCGGGTAAGGTTATCAGACTTTCTGTACATATTTCAAAACTACAACGATAACAAAGACAACGACATAAATCACACCACCTGCACGACCAAGTATCATCCAACACCAGAACCACGATTACGGCCCAACAGCACCCTGATCAACAATGATGTCATCACTACCACCACTATTGCAACCATCCAGTTCCAACACCAAGACCACCAACATTACCCTCACCAAAACCACCATCGACACGTAACCGGTCAGCGAAACAATGTTGTCCGCTAAACTACAGTCTAGCCACAAAAACTTCCAGTATCGAAACTACCAACACCAACCCAATGACAAAAACACCACAACCACCTCTAACAGCAGCACCACGACCACCCTCGATAACAACAGGACCACCAACACCCACACCAACACCGACATCGCCATCAACGCCTCTAACAGTACCAACACTAACACAATGATTCAACGAAGGGCACAGTGAATTTTTTAAAAATTTATCACACGTATTCTTCCCACAGGAATTCACATCAAGCGAAGGAAATTTTGGAATGCATAATAAAATGATTCCATCGCTCGCAGGTTTTCATCATCCCATCTCCATCGCCATGTGATTAAGTGCAACGCCAAATATTCATTGAATAGACCTGTCCTCAGCTTCACTCACTGGAGATTGTAATACACAAACATTACGTAAATGTCATTACTGGGTGGACGATTTATAATGGAAAGTCGCGTAAAATGGAAGCCTCACCTGACCAGCATCTACAACATAAATCAACCAATCACCATTCTCATCGAATAGTCTTTGGTTCAGGGCGGCTAAGTCTGAAGTGTCATAAGTATATCCGCCGTCCGACTTCACAACAGTCAATGGAACTTTTTGGCCAGATGGAAAGATAAGTTTACGACCTTCTTCTTCTCGAACTATGCCTAGGAATGGATCAAGGAAACTAGAATAAAATTGTATGGAATTTTAAAATCACTAAGTAAATTAAACAAACAAGTTGACCAAAGGTCGAATTACGGTAGGATTCTAAATACTCATGTACGGCAAAGTGCATGCTACAAACCAATGAGAGTTAATACACAGCAAGTTCCTAGTTCTAGCGTCTTCATCAGGGGCGAACGTTCTAAGGAAGAGGATCCTATTTACTCTCACAGTTATTTATCTATTAATGAGGTGCGAATAAGCTTAGGGTAATAATGGTGGTGTATTACTGGAAGGTTATTTTCATTAAAAGATAACGTCATCAAAGGTTCTGTAAGGATAAATAGGGACCTCTTCCTTAGAAGTATCGTCCCTGATCAAGAAACTGGATCGGAGTGTCGAGTGTGATTTTGTAAACTGAGTTCTCAAACTCATTAATAATTCATGACTTAATTTACCAACAAGACGAACATATTTGGTCATGTGCATGTGTTTTGAAACCCGGTAAAGGTCGCGTAAACTGAATTCATAATTAAGAAATCAGATAATAAACAGCTCTTACTTGGAACCGTTTATTACCACATTTCTTAATTATAAATTCAAAATAGACGATTGAGAAGCTATTCCATAAACTCGTGTCTCGTGTTTTACCAGGGGTTACAAACACTCGAGAACAATAAAAAGCACTCGGCCTACCGCCTCGTGATTTTCAATGTTCTCTCGCGTTTATAAAACGTTCGAGAACAACAAAAATCACTCGACCTGTGGCCTCGTGATTTTCATTATCCTCTCATGTTTTACAAACACTCGAGAACAATCAAAATCACTTGGTTCACGGCCTCGTGATTTTCATTGTTTTCTCGTGTTTGTAACCCCTGGTAAAACATGAGACACGAGTTTATGAAATATTACTTCAAAACGTTTCACGAGTAGCGTCAAACAATGTTTGAGCTTAGTATTTACCAAGAATTTGTGTTTTTAACAACGTATTTAGAAAATTTACTTCTCTGATCAGTAATAAATCTAAACATCTCCTACCAAGGGAAAATTTCATTAGCTCTCAAGATACTTTTAATAACCACATGGTTTACTGGCCCAGTTGAACAAAGCTCCTTCACGAAAAGAGATAGTGCCTTAAGTTAGAACAATAATTGCCTATCTCCTTGTTTTACTAAGATTTTATTCAACCGCGCCCTGGGAGTTTTTGATTGAATTATCGTATTATCTCAATAGTTATTGTGATTGGACAACAAATTTATTGGAAATGCAACCACACCTGATGATTGACATTCATTTGAAATATTGGACGCAAATGACTAAGATTACCAAGTCAGTTAAACAAACCACTTAGTTTAGGTCAAACGAATCGCGCATATACTCCTAGATGTAAAGCATCACAACAAAAAGAAATTTCGCACTGCTTATGGAACAAAATCAAAAGATGTTTTAAGTGAATAAACTATTAGAGAGTGGGAGAATACATCATTCAATATTTGGCATATAGGAAAAAAATCATTAAATCAAATCTTCTGGAAATGTTGCTAACAAACTTTAATAAAGTTAATATACTTAATAACAATGAAAAATGAAAAATCAACTAAGTTGCACACAAGTGTTTTACGTTGGTGCTGATTTTGGTCTCTGAGATTTGGATTTTATTCATACTACAATTTGCTTACGATTTGAGAAAATTAATTTTTAGCTCATTTCTTTTTTTCACTAACGTCTTTTACATCCAAATAAAACATTTTTATCGTTGAACTGTATTTCATCCAATGTTTATGGTGGGGTACAGAACAAAAACCGATAAGTAACTTACGGACAATCAAGAAAGGATTGGAGTGCATGCTTGTCTTTGTTCATATGACAATACTATCACAATAATACAATACATGTATGTTAATCAAATGCTTAAAGTACATGTTTTTTAATATATACGTATAAATCATTACTGCGAAAAACAAAATGACGTTGCGATTAAAAACAGAATTTACTTTATTACTAAACACAATATTAAAAAACAACACACCTTTTTTCTCCAAATCTTCGACTATTTTACCCATCATGTCCTGATAGAATGATTCTCCTCTTTCAATTAAGGTTACATCAAGTCTTTCGTAGATTTTAGCAAACTCTAGGAAACACAAGTGCAATATAATACAGTTACAAGTTCGCATTATTTAATGCACATATTCCTCAAACTCGATTACTTAGAAATTCCTGTCAAATGCTGAGAAATCTTTGCCTGGTTATCAAGCTGGTTAAGCAGGTACAGTATTATAAACATAAATCACAAGCTTCCACATGCACGCGTCTCCGTAACTTCAAATAACAACCAGCTGACAAATCTTAGATATTTCGGTAACTCCCACGTATTTTGATAATACAAAATAGCACCAATTCCGAAGATTAAAAGCTATTTTTTATTATTTCCCGAATTATCGAATTAGGAACCCTTCTCCTTTATCTTTCCTTGTGCAGATGTTTGTTTTTTTTTAATAAATGGCCATCAAAGTGTTGTTCGAGATATTTTATCAACATGGTTCCTAACTAAGTCCGCTGTTCTGTAAGTGACTGTCAAAACAATATTTCTACTAATCTCACATCTAAAGTTATTTGCAGATGGACAAGAGTATTTTGCAACCTTCAAGGCCAAGTTGAAAGCGGATAAACGTGAAGTACTCCCAACAGAACATTAAGAACAAGGGTTTTAGCAGACTTATAAAATCGCATTAAAAATTAATGAGGAAAATCATAACCGTGTCGTGCCTTTTTTTTTTTGTGATAAAATTATGCTTACTTTTCTCCTCACATTTTTGCGGCTGTGAAAACCCTAATTTCGAAATTCTCTTCGCAAATTAGCGTATTAAGGGCTTTAATTTGGAGTCATTTAGAAAACTCGCAGTATTTGTTTTATCGGGTACAAAAATACTCGGGTATCCCCTCGTATGTTAAATCCGATAAAGAACTCCTGCTCGTTTTCTAAATGTTAATTAAATAATTTAAAAGTGCAATTGTCTACAAAGTTATCACTTCTTGATAACCAAACATGCTTTAGAATACAACCTGAGCAATTTTACTAATTTAAAGGGGTTTTTTGTTAAAAAATACATGGCAGATACGATAAACGCTGATCCACCACCGCCATCTTGTTGCAGATCATGACTAGTGACATCACAACCTCTTTTCCTTTTAATTTTTCGCCAAATTTGCCGCATGGGAACTAAAGAAACTTTTTTTGGTTGATAGCTGCTTTGGCTATCGCTGTTGCAACAATAAGTATAACCTATATGTACACTTAACATATATTTCGCAGGTGGATAGTGTTTTTTGGGCAACCTGATTGGTTCCTCTATCTCGGAATATCCAGCACTATTTACCTCCGAGCAAAAGAAGATGGCGTCCCATTTTGTTTAAGTTACGGAAGAAGAACGCTTTTTAAATGAACGAAGTCACTGTACCAGATGACACCAGTGGGCGACAAGCGGACTGATTTCAATAAAATTGTTTTACAAACTTAAAAAAACATATATATTTAAACCGTTGTGCGAGGTATATGCTAAAACAATTCACCTCAACTTCAGTGAATAATTGTTATATATATATATATATATATATATATATATATATGAATAAAAGAGAAAAAACTTCTTCAGACATAAAAACCTTTATTCAAAGTCCGCCAAACGTTTCGCCTTTCACGGCTTCTTCAGTGGAGTAAGTTAAAAACAATATTTAGATCCTTAAGTACATGCATATCTAAAATTTCCATAATAAAAGAACTTACATGACTAAAATTTACATAAAAATGCCATTAACACTCTAGTACCTAAAATTAACCAAAAAATAGTAATAATAAAAAAAAAAATCTATATACAAATAGTTCTTCCTATACAACCATTCATAACATTATCAGAGTATTTCTTTATTTCTAGTGCCTCAATGCACTTGCGTTCACCACGATTTTTAATATTCAAGTGTAAAATCTTCCAACTAAAATTCGACATGTCCTTATCTGCACTAATCTGGTGGGAGTTCAAGTGTTTAAAAACCGTTTGTTTCTTCATTGTTAAATGTTCTTTTATCCTAGTTCCTATTGTTCTAGATGTCTCTCCAATGTACACAGTTCCGCATATTGAGCACGTAATTTGGTAAACAACGTTTTTAAGAAAGCATTGGTTAGGTCTAGTAGCCGGCTTACAAGTCTCGCAGTTGTCTGGGCAGTTAAGTCTCTCTCTCGTGGGGGCGAAAACTTGTGATGATGGTCTGCCGGTCATAAAACGAACTTTAATTTGATCTATACCCGATCTGCGAATCACACTGCAAGCACGTCGTTTGAAATCCTCATTAATGAATGGGAGCTTCAAGTAAACAAAATTTTGATTTTGTTCAGTGTCATCTTTCCGCGGTGTATTAATGTTCTGCAGTGTGTATCTTATAACTGCTTTGACGAATTTTCTGGGATACCCGTTGTTAACGAACAATTCTACAATTACATCTAGCGATTTCTTCTGTGAAGCAAAGTCAGTCGAACATTTGATAGCTCTTTTGGCTTCGCCAATAAGGACAGATCGTTTGGAAGTGATAGAGCCGTGGCTGTCCCAAGGGGTAATGCAGCTACTGTGAGCAGGTTTCATATAAATAGAAGTAGAAAATACTTTATTCTCCAAATTAAATGTGACCATGGTATCAAGAAAAGGTAACTGGTTGTCAACTGGGTGTTCAATGGTGAATTTGATAGCATCATTCAAATTATTAACTGTATTCAACAAGTCGTCGCTTAGGAATTCTCGAGACAACAAGAAAACGAAATAGTCACCGATATATCGTTTAAGACGTGCGCTACCAGCGGACTTTTCAACAATTAGGGCATCGAGCTCATTCATGTAGATGATCGCCAGTGTTGGAGCCAAATTATTTCCCATTGCCAGACCCGATTGTTGCTTATAACCTCTATCTCCCATTAGAACACTATCACTTGTTAAACACAGACGAACAAGTGTTTCAAAGTCCTCATCGCTTAGAGCTGAAAGTCCAAGTCACTTTTGTATTCAGAAAAGAATCGTTTGGCGACGGTAAATATATTTATATCGATGACTATTATTGAATGATGCTATCAAATTCACCATTGAACACCCAGTTGACAACCAGTTACCTTTTCTTGATACCATGGTCACATTTAATTTGGAGAATAAAGTATTTTCTACTTCTATTTATATGAAACCTGCTCACAGTAGCTGCATTACCCCTTGGGACAGCCACGGCTCTATCACTTCCAAACGATCTGTCCTTATTGGCGAAGCCAAAAGAGCTATCAAATGTTCGACTGACTTTGCTTCACAGAAGAAATCGCTAGATGTAATTGTAGAATTGTTCGTTAACAACGGGTATCCCAGAAAATTCGTCAAAGCAGTTATAAGATACACACTGCAGAACATTAATACACCGCGGAAAGATGACACTGAACAAAATCAAAATTTTGTTTACTTGAAGCTCCCATTCATTAATGAGGATTTCAAACGACGTGCTTGCAGTGTGATTCGCAGATCGGGTATAGATCAAATTAAAGTTCGTTTTATGACCGGCAGACCATCATCACAAGTTTTCGCCCCCACGAGAGAGAGACTTAACTGCCCAGACAACTGCGAGACTTGTAAGCCGGCTACTAGACCTAACCAATGCTTTCTTAAAAACGTTGTTTACCAAATTACGTGCTCAATATGCGGAACTGTGTACATTGGAGAGACATCTAGAACAATAGGAACTAGGATAAAAGAACATTTAACAATGAAGAAACAAACGGTTTTTAAACACTTGAACTCCCACCAGATTAGTGCAGATAAGGACATGTCGAATTTTAGTTGGAAGATTTTACACTTGAATATTAAAAATCGTGGTGAACGCAAGTGCATTGAGGCACTAGAAATAAAGAAATACTCTGATAATGTTATGAATGGTTGTATAGGAAGAACTATTTGTATATAGATTTTTTTATTATTATTATTACTATTTTTTGGTTAATTTTAGGTACTAGAGTGTTAGTGGCATTTTTATGTAAATTTTAGTCATGTAAGTTCTTTTATTATGGAAATTTTAGATATGCATGTACTTAAGGATCTAAATATTGTTTTTAACTTACTCCACTGAAGAAGCCGTGAAAGGCGAAACGTTTGGAGGACCTTGAATAAAGGTTTTTATGTCTGAAGAAGTTTTTTCTTTTTTATTCAACTATCATCCAGACATGGCGTATCAGACACATTCATATATATATATAAGTAAATTTCATCTTACTAAGTGTAGATGTTTGTAAGCTTGGATATATGTATGATGAAAAGTTTGTTCTCAAGCTTTTATCTCAGAAAATTTCTGAGCTCACCAACGGGAATCGAACCCGTGTCTCCCGATTGCCGGTACGGTTGTTTTACCACTAGACTATAGGGTCTCAGACGGCAAGCATAATGTTAATTAGAGACCTAGTTCGTACGAACCAAGTACGAAAGAGGCACATCTATATTACGATTATATAGAATTATATTACGATTATATAATATTACAATTATATAGAACAATAATTGTTATATATATATGTTCAATCTGCAGACGTACGTTTCGCTGTACTACAGCTCATCAGTGCAGCTCGGAACGAACTTGGATTGATAATATATATATTGGATATATATATTGGATTGATATATATATATATAACAATTATTCACTGAAGTTGAAGTGAATTGTTTTAGCATATACCTCGCATAATTGTTTACACATCTATACAGTTTAAGTATACAGTGGAACCCCGTTAATACGGTCACCAACAGGCCATAAAAATCTGGCCGTATTAACGGGGTGACCGTATTAACGGGGTGAGATCAAATTTCACAGCCGACCTCTTACGTCATCAAAACCTTGTTGGAGACGTCATAAAAGCCTCGTTTAAACAAAAACTTAGTTGAACTGAGCTATAGCACGATTTAGTATACTACATCTACTAAGAAATAAACATTAATTTGTTAAGGTATTATAACGTTTCAAACAACAATGTTAGGATTTAGTAAAAAAATCAGTGACTTTTGATTGGCTCTTCTTTCTCTCAACTTGGTCACTCTGGGTCCGTGAAATGACTTTCGAAAGTTCGTTTGCCGTGATAATATTTCCCCTCGACTGTAAAAACTGCAAAACATCTTCAAGGTTTGCTATTGCTTCCGAATAAGAAGTTACTTTCAAAGTCGCTACTGAAACTCCTGCTTCTTCATCATTTGCGTCGTCGTCATCGTCGCTGTCATAGATGTAAACAGTTTCCTGGTTCGCGCCCAACTTGTTAAAAAAATTGGCTTCCCAATTGTCTGGTAGTTCTTGGCAAGCTGGTGGATCGAAGCTACCGGACACTGCTTCTTTAATGCCTATGGCATCTACTCTTTCTGCTTGTTGAGCGATGTCCTCGACATTGCTAATATCACTTTGAAATCCAGCAAAAGGGTCAATATCGTCGTCTGCCACCACCAGGGCATTAGATTCTCGTTCAGAATTGAGTATTCCTGACTTGATAAAACACTTAATGACTGTGTCTTCTGAAATGTCGTTCCATGACATCGCAATCCATCTCATTGCTTGCAGTACATCAATTGACTTGCAAACTTCGGATGCAGAAGAACACTCATCAATTTAGTTAACTACATGTGTTAACAAGTATTTGTAGTATTTGAACTTAAACGCTTGTATTATTCCGAGGTCAAGCGGCTGCAAGTGAGATGTTGTGTTGGCAGGTAGAAACACGACTTTGATTTGAGTAAATTTCTCGTCAAGATCTTCAGGGTGACATGGGGCATTGTCCATGAACAAGAGGATTCGTCGATTTTGTATTTTTAAATGGCGATTTAGCTTACCAAGAATTTCTTCTAAGATTTCACTTTCCATCCACGCTTTGCGTTGACTGAAATACTGGCATGGTAACTTCGATCTATCAGAAATTCCTTTAAAGCATCTTGGATTAACTGACTTGCCAATCACGATAGGCTTCTCTTTGCTACCAGTGGCATTCACGAAGAAAGCACACGTAAGTCTCTCCTTGGATTTCTTTCCTCCTGTACAATTACGAGATGAAAATGCCAGTGATTTGTTCGGCAAAGCCCTAAAGAATTGACCAGTTTCATCCATATTCCAGATGTTTTCTTGCTCCCATCCTTGCAAGATTTCTGGGAGTCTTTCTTTCCAGATGACTGTATCTTCACTCACATCTCCCGCTTCTCCAGAAATAAATTTAGCTTTGATCCCGTTTCTGTTTGAAGCGATCTAGCCATCCGTTTGATGCTTTGAATTCAGACAGAGGAACATCTAAAGCTTTGGCAATTTGCATGGCTTTTTCTTGTAGCAACTGACCAGATATGGGAATATTCTTGCTTCTCGCTTTGCGAAACCATTCCAGTAACGCTCTGTCAATTTCAGCATTCTTGCCCCCTCTCCATCTTTTTGTGTCGCTGCTGGCATTAGCCTCGAAAGCTGCTATGATCTCATCTCTCTTGTGTAAAATACATTGAATTTGAGTTCTTCCACAACTAAATTGTTCAGCCAATTTTCTTGTACTTATCTGAGGATTTGCATCGTTAAATGTAATCACTTCATATCGCGTTTTCAAGTCAAGTTCTTGCCGTTTACGTTTGCCTGACATGACAAATTAAACTTTCTCACTCGATTCGAGTGAATAGAAAGTCTACTCTCCAAGCGGTGAAATATTGAAACCATACACCTTGCTCACGACTTTCTCACATTTTCTACCATAGTAACCGACAAATTTTTGACGATTCTTTATCTTACACTTCCGACATTCACACAGAGACATCTGATAAGCTGTTTGCTATACTGTATGATCAACTCATTGAGCTGTTGACAAAACCGTGTTCTTGTTTCTCGTGTTTTGTCGGATTTAAGTCCAATCGAAATCGAAGTTCCATCATGGATTCGGGGGTATCATGCGTACAAGGATTACTGGCAGATCAAAAATGGGGAAGTCTTGAACTTGAGGAATGACCCAAATAATGAGCACGACAAGAATGCTATTGAGGTAGTAAGAGACGGGAGAGTGGTTGGCCATATACCAAAGGGCTTAGCTAACACAAAACAAGGGACAGGCATTGTGAAGCATTTTCTAACGAAAACGAGCAGTAAAGCTGAGGTTGAGGTGGTTGGAAAAGCTGTTAATCGAGGAGGTGGATATGGAATGGAAGTTTCCTGTGTCTACAAATTTCAGGGACAGAAAAAATATGTCGACTTACTAGACAAACTTTTAGAATTTGAACATAATTTATCTCTAAGAAATGAAACTAAAAAAAGACACGCAGAGCAGGAAGAAAAGTGTAAAAGTAGAAAGGCTAATAAACGTCGTTAAATTAAAAGCTCCATATTTTTCCTATTGCTTAAATGCTTTGCGCATTTAACTATGGCGCATATTGTTAAGATTCAAAATTCAAATACCATGTTGTATTAAAACTAAAAGGAATGGATGCCTTTAATGTTATAACAACAACACAAGCACAAGCATAATAACATTTGTATGTACGCCCACTAATAGTATCTCAAATTATATTTCCATCAGTCGACACTTTTAGAGTGACCGTATTGACGGGGTTATTTCTTAACTTTGGAACATTACAATGTGGCCGTTGGCCGTATTAACGAGGTGACCGTATTAACGAGGTATCTTTATTAGGAAATGTATTGACGTTTTGCCAGGACAAGAAAAAGTGACCGTAATATCGAGGTGACCGTATTAACGAGGTGGCCGTAAGGCGGGGTTCCACTGTAACTTTGATTTGGCCTCTACTTGTACAACAACCTATAATATATATATAAATATATATATATAAATATATATATATATATATATATATATATAATATATATATATATATATATATATATATATAATATATATAGAGAATATTCAGAAACATTAGCACCTTCCTTCGAATACTATTATAAGTTGACAAATTGGTGAAGGAAATATCAGATGGTGATGTTCGCATATCGATCTAGTGTTCAAGAGAGCACAATGTTCACTCCATATTACATGATGTTCGAACGAGAGACTAGACTTCCTGTCGACGTCATGTTTGGTGGTGCTGCGTCACGAGTTTCTAGCGAAGCTGAGCATGTGCGTGACCTACGTGAGGAACTTGAAGATGGATTCGATCAAGTCCGGGACGGACTTCAATTTGTTCAGATGCGTCAGAAAGACTACTATGACAAGAACACAAAAGGGGATCCATTTAAGAAAGACGATCGTGTGTGGCTATACGTTCCTGTGGTTAACAAAGGCCTATCCCCCTAAGCTAAGTCACCCATGGAGAGGTCCATACATCGTAAAAAAGAAACTTGGAGATGTCAACTACACAATTCAGGTGGAGAATGCGCGAAAACGAGTTGTTGTGCATTTCAACCGCTTGAAAAGATGCACAAATCAACCGACGATGAATGAACCATCAATAAACAGACAGTTACCTCCAAGCCAGACTCCTAGAATATGCCAGACGAGAACGAACCTGAACATGTAACAATGAGATTGTGGGAAGATGATGTCGATGAAGGCTCGCCATCAAACTTGCAAGCCGGCAGACGCACTGAGGGACGTGACTGTAGAGAAAACATGGACGCAACCTTGGCAATTCACCCGTCCAACCGGAACATTAGAACCCCGGTGTGGATGTGTGATTTTGAACGTTGAACTATGTCTTTATAGCTTGTTAAAATGTTGAACTGCGAATACTCCATTGTTGTGTTGGGGAATTGTGGAGATTAGGGATCAGGACGAATGATCCCGAATTTTAGGTAAAACTGCCCGTTACCTTCGCCTGAGAGATGACTTGCTGCGCGTGTGCGAGTGCAACCTTAAGGAGTTTACGAACATATGACGTGAACGTCAAGGACGACGTAGTCTTACAATGAGATTTTTACTGGAAAACCGCGATGAAGAGTATTTCGACGTTTTCAAGACAAACGCCGGCTCTTAAAACACGGAGAGCTTTGAGCTGTATATCACAAAAAAACCGTTAATCGACCAACCAGAATTGCTTGGAAATATTTTCAGTTCAGCATTTGAAGTTTGCTTCACGGCCGTAGAATCTAAACTACTTTGTTTACTGGCGTCGGCGTCGCAGCTTTCGTAAACTCCCTAATGTTGTAATACGTGGCAAAAAGAGTGCAACTTTGTTGTTCACACACGAGAACAAATGAAATGTTGAACCACGTTGCATGAAATGTTTGATGGAAATAAAACTTCATTCAACATCGTACAACACGATGTAACATGGCGGCCAAACGAATTCAACATGTTGCATTCAATGTTGAACGAGGCTGAATCGCGATGTTGCATTCGTTTGACCAGGGCTTTAATATCCATAGCGAATATGAATTTATTGGAATTAGTGAAACATATTCGGTCAAAATTATGTAGGGCATGGTTACTATCTTTGATGTAAGAAGGTAGCTTTTCAACCAAACGAGCCATTATATTTTCTAAAAACCTGGAAATAAGCTGGCTAGACAACTGTAAGCAGATATAATCGGCCTACAGGGATTAATGGGTTTGTGAATTTTAGACAAGAAATGTATGATCGGTGTCCTTGGGATGGTTATAAAGAGGTTAAAAGCAGTGGCTCGCAGATCACCGGCTTGAATTAAATTGTTAATGGTAGTTTTGACTATTTTTTGATGCGATAAGGTAGGATCGGAATTTAGCTCGGTGTAAATGCTAGTGTCACCGAGTTGACGAAAAGCCTCTCGTCCATACAAATTATCTCTCCAGACAACGAAAGCGCCATTTTTATCCGTAGGTTTAATAACAGTGTTATTCCTGCATCGCAACGATTTTAAAGCCTGAAATTTGTCTTTGTTCAGGTTGTGGGTCTGTCTTACGTGAGAAGGTTAGATTGTCAATGTCATAACGGCATTTTCGAACAAAAAAGATCAGGGGTAGAAATGTGGCGTTCAGATGGAGTCCACAAACGCTATTTCCTTCCAAGTTAATGTTTTTGTCTACCAGGGGCGCTTAAAAACATGCACCTATTCTTCTTTTGTTTTCTTTGTTTCACCTCCTACATCCCACAATTCCCCTGAGTCCTCTAACACATTCCTCTCTTAAATAATAAATAGCAAATGATTTTCCCTAGTTACATCTCGTTTATCATTTTGTTATGGATGTTCGCAGTTTGATTGGCTATTTTTTGTCACATGACTACACTACGCAAAAAAAAACCTCGCTTACTTTTGATTTCACTTTTACGTTTCACTCCGACAAAGGGCCTTCGCTCGAAACGTCAGTTTCCCGCTTACATCTTTTTGGCAGTACGCAAGCCTTTAGGTTTTTCTATAAAAATATCTCTTCCTCGTTCACCTTTTTACCAACATTGTTAGTCAGTTTTAACTCTACCTTAAATATATGACTGATATGAGATGATTACGCTATTCATTTTATCACACTGGTTCACGTTCATGTATGATCAAATAAGCATCTGGACACAATCCATTGGTAGACGGATCGAGATTAGTAATCAAAATGTAACAAGCATCCCTCATTAAAATTCAGATAACAAGATTTGAATCGATTTAAATTACCCAAACAAGCATTGCAGTCAACCCTTAACAACACCTACACTTACTCTCTGGCAACATAGCATGTCGATGTGAAGCTATGCTGAAATCCAAGGGAATGCCAACTAAATACTACATTACATGAACATTGGTAAGTGTAACGCTCAGTCTTAGTTTTCCGTTTTGTTATAGTTAAACGTACCTTCCTGTTAAATACAGCGTCTTTAATTGGAATGAGTCGACCTAAAGCTTAACAGTACACTTATATTTTTTGTGAGATATAGAAAGTGAAATCATGAAGTGTTTGATAGATTTTCCAAATCAATGATCAACATTTGTATAAAGTTAAATAAAGTTAAAGAAAAATTAGCTATATTTTCATGGATGACCACTTTTTACTGTCCATCCCCTGTACAATTACATTTTCGTGGTTTTTTCTCCATCTTCTAATTATATTTTCACTTGATCACATAAAAGTTTCTGAGGTGTCTAAACTTTTTTTAAAGTGGTGTACATCTTATTTTAGAATGACGAAAACCGATTTTGTTGGCTAAGAAAACGTAATACTACAGTAAATTTGAAATTTACAACTAGCAAAACAGATAAAATAGAGCTCACCCTTCCGCGACACGTCACAAATCATGTTCCAAGCATTCCTAACAGTAGGTTCTCCATTTTGCAATTGTACTACTCGTTCATAGGCTCGCTTCTTAAATTCTTCATCACCATCAAATCTTGTCTTGGATCTCTGGAATGAACAATTCAAATTCACTTAAGTTGAACAAAGCGTTTCGATGTCATACATCAGCATTTGCAGTACACGCGATTCAGTAAACAAAACGTCAATGAAAAGGCAATCTTAATGCAGAAGAGCTAATTAAATGAAACGAGTGATAGGACTGGTATAATACAATAAAGAAAACTTATCAAAAAAGATGTTAATAAATTAAGCAAAGTAGCCTTACTTTATAAAATGCTTGTAAGTCTTGAATTGGGGGTGACTCCTTCAGGTAGTTCGGAAATTCATCCTGCAGGTGTGCAATTAACATGCCAAACTGAGTCCCCCAATCTCCAACATGATTCAGTCTGGAAACAAACCAGAAATAATGACCACCATTACCTACTTGTCTTGCATCATGTTTAGCGTGAGAAAATATGTTTATATTATACTTCCCAACCCGACAATTTTATGTTAAGCCTTGTATAGCTAAGGTGCACTGTATCCAACAATGACCAGACATTCTCTGGCTAGAATAGGCAAAAACACAATTTTACGAAGATTAAAGTTTGGTCGTCCGTCATTTATGTTAGACCCGATGGTGGATGAGATGTAAGACGTGTATGGCACGACGACTGCAGAGAGACTGGTTAAAGTAAACTCAGAGCATACCTAAACTGATATGTAAACATTCTTCACATTATTGAAATTGTACAACATTAGAAAATATTTATAAAACATTAAAACCAAGGTCGTACGGACTGATTCAGCTCGACAGAGTCTGATTCAGAGGTTGCTTATGATGTCTGCTATGATAAACTGTTACGGTAATAGCTATGTCCTTATAGAACATGTTATTGACAAGAAGTCAGCTACTTTTACTACTGAACTGCAATTGATGGACTGAGTTAGTAAAACAGTGAATGAAGGTGAAAAATTTAAATTTCGTTATTTGGGTGAAATATATGCTGCCTGTAACAGACTCGGAACTGCTCATAATTACCTTGATATTATTAGCGTCTCACCATTTAACTTTTAATATACATGTACATCAATTTTATCACCCTTGGCAAATGAATGTCAACCAGACCGCTACCTTTACACTGGCAAAAGTACCCTTCTGTTATCGACAGGTATGACTGCGAAGTTTTGGGTTACATACTGTAATGTGGAAAAACCATCTTGGAATATCTTTACATATAGAAGTGGAATGAAATTTCAGAAAATGTAATATTTCAGACTTTGCAACCTAGTTAGATGTAAAATATCAATATGTCAGGCACAATGAAGAAAATATAGTTATTGTACATCCTGTTGGTGTGTCTAAGGTACAGTCCTGTGACTTTTATGAGTTTTTTAGATTACATTCACTATCCTCGTCCTCGGCCTTGCGTTCTTAATTCAAAAGAGTATTCAGTTGCAGACAAGGCAAATAAGGATGTTTAAGCCCCCATTGAACAATACGATTCTTGCTTGTAATTGTTCGTTCTGATGTAGACGATTAACTTACTAGCATCCTTGGAGATGTGTTGCAGCATCAACGTGCAAACGGTCAGCAAGAAACTTGTGCCCTTGAGATAATATTACGTACACCAGGATGAACAATCGCATGGGACAATCATATGGTGTAAATAGGTCGTACAGTATATTTAAACAGGCGCTCATTATGAATACGGTCAGTGCACTATCTGGCTATGTTTGTTTTACCTTAAAACTTCATATCCAAGATATTCTAAAAGTCGGCAGATACTTTCACCTATAATAGTTGATCTCAAATGACCCACATGCATTTCTTTGGCAATGTTTGGTGAAGAAAAGTCTACCACTGCTTTCTTTTTGTCACCGACCCCTGGTGGCTGGACGCCATTTTTCAATATATTTTGAACAAAGCGAGTTATAAAGGATGTTCTGATGTGAATATTGATGAACCCTGGACCAGCAACCTCTGCCTATATAATGGCATGAATAGCACAGCAAGTAATTACCCTACAAAAGTCAATAAAGTTCAGTAAAAAAGAACATTAAGTAGACTAAATTGTGTCAAATTACATTTGAAAAGTTTGAGGACAAGATACGCTCGAGCGATCTCAATTTTATTCTGCCCTTCTTAACTTTTCATCCGCCATCCACATATTTTAAATAGCAAAATTGAATAAATTTGGAAAAAAAAATAGACGAAATAAGTGTCAGTGAAAATGATAGTGTGCCTTTCGAAGAATGAAAATCAAGGCCCAGCAAAAAATTCGTAAGACAGGCATATTTGTGTCAAAAGGTTTATTTAGATCTAACGTTTCGTTGCTTAAGACGCAACATCATCAGAGAATGAAACATTGCGTCTTAAGCAACGAAACTTTAGATCTAAATAAACCTTTTGACACAAATATGCCTGTCTTATGAATTTTTTGCTGGGCCTTGATTTTTATCCTTCGACTACGTTTTCCGCCCGGTTCTTCCATTACATCGATAGTATGCCTTGATGAGGTCAGTGGAAACGTAGGTGACCACGTAAAGCTGATGGATAAAGGGGATTTGACGTTATTTCGAAAAATAACGTCTGACGTAATTGCATACTAAAATTGTAAAGACCATCTAAAATATAATAAATTTTGCTTTGAAAATTGTTTTGAAAGAAGTCTTACCTATCGTAAAATGAAAGATACAAAACGAAAGGAGCAGTGCTTTATCGGTATTGTCAGAGGGTTTAACTGATCCTTCCTACCCTTGTACTTTGATTCATCTCACTGGTTACGTTTCGTTAAAAGCTGTCATGAATAAGTCGATTTTAAACGAGGCCATGGGCTACAAAATTCTACGGTCTATGAGGCTTTTGAAAAGTTTGCTTATTTATGTAACACTACCTTTTTCTTTTCATACTTAAGCGTAATTCCATTGTAAAAGACGGGGTTTCGATCAGCTGGTTTCACCGCTCACGTCAATCAATTTTGGATCGTGCTTTTGGTTTTACGTTGTTTCGTGAGATCGCTATCGATCCACGAAATCCTGGTGCCCAATGTGTTATCAACTATTACCAGTTGCCAATCATCATAGACAAGTTCAGTGTATGGGAAATTTACCTTTAACTGCAACATTCTAAAAATCTTTAATTTTGTCCAACAAACATTAAGAATTTATCAGAAGCAAAGTTTTTCTTACAGAAGGTTTGCTGCCAACTTACTTTTTCAATGATTTCGTTGTCAGGAAGGTTGTCTACAATACTCTTAGCTACATTGCTTGGAACAGACTGGACACCCTTAGTCTTTAATAACTAAAAGAATCATTAACAAACTTTTACCGTACATACAGTATGTTGCATGAAGCTCTACTATAGAATACACTTGCAAAACATGACACTCATTTGACAAACATCTATATCGCACGCTTACTGTATAGAGTTTCTCAGAAAAAATTAAAAAACAGCATGGCAGATACTTCACAGAGTTAGAGTATAGAACTCTAGAGCTCTTTAACAAGTTTTACTGACATTATTTTGGGCAAATATATGAACTTACTGTACAGTATACCTAAACTGAAAAAGTTTTTACTGCATATATTTCGTATGTTTAAATTAGTTTTTCTCAAGATGTGCACAGTTATAAAAGCACAGAATCGCTGGAGTGAAGAAAAGCTAACATTTGGAACAGAACTGAAGGACCTAAATTTGAGCAAAATACAATAGCTAATGGAATAAAAAATTTTCTAACATATAACTGGAGTTGAAAAAATGTCTGGTTGCTCGTTCAGTCTGCTTGATTTTCTCCAAACACCTCTAACGGGCTTTTGAGAAATAAAACAGGGTCCAAAACTCCCCCCGAAATATAACATTTAACACACACACGCTCCCCCGAATTTTTAGAATAAAGAAGAACGTTCAAAGATTCTCCTGAACATCTTGTTTTCTATATCTGGCCATTAAGTGAACTACTGATACATTTTGCTTACATCAAAAATGGAGTTTTGAGTAGACAGTTTTATCAAGTTAACACCCAAATCACGTCCCTACTTTTCAACGGGTTTTCGTTGAGCCATGTTGGGAACTACTGTCACAGGCTAGAGCGCAATTTTTAGAACAAGCCTGACGGAAACCGTTTATGTTTAAAACGGACGAGGTCGTGTTATGTTTTGCGATAAAGTGGGGTTTTTTTTTGGGTTTTTTTGACTGACTTTTCACGGTAAAATCTCAAAACAGAAAGGTGAGATTTCACCAAGCGGTATTTAGGTGAGACTTTTCACTAAGCTTTTGATTTATCAAAGCGCAATTACAACTATGCTAAATAACTCGTAGTGAGAAAGTCTTTTCGTAATGGCCGAGTGTTAGTGGCCATTAGTAGCAACAAGAACAAAGTTTTATCAACTTTTGCGAAAAATAACCAAGGACAATTTGTAATTTATTGGACGACGAGTCACATCGTCGCTAGACAAGTTGCGTGATGGATGTTACCCTGTGCTATTGTTAAAGAAATGCGTTCGAGTTGCAGCTCTAATTTGGTGCAAATTTGATTCTGTCTTATACCTACGAAGTTTAATGCAACGTATGGTCTTCGAAAAATCATTGCGTGCAATATGCAATTTGTGAACGACAATAAACAAAATTTGTTCTGGCAACTTATTGCTTTAAAAATCATAGTAGCTACTATCGCGGCATCAGTAAAGCAGCGTGGTCGTCGAGTCATTCTTGGCGCCGTTAAAATATTTGGAAAGAGCGCAAGAACTTACATAGAATCACGAAGGCTGTTGCGCAGTATCTGTGAGTCAAAAACTAACGACGCTAAATAAGCTTCGCAATATCCAGAAAATTGCGATTTGCGAAGCGCTAATTCGGGCCCTGCAATACAACATATAATAAAACAACATAATATATATTAGAAAACAATATAATATATAACATTTAACAATTATTCGCCGAAGGCGAAGTAAATATGGTTGAATAACTGATTTTTCAATCATATTAACCGGGGGGTGTTAACCGGTTGCACACTTGCAGGAAAACTTATTCTTAAATAAAGCAAATTTAAACAGAAACTCATGTGTAGCAGGTCGCCACGCGAAATGCTAAGCAGCTAAATGAAAGTTTACACGTTAGGGTTTGTTAAGAATATCTTTTATTGCTGGTGAAATAGTTTCACGAAGACTCAGGGCCACGCGCTTCTCTCGACTGTCAAAAGTTCTCCCTTTTGTCTCTTTTAATCTTGTTAATCCACATGTATTACATTACATGCGTTGACAGCAAGCAACCACGGAGCAGACAGATCAGTCCCAGACTTCCGATTATACATACTACAAATACAGTTAGCGCGAGCTGTGTGCCTGCTTTCCTGAAATACCCGTAGGGACCAAAAGTGGCCTTGGATTTTAAATACCATTTCATTTTATCCATGATATAAAAATAAAATACTTCGTAGACAGTGGTAAATAAGGTAAAAAGTTAAAAAGTTCATACCTGCCGTGACTGATCTCAAAGAATTCCAACGTTTCAAGCAAAGGCCCTTCGTCACAGAAAGAAACGTGTTCTGAAATAGGAGTAGCATCGTGACTAGGTTTTATAATATTTTAATAATTTTAATTATAATGACCAGTCGTTGATCTGTTTGTTTTTGTTTCTCGCATTTCCTAGGTTAACTTCTTATCACATGACTCCTTTTCGTGTAAAACCTAGTCTAGTTGCTACTCCTATTTCAGAACACGTTTCTTTCTCTGATGAAGGGCCTTTGCTTGAAACGTAGGAATTCTTTGAGATCAGTCACGGCAGTTATCAACCTTTTAAATTTTTATCATTTAATCCATGGCCATTTTTCCTTTATCAGATGACATAGCCTTGATGGCCACGAGAAAATTTACGTCCTGAATATGACATATAATATTATAAAACAATATAACGTAAAATATTATAAACTAATATAACATGTAATGCACTGATGTTTTGAAGGAAGGCCCTTCTTCACAGTGGAGTGCAATTACTTAGTTATTCCTGACTTTTTAATCTTAAAGGTCATTTTTGTTGTTACATAAATTATTTTATCTGCATGTATAAAAGCATCATCTAGTTTTTATATCACTTAATGTTTCAATTTCATGAAGGGTTTTTGCTCGAAATGTCAGTATTTTATCCCTGAAGTTGTGGCAATACCCCAATCACTTTGACATTTTACACATTGTTCAACACTACCTATGCAACATCCTATGGTTATAAAACATGATTATCACTAAAAGTTACTTAAAAAAAATCAAGGATAGACAAATGACTGTCCATTTTTAAATCCTAAAATTTAGAACTACTTAAGATTTGAATACATGTAATTTAATAAATCATTTTACAATTCACGTTTTAAAAACTGTTTAAATTTAAAAGGATCTGCATAACTTTAGAAACTTTCATAAGAGCCATAGTAAACAAAATACATTCCAGAGAAGGTTTTGCTTAAAAATATCAAATAAACTTTTGTTTTGTTGTCAAGCTTACAACACCTTCAGAGTATGACTAGGAATAATATTGAAAGATCACAACTTAAATGCTTTGGCTACTTACAAAAATAGAAGTAATTAGAAAGGTGGTAAGGAAGTTAATTAATTGTAAAAAAAATTACTGCCTCAAAGTGCAAAGACACAGAGAATGGCAAAAGAAGAAATTACAATAAGGTTAAAGGAAAGGATCTGACTGTACAATTGAGGAAAGGTTAAATCTTAGATATTGGTATGTTTTCTCTTAAAAGAACTTTGAAAATGAATGAATTGAACCTTAAAATTGAATAATCATGTCTCAATTGAACACAACAATGGTTTTTTGATGTTGGTTTACCATAACCCACTTTTACCAGCCTATCAACCAACCTTAATAGCTTTATCCCCTTTTCATTGAAATGCAATCTTGTTTGTTTACTAGGTACATGTAAGTATTATAAGATATAAGCTACCCTGTAAACTACAGAAGATTCATGGCAAGGTGTTGATAAAAAACAAGTCAAAATATGCCTTCTAGACAATTTCTAGTATATTGAAAAACATCACATCCTGTCACACCCTCTAGGCAACTAAGCTGTGCAAAGTACATGTCTGTCATTCTCCTCAATGAGAGGCTTGTTAACCAGGACAAATTAATAGAGTAAAAGACAAATCTTACCAGTAATGACTTAATTGTGATAACTTTATTATTATTTACTGTTAAAACCTTT